>JBBMOL010000258.1:15013-615013 GCA_037954665.1 Laguncularia racemosa | reverse complement strand
GTTAGTATCATAAGCTAAACAGGTATATTACTTAGAGGACATGAAATTAGGTGCTGATTGGCTTATGATGCAATGTTTTGAGCATCGCCATATTTACAATATGGACTATTTAATTGGTAATGTAAATTTGTTCACCGATGTAGAGGCTCGATTGGCGGATGAGAGGCTGGACGATCTAGTCATAGGGGATGAGGGAAGAGGAAATGAGCGACATCCAGTTGTCGATTGTGATGTTGATGTGCTATTAAGAACTGATATGTGTCCTAATATGATTCGAGGAGAATTAGTAGAAAGGACAGTTGAAGCATCTAGTGGAGTGCAGCACGATGCTAATATCGAATCTAATGATGATGAGGATATAGACAAGGCACTCAATGATACACTTGTTGAATATGATACGACTGACAATGATTGTATTAATGTTATTTATTTTTCTTCTACATGAAATTTGTAATGTTGTTTTGATTTTATTCACATATTCATTATTCATATATGCTTTTACCATATTTTACAGAACTCTAATGGTGGGGTAATGGAGGAAGACCCAAAGAAGGGGAGGAAACGTTAATCGAGACACTTAACATGCAATTAGAGATAAGTCGGATTCACACCATAGTGATGGGGAGGAGCGTGATAATGCTGTGATAAATGCCTCCATAAATGAACAAAGGGAGCCCATAAATTCATCTAAAGAACATGACACACCAAATGCACCCACACAAAATGATGCTTCCACTAATAATGCAGTTGATGTGTCTACACATGCCGGTGGCATTTCCTTTAAACCTACTCGATCCTCAAGTAATCTAGGTAACTGTGTATGTGAAACTAGAATCAAAGTTCAGACTTAACCTTCATTATGATGGACTTGTTTTTCAAATATTTGCACTAGCGGTGAGCCCAGTGTCATATATAAGCAAGAGGAATGCGTATTGGGGACAAGCATTAGAAAGAGAAAATAGAAGATGAATGAGTAGAATGGTCATTCAATTCACAACATCTGGTAGTCGTCCGTTAACATCAAACCAATAAGCCAAGATGGCATCTAAAATAGGGAAGGCTTTTCGAGACTTGCTACCACTCTATATTGAGGATTGAAGAAAATTTGATTTATCACAAAAACAACATGCTTGGGAAAGAGTTCAGGTGAAAGTAACACGAATTTGGATTGTCTTTGTTTCAATTGTTTTCTCAATAAAAAGTGAATATGTCAAACTATCATTGTCCTTGTTATTATAACCTATTGCAAGGTGTTTTTGACATGTATATTACACCCTTGTCCCTTTTTTTTTTTTTTTGTAGAATCGTTTAAATATTAATGACATCACAAAAAATCCTGAAAAGTTTCATGCTGCTGATCAGTGAATGGGAAATATCCATAGAAATCATCAAAGTAAAACTAAAAGTTCATGGATAAAGATTGGTGATGCAATCTGACCCAAGGGTTTAAGTGATGATGACTAGAAAAAGAAAACAGAGGAATGGAGGAGAGACATTGCAGAAGAGAAGGAGATTTTGTAATTAGGAGATCCATTTGCAAAGGTAAGCTAACTTAAGTCATGTCTTTTTAGGGTTTTGACTAAATGATATCATTAAGTTGATGATGTCTTGATAAAAAAAAAGATTAGGGCAATGAGTAGGAAGGTTATACGTAGAAAAGTAAAATATTTACACAAGTTGTGATCTAAACCATTTGAGAGTATGAGGAATAAATATGTGAGTATTTCATTTAATTTAAGTATATAAGACTTAAATTGATAAAGTCCTTAACTTTATATATATTGTGTGATTAGATTGAGAGGAATCACCAACCATTGGATGCAATCGAGTTCTTTAAGGTCACCCGATACAATGATCCAAGGTCTGATGGCAGTAGCAATTGGATTTCCCAACAAGTTGGCTAGGATTATATAAGTTGATGGGTTAATTTACAAATAAGCACTGCCACTATGTTTTATGCTTCTATCTACATTTCTATTATGTTTGCATTGTATATTGTTGTCATTGTTAATCTAGGAAAATATGGTCAAGATGTATCAAAAATCTCAATCCTCAAACAATCCTAAGGCTATGAAGGAGATAGTTGATGAATTTATGGGTGCAAACGTGCGAACTGACTATCATCCTGGTATAGGATATGGACCATCGGCCATTGGGAAACCTACACATTCATGAATTTATATCGAAAAGATAGAAGTAGCGCTGCACGAGACACAGGGAAAGCTTGAAGAGGAAAGACATCAACGTGAACAATTGGAGGGAAAGTTCAATGACTAACGTCAACAACTGTTGTCAATGCTTCAAGAAGAAAGGGATCTACATATCACCTAAGCTCAAGAGGTTAGTTTAAATTTGTACTTTGGAGTTAAAAGTATATATGCTATGTTGTAAATGCATGCATATTGCTTCTATGTATAGATTAGGAATTTTGTGGGTTTTGATGATGTAGTGGTTGTATTGATGTGACGGACTCCTTTGGTATGTTGTGTTATAGTTTTTCATTATGTGCAATATAGGAGTATGCTGTGTAATACAAGAGTAGTGTGTGTGTATACTATGTTCTGTGGGTAATATTAAGTTAAACCTAATGAAATTTCAAGGAAAAGTACATTGACATGGTCCTATGTGATCAAACATTCAATCTAACCTAATTATCCCTCAATATATCCATTTGAAGTTGTAATTTTGCCCTGCACCACCACATCACTCTTACTTTTAACTTATATGGTAAGTATTTTTTTTTCTTTTTTAAATATGAAAATAAACTTTTTCTTTATTCTATTATCTCATATATGGTTTTGGTCAACAATCTTATGTTATTTAATTTTAGTTGATGATATCATTTTGATAAAAAAGATTTAAGGAGGAACAAATGTCAAATTTAAATCTTAGCGTGACAATGGGCAATACCGATTGGATTGCATCCACAGAAAGAAAGGAACGGATATCTGTTTTTCAAGTTTGATGACAAGAGGAGGGCGAGTAACCTTCTACGAGTATAAGTACTTTAAGAGAGAGAGAGTCCTCAATATTTAGGATTGATCCTACCAAAATATTGAATGCATAAATAAAAAAATGTCACACATAGAATTTTAACTAAGAGGATAAAACGAGGAGGTGCATTGAGCATTACCGAATAAATAGAGTTGTGTAAATTTGTCCATTTGGCCAAACTTTTTTTTTAAAATATCATTGTAAAATCATAAGTTGAGATTGTGATATTTAAATATAACAAAAATTGTATGTTAAGCATATAATTTTTAATTTCAAATTGCATGTCACATATGCAATTTCTTCAAATTTAAAAATCGTATATTTAATATATGATTTCTATTATATTTAAAAATCGTTATGTAATTTTGAAATGATAATTTAAAAATTATATTTTTCGAAATTATTTTATAAAAAAAAGTTTGGTCCTCACCCGTTTCTCCAAATGAATAACCAAGTCCACTGCGATGTTCCGAGTAATTTACCAAAATTTTCTGTCGTGATACTGACGAGAGCACGTATGTTGAGATTTCGAGGGGACCGATGTACCAAAAAGCCTAGGGCACAGGTCATCCTGCTGTCCTATATGTTTTGCTAATAATTAAAAGCTATGCTATCATTATCCACTATGTCTGATCTCGACATATGCGACTTTCCAATTATATGGAGGAGTATTAATAATGGCCAAAAAGCATTGTATTTTAAGCAATTGGTATTTATTATTGCCTTGAATTCCTTTCTCTTTTCTGGGTCTTATTCCCATGTTTAATTTCAAACTTGGAATGTCTTTGTTGACGAAATTATCAAATAAGTTTTCCTACTAAGTTAATGCAAATTACAAGGACCCAGATGATAAAAGGAAAAGGGATCTATGTAAAAAATATGAATAGAGAACTCTTAACCAAAGTTCAAGCTCAATGTTCTTCGGATTAAATAATAATATTGTAAATTCCTTTCTTTTCTATTGTAATAATCTAAAATACTAATAATAATAATGATAATGGATTAAATACATTCCATTATATTTGTTTCAAATGCTATTAATTTCCTTTTACTTAAAATTAAATGTTTAAACTACAAAATCTTTAAAGTTATGTACTTTCAAACCGTTACATAATTACTTTATTCTGCATTTTTTTAAGTATCTTTTATTATTTCACTAAGAACAATACAATCATAAGATACAATGAAAAAAATAAAATAAAATATGACTATTATGTTATCACTTAAAGAGACATTTCAATACTTGTATTTTTATTTTTTGAGTCCCTTCATGTAGAAATGTAAATATCTACTTTATCCAAGCTTACTTAGAAAATTTATAAGAGGAGAAGATTTCCTTTATAGCAATCTACATGAGAACCGAACTCAAATCACTTAAACCACCACTAAGGCGTACAACCTCACGGATGTACTTCAATGGCCTTTCTAGTCTTAAAATATGTTGGAAAAGAAAGTGAGCGGAGTTGTTTTGGTTGCATCTAACATCAACCTAACTCCAGAGGAGGTGGAGAGAAATGAGGGAATGAGCACTAGCTAAACCATCTCCTACCTGCTTCCGCTTCTAAACTATAGTCCTTTAAATACTACATTATTATTTTATATCTTCATGAAACTTTTATTTACCTAAATCTTGACTTAAATTAGTACTGTAAAACAAACAACTTTTGACATTGCACATGGATGCTGAACAATGCATCAAAGAGAATATTTAATGTAAGTGATGCATATTTTTAGGATATTGTATTGGCATGAGCTAATCTCATACATAGCCAAAACTACATAAAATCAACCTCCGAAGTGCACAAGGAGTGAGTTCTGAAATGGAAACTAGCCCCACCATCAATGCGAGGTGGAGAGCTTGCATAGTAGCTAGCTTTCTTGGAGTGATCTTCTTACTAACAATTCTCGAAAGAAGCCATGAAAGTGTAAGCGTTTCAGCTGTCCGGAACGTTGCAATTTCAATTGAAACAGTCATTCCACCGCCAACAACAATAGTCCAAGTCTCTAAGCCATCAAACTTCACCAAAGATAAAGAGATCGAGGATGAGAGTGTCTCTAAGCCATCAAACTTCACCAAAGATGAAGAGATCGAGGATGAGAGTGTCTCTAAGCCATCAAACTTCACCAAAGATGAAGAGATCGAGGCTGAGAAAGGAGAGAAATGCGATATCTTTAACGGGAAGTGGGTTTATGAGCCAAATGCAAGTCCTATGTATGATGCGGTCAAGTGTCCCTTTCTTAGCAACCAAGTGAGTTGCCAAAGGAATGGAAGGCCCGATTATGACTACGAGAGATGGAGTTGGAAGGGAAACCAGTGCGACATTCCAAGGTAAGTACGCAGATTATAAGATGGCATCTTCTGTTAAGAGAAAAACAAGTAAGGATTGCTTCATAAGCAGCAAGAGTAAACTTAATATCTTCTTTGAAGGTTCAATGGCACAGACATGCTACAAAGACTTAGAGGGAAGAGAGTGATCATAGTGGGAGACTCGCTCAACAGAAACCAGTGGGAATCTCTTGCTTGTCTTCTATACTCTGCCATTCCTTCATCACGGGCTTATGTTGATGTAAGACGAGGCGACTACAAGGTTTTCAAGGCAAAGGTGCATTAACATGTCCACAATATCATTATGATTGTATAAGCTTTTTTATTGAACAAATCTCATGAAATCAAACATGTTGTCATTTAATGTTATAGGACTACAATGTTTCTGTGGAGTTCTACTGGAGTCCTTTTCTAGTTGAGCTAAAGTTGAACAGAACCGATGGTACTAGAATTTTAAACCTTGGTAAACTCTCTGCTTCATCCAAAAAATGGAAGGGCGCCAATGTTATGATCTTCAACACAGGTCACTGGTGGGTGCATCAAGGGAAGTTAAAAAAGTAAGCTAATATGAAAGCTCTTACAGAGAATCATGAGAACTTCAGTTCAATGTTAGTTAAGTACAAACTTCACTGCGACAATTTTTGCAGGTGGGATAAGTTTGAATACAAAGGACACGTCTTTGAAAACATGACATCGGATTTGGCATTCAAGAAGGGTTTGGAGACTTGGAGCCATTGGATTGACCGATATGCCAATGCAAAATCAACAAGAGTCTTCTTTAGAAGTATATCACCAGAGCATAAAGGAGAACAATGGTGCTATAACAGAACCCTACCCATTATGGATGACTCCTACCAAGGAATATTTCCTAAGTCTATAATAGAAATCACTGAAAGCACACTTAGAAAGATGGCTATTCCAATTAAGTATCTGAATATCACAAAACTCTCAGAATTCAGAAGAGATGCACATCCAACAGTCTACACAAGCAAGCAGGGAAAACTACTTACAGAGGAGCAGAGAAAGCGACCTGCAGCTTATGCTGATTGCAGCCACTGGTGCCTTCCTGGTTTGCCTGACACATGGAATAGGCTTCTATACACGTCACTAACATTGGACAGACTTATTTGCACTCACTCAGCAGCATGAACATTTCTCTCATTTCTTTCTGGCCTTGTACAGTCAGTCCCATGTTGGTAATTTGTCCTGAAAAATTGAATTACCTCTACAAGCAAGTACAGATCCCTGCCTTCTTATTATTAGTATTAAAAAAAGGCCCGTTTGAGGCAAAAGTTCGGCTGTCCAATATGCATGAATTCAAGCATCATCCTAAAATTCCCTTTAACTAAAATTTCTGTGAAGCAGTCAATGACATAAGCATGAATAGCCCATACCCTGTTAAAATTAGGTTCTGTTTCAATTTCTTATCTTCATCATGCTCTTGGATCCTATTTAAATTTCAAACACCATGAAAAAACAGGTAAAGCAGTTTTCTCCAGATATGTTTTTCTATCCTCAAAAGTACACGTAAGATAAAGATCCATAAAAGACCAAAAGACATGCATGACATATGAGAAAGACCAAATCTTAAATGGAAATCCATACTTGATCCATCAAGGAAACACATAAAAGGTCAAGGGAGAAGCAATATATACAAAAGCAGAAATCCATGGAGGATCTGAGTTGAGACTCTCCAGATATAACAATGCAAACATTAGTAATAAGCACTTCATTTTATTTCAGTATAACATGTTAGCTATGCATAATGTAGATCTCTGTGCACTTTAAGCACCTTCATGCTTGAAGCAATCATGAAATACATAGATCAGTTTTCATATCATTCTACCCATGCAAGGTAGTTTAGAAGCTTTATAGACAGGAACATTTAGCCTGCCAACATTAACATCCAGCAGGAAGGCTTAAATCGCCATCTCCAAGAAGGGGAGGCCGCAGAAGCTACCAATATTTATTTACATAAACAGTTGATACAGAAGCTTATAGTAGCTCCCAATCATGTTCACCCATATCTTGAGTTGAAGACCTCTCCTTTTCAGCTGAGCTGATAGCTGGCCACAGCAACATTTTGCTTTCTTTATTTAATTGTTTATCACCAGCATACAACAACGCAAGTTGCTCATATTCCCTTGTCCTTGAAGCCTTCTTTTTTGAAGAAAAAGCATTCCTTATTTTTTTCTACAGTAAAAAATTGGTTAAAATGGATCCTGACACTTTAATTGGTGGGTATGCTGGGGAGAAACGATGGACAGGAAAAAGGGTAAATAAGTACCTTGTAACGCTTTTGTTTCATATCCCTGCAAGTTAAGAAGTGAAGCTCTTCTTCGTTCACCAAAACACAAGATTCCTCTAGCATTGCCTTTTCAGCTTGGTCAAGGGCTATCAGCTGTGCCTCTGAATTGGATGTAGAGTCTCTACGGTCTAAGTTGGAATCAACTGATTTTCCTGCAGAAACTTGTTAACATTAGGTATTTCAGCTTAATAAATAGGCACAACAGAGAAATTCTGCACAAAGCACAAAAGTCACAAAGGGATAATCACACTGGTGAAAAGGCATGGCTTTAATTGCTGGACATTGATTTCTAAATGTATTCACATCAGATCTCTTCAGCAATTGAAGACATCAAATGATTGAAATATGAAAGGGGATTTTCAACAGATAGTTCAAAATTTTATTTTCTTGGACACAATCAGTCACTAAAAGCAAAAGACAAAACATGCTCATTTAACAGGAATTATGATTCATAGCTATGAAACACATTAAGACCATCTCGAAATGCAATCCATAGATTTGTACAAGAGCCAGATAGAAACTCAGGACTTAATACCCATAACCACACTTTCCATCATATTGACTGATCCAACAATAACGTCAGTGCATTGGATGATGGGAAAGAGAAAGGTAAAATTTAGTGGGTCCTATACTTTATGAAAAAAAGTGTAGGAGTTCAAACTATGGAAAAAAAACGCATTATTAGAAGTGTCCTCTAATCTAATTAGATCATAGCAGCACATCTATTGCCTCGATTAATTACTGAGACAGCAGTTTGTTATGCCACCAATCATTAAGCTGACAGCCCTAAGCTTATTCAAACAGGGGTACATTGCTTATTGCCCCCTCATGTTGACTCAAATGTGTGCTTTGCCCCACTTTCTTCAAAAACATGCTAGACACCCCTTATCTTCTAAGGATGTGCACTTAGCCTATTTGGCAGTTTTGCCAACAACAATACAAAAACATATAATTGAAAATGATCTGAAAAATAAAAAATAAAATTAAAGGGCACTAGAGTGGTTTTTCTGCAATATTTTTATTTTTATTTTTTCCGAATATTCTTTTTATTATTATTATTATTTTATTTATTTTTTTAATACCTTTATACAAAGTTAAACTGTCAAATAAAGGGCAAGTTGCATATTTTTAGAAGCTACAGTGAAATATATTTCTTAACAAAAAGGGTAATGTCATGCAGAGGGCAATTAAAAAGAAAGAGACGACGAGATTGACAAGAAGCAAATTCCAATGGCTTGTCTAATCAGCTACTCAGTTTGTCATTTAAGCACACATTTCCCAACATGACAAACTTCAGGTCGTGAGAAATATTTCCTGAATAGATGCCTACACTCCGTATGTTCACAAAGATAATAGCTGATGACAACATGAACATATTCATAACTCAGACTGCATTAAAATTTCTCTATTAACCAATGAAATTCAGTAATTACTGTAAGTATGGCTCTCTATGAATGCCCTTTCACAAAGAGGATAACATAGCAGAATTTTGAAAAAGCAGCAGTGAGACAACATAATTGGGTCACATTGGACAAATCACCGTCAAATCTTATGATTTTACAATCCTACAACATAAATATAAAAGAAATAGATCTTATTCCGTTAGAATCCCAAAAGTTTCTTTCTTCCAGACAATAAAATTAGAAAATTGATCCTTAATCTTGCAGGGGACAAACATGGGATTGAATGTTTGTGAAATGTGCAAATGATTCAATAGATTTTATGGCAGCTTACATTTTGGACAAGAAATCCTGAGTAATTAGCATATTAAAAAAATAGGAGACATATTCACTTTTTTCTTTTCCACTAAATGGCTAATGCTATTTTTTGTGCTAGCCTGACTCACACTATTTAGATACTGCACAAATACAAAATCTTAGCACTAATACTACATCTGGTCTTTAAAATCATAATGGTTATAAGACAAGCTTAACCTTGAATAAGCTATCAAGCTTGATTCCATTATTAAACACATATTTTCTTAATCATTAGGATCTTGCAAAATCTGGTCAAAATAAGCATCTTACAACTCTGTCAGGGCCTTAGTAGGATGCAGAGTTTCGTAAACTTGTTTAGAAAAATTGCCTAGCTGCAGATATTTTTTCATTCCATGGTTATTAATGCTAAAAATCACATTGGTTTAACATGTTCTTCAAACCTCCGGTATAAAATATACACCAGTAAAATCAAACTATCATACAGCATAAATATAAAAACATGTTCTTTAGAAATTGCGTAAAAGAACAGTGAAGGTGCTATTCCAATGCAACTAAAATATAAAACATAAAGCTCAGATATCATAAATAAATTGAATTTACAGGTAAATAGGGGAGAAATAAAAATCAAACCAACCAAAATTTTCATTTTGATATCTGTGTGCATGTTTTGGTTTTGGGGTTTTTTTGGGGGGCAGGGGGCAGGGTGGGGCTGGGGCTAGGGCTGTTGGGTTTGCTTTCATTTTTGTTTTCCTTTTTCTTTATTTATTTCTAAGAAACAATACCTGAATAAGATGCATTGGCCTCTTTACCATAAAACTTATAAATGTTGACATCTTCCTCCATGTAAGAGCCATAAAGAGAAATGATTTCATCATCTGAAGAGTCATCTGAAAGTAATAACTAATTAGCCTAATGAATGGATAGAGAATAGAATGGAAATCAAATTGGAAGACTAGCCACTCACCATGTGAATCAGCACATGAGCCACAATGGGATGGGCACTCTGGTCTAACTGTTTCCTTAGTTTCATCCTTGTTATCCATGCCAAATGTTGACCTCAGGACCGAGTCAGATATACAATCACTCTTTTTTTCAGTGTCCTCAGTACATTCATCTGTTTGGTCTACCTTGGTAGGTTCCAGCATGGGGCATGAAATTCCTGGTATGTTACACAATGCTTTGCCATCTTCAGTGAAAGGCTCGTTAGAATATGTGTTTTCACTTTTCAGAGGAGCAACTATCGCCGAATTCTTCGTGGACAGCACATCCATAACAGCATGATTTTCATTAGAAGGCACAGCTCCATCATTAATTTGCCCACGGTACAAGTCACAGCTCACATCTTCTGGGTAAGCCCGAATGGGTTTTGGAGGCACATTCTCAGTCTGGCAAGGTTTGCAGAAAGATGAAGCCTGTACCACTTCTTTCTTCACATCATACACCTTTGGGTCCTCGGTTTTTTTATCCATGTCAATCTTTGTAGGCCTCCTCATACGTAACTTTGCCTTTTTTAGGTCACTGTCTTTGCATGGTTCAACTGAAAACTCAGAAGCAGTAAATTTTCCAGATTCCATTGAAGATGGAGGAAGCAAATCTTGCATGACTTCTGAATAAAACTTTTTAACACTTGCACCAACAGTCTGGACCTGATTCTCTACATATTTTGCCGTGTCCTGTGCAAGAGCAAATCAAATTTATAATACTAGAGGCTTATGACCATGACAAATGAGCACTGCCACTGCAGATGTTCCCAATATTGAATACATATGTAATAAAGTTGTAACAAATATCATATGAAAAGAGCACTGCTGTATGACTTATAAGAAAGTAGTAAAGACCAGCTAAGAGAAGAAGAAAATGATAGGTAATTATGGTTGGCAGAAGAAATGCATACCTGATAAACAATTTCTTCTACCTCTAAGCACATAGTTTCAAACTTTTGATATATATTCCCAACCCAGGTGATGCCTTTCACATCCATTTTGATCATAAACAATTAGCAAGCTGAAATGAATACAGCAACAATCTTCTAAGTCTCTATAGCAGCTGAAAGTATAGTCAAGCAACTAAAAATAAGACGAGCTATCAACACAATTATTTTGCTTCAGTATTCTATGATCATAATACAGAACAGAAACCATGCTTATGCTGCACCATCAACACTTAAATTGACCTAATATGGTACCAAAATGGCAAAGAATACAGAAGAGTTTTGGATGAAACCTCATTGTTATGCAACCCTCATTAATAATTTATCAGTTAAACATTTCCAGAAAGTATGGTTTCCAACATAGTAGCTTTTCATGTCCAACTTTAACAGTAACTGTTTCTTTATCTTATGCCAAAGTAGTATTGGACTGCAAATAAACCTCTCAGTCACAGAGGTTATTTATAACTATTGCAGCTTGAATCCTGTTGTTTGACCTAGCTGGCCCAGGCTTCAGGTTCAAGTTTCAGATTAATACATACATTGAACTTATACAAGCATAATAGCAGACAATTCATAACACCTAAAATCATTGTGGGAAGTCAACTTGAAGTACCAAAAATTCTTTACTATATAAACATAAACCTCCGAATTTCTAACCATAACAACATGTTTGACATGGCATCAAGCAAAAGAGATGGACTCTGCCTCACAGAACAGCCACAAGGTATCCCCACACCTATTAGGATGAGGAACCAATCCTTACCTGGGAATTGTATTTTCGTCCCTAAGGGCCTTGCGAAGTTTCAAAACCCTAACCATAGGTCAAGTAGTCCACCATTTTCAGCCAACTTAACACTAAACCAACACCTTGTTGGTATAAGAAGGGATCAATTAAACTAAACCTCCTCAGTCCTCATAGATAATCTGCGCATGAACTTCATACAAGTTGCTTTCATTCATTCATGCTAGAGCCTTAGTTCCAAGTAAACAATACGATTCTAAAGTCCCCTCCCCACTCCCCAAATATTGTTTTAATAACGCCGATAATCTATTCAATCCGCCAAGTCCCTCATGGGCCACGTGGCATTAACATTGTTCTTCTGCCGGAATAGAACAAATTCAATTTCATCTCCCCATCCCCTAAAAGATACAGATGGCTGAAAAAGAAATAGTCATTTAGATGCAATACAAGCAACATCAAACCACACAAACAACACCCCATGTACATCCTTCGACGCACACAAGAGGATTCGCCTAAAAATAGTCCCTAAAAAGTTTCTAAATTTTTCTAAGCAGAGATATTAATTTCTATTTTTACACCTCCCGTGCTATAGACATATATAAACTCTTTTCTGTTCAAAATTTTAAAATCAATGGACACTACTCCACAACTCAACTAAAGCTAAAACCCCATATAGAAAAAAAAAAAAAAAAAAAAACTCACATAAAAAATAAAATCTCAATTTTATAGCATGACACAAGCTTCTTAATTTCATGTAACGAAAATCTCAAAACCCTCCATATAGACAAAAAAATAATAATGATAATTAAAAAAAAAAAATCCTAACAAGACCCGAGAAACAAAGCACAAAACTTTAGCCCTCTATGAGCTCAAACCATCAAAAAGACAACTTTTTTAGCATGATCGGGGCAAAAAAAACATAAATACACGATCAAATGAAAAGGAAAAAGACGAAAACTTTATAGTATTTTTCTGGAAATTGTGAGAAGAAGAAACATACGTGTTGTACGAGATAATGAAAACCCAGAAGCCAAAGGAGACGAAACAAGGGTCTAGAATGAAATATCCGTAAGATAAAGCTTAAACCCAACACAGTGTTTTTCTCTTTGTTTTGTTCTTTTTTTTTTTTTTTTCTTTCTTTTGCTTTTATGGCACACCAATGTTTTGTACCAAAACCAAATCACCAAGATAGAGTAAAAGATGACAATACATTTGTGAATGCTTTCCCTAGGTTTCTTCGAGTCCTAAATCACGCCACGTGGCAAGAACCCGGGAAAAAAAAAATTAATATACTTCCGTTTTATGGAAAAAATGTAAAGGTATTCTGTAAAACTACTCTTTTTTATTGGCTAAAATATCTCCAAGATACTCTTTTTTTTTCTTTTTCTTTTTCCTTTTTTATGTTCTCTTATAAATTTGCAAGGATTGTTATGGATAAGGTAATAATAGTTATGCAAGAGGAAATAGAATGTATTTTCATATACTATAACTTTATCATTATATAATAATTTTGCAGATATAAGGAGTTTCGCTTAAGGGCACTTTTATTGATCTTTTTTATAGAGAGATGTTTTGAGATGCTTATCCCATTATAGGAAGATATCACATTTACACAAAAAGCTTTTATCAAATAAATGATTGGGGTTATTTCAATCTCATGGCTATAAATCAATAACAGACGTGGAACCATGCATCCGGAAGTCGACTTTCTTTTATTTTAGTTAATATTAGAGAAACCTATAAGAAAATATTAATTTATTATTACGATTGTAGTGTATCTTAAATATACAAAAAGAAGGAAAAAAAAAACACTTTGTTTTCGATCATATTTGCAATACTTTCCAATACTCAATTAAAGAATACCCATAGGAAAATATTCATTGGAAAAAAAAGTTAGTACATATTGTTATAATTTAATAATATTCTATGCAATAAAATCAAATGAATTAATAACATGATAATGCAATTATAATGTATAAATACTAGTAAATAAATATTATTTTAGTATAAATACTTATTTAAATTTTATTTTATAATTTATGAAATTTAATTTTATCAGTTAATTTTAGAAAAGACATAAAAAACAAAATAAGATTATTTTAATAATTATAGAAGAATAAATACAACTAAAAAATATAAAACAACTTTAATGGAATTTCAATTTTTGACCCATTCATATATATATATAAAGGCCTTAACACTATTAACTCTTCAAAATATAATATTATACATTTTATTTAATTTTCTTACAAACAATGGATGCCTTGACCATTATGTTAACCCATCAAAATGCCATTTCCCTACACTTCTCATCTTAGTTATGCATGACAAGGTGCTTTGGCACAAGCTCCTACTTCATCTTCTCAGGTTGTCTTATTTATTAATTCATCTCAATTTGCATCTCTTTGATAGGACTTTAATAGCTGTATCCTATTCTAATAGTTTATTTGGCTTAATTACTAAAGGTGGATCTATTATTGAGTTTCCTCCTTCTTCTTCTTCTTTTTCTTCTTTTCCATTAAGTAACATAAATGGAGTTACCTTGTCTTCTCCTGTAACCTGCATTGCATAATGGACTTTGTAGCCACTTGTCTCCATACAATTGAATAAAAAAATGATGATAGTGTCAATCCTATTTATGACGTTCATGCCAATGTCAAACTCAAAATCATATGAGCTACCTCTGTCAACTCCCTCCTATCTAACTACAAATGCTAAGCTCCATATTTCCGGCAACTCTTGACATTGAGGTTTCTTTGAAGTTTACTCTTTTTTAGTCGAGATCTACTCTACCCTTAATCCAAGTTTATCAATAGCTTTTTTGGAAAGGAATAAATGCAATGCTTCCATGCTATTATTGCATTCATCTTTCTCCTAGCTACCTTGACTTCTACATAATTAAGTTTTTAAACTTCTTAGTGTCTTGGATTTTCATAGCAATTAGAAATTGCAATGTGCCAAGTTAGGCCTTCTTGCCGTCATATAATTCATCCTCTACTACTAAAGCAGTTAGATATTCTTCTTTAAATACTCTACAGTATAGTACAACCTATTATAGAAGTGACACATTTTCCCTTACCTTGCCTTTCATCCTTAATGGACTTAAAAATTTATTACTTTTGGCCTCCTCTTCTCTACTAGTGGAAGACTCCACATCCCACTTTTAGAATTCTACTAATTCTTCAGCAATGGCAATGGCCTTAGAGACATATTCTAAACCAAGGATATCAATCCATCTAAAAACATAACAAAGACATCATTTGGGCTAAAGTTAGAAATTTTCAATTTTTGCTCAAAAGATTCTTATGTGAATTAGTTTACGTCGCTTTTTTAAATAAGATGATAAAACCTAATCTAATCCTTCCTTTTAGTATTTTAGTGTAATAATGGGTCTTTAAACTCTTGCACAAACTTTTACTAAGAGGTAATTTCATTAGCCTTTCTCCTCTACCAAACCATAGATGATTCCAATTCGTACTCTACATACTTCATCCACAAGCCTAATAGCTTTAAAGTAGTGCATAACTCTCCTAAACAAAGTTTCCACCTCTCCGGTAAACCACCAAATTCTCTCGAAGTGCTTTTGACTTGGATACATTCACCTTTGAGGCTCGGTTAAATGGTCACTTCATTAATAATCAAAACTAGGCCCTTAGATCCTCTATCTTGTCCTTAAGGCAACAATGAGTTGCATTCATCCTTCCTTTATATACCTCTACCCCAACTTCCAATGACTGGTTTTGGCCTTTAGGTATTTTAGTTACTCTTCAAGGGCGTTGTTGCTCTATGCCTTTCCATGGTGTTTAATTTCTCCACTTGTGATTTTTCGGATCACTCCTTAACCTCAACCATACACATCTTCACCTTGTCAAGCTTAGTATTGACTGCCTATCAACATATCCCTCAATCCAGCTTCTTCCTAGTAATGGAGTTGTCCTTACGGTAAGTCATCTCTCAAACAACTTAGACATTGTTCTTTACTTGAAGTTGTTTGTTGCTCTTTAAGTTAGGGCATGGCTTATTTAGATTTGAGGTTCTTTAGCCTCTAACCAAGGCCACCCAAACCCGGTACTGGGCTTGAAATATATGACTAAAAATGGAGTTTAATAGTTAATTGAACTTAATCAGAGTTAATTTTTTTCTAAAAAATATATATTTTTTAGAAATGAAGCTTTCTAAAAATTAGTCATAAAAATTATAGATTTTTCTTATTATTGTGACAATCTAAACATCCCATCTATAGACTTTCATCAGTTATCATTAAATAAAAAATTTTATCAAATTGATTTTGATAAGAAAAATGCTAAAGACAATTGACTTTTATTTTTATTGCTAAAGTTTATAACTTATCTATATATTTTCAATTATTTATTATCAATCCATAAAAAAATGGTATGAAATTTGTCTAATCCATTTTTTGTTTTTTCGTTGTTTTGTTTTGTTAAATATTTTATTAGTCTCCTTCTTATAAAATCTTTTTAGAGATTTAATGTTATCAACACACAACGTTTATTACATGTTTAGATATTTTTATCATACGTCTTCTTCAAGCTATCATGAGCCCTTTTTTTTTTACCCCTCTCTCTGTGCCAATACCCGAGCTAAAAGGTTAATTGGGTTTAGATACGCTAACCAGGTCCATGGAACCTGAAATTTGTGTCAAAACCAGCCTATTATCGAGCCAACCAATGGAAGTAAAAAGCTAATTTTATGCCATTGGAAAGCTTTAGTTTATGAAATAGTACAAGTTTTACAATTTACACTTCATTGATAATATAAGGGTGCTTATAATTATACCAAAAATTAACATCATACTAGACATTCCTTTCTGGTCCTAGGGGCTAAACCCATTTCTTGCTCTTGTACTTGTTTCCAATGTAAGATAAGAGGAAGTAAGTTTAGTTAGATAACATTATTTTATCAAGGATTCATCTTAAACCCAAAACCATTAAAAGAACTTTAAAGCAACTCAATACAAAAAGGAAGCATCCTTTTTTTATCAACATAGCTAAAAGAGACAAGAAAGACTGGCCACATGTCCGTCCTGCCACGAACCAACACTGAAAGAGACCAAATATAAGAGAAAATAAAGAGAAAGGATTACAAGTGATATTCCCCCATGTAATTTTGAATCTTGTAATATTTACCACTTCACTGGGTTTTATAGAAACATGAACCATCTCTGCCAGGATTGAGCACAATCTATAAGGATTAATGAAAACAAAAGCTCGAAAAATTCGATGGCACAAATTCATTCATCCAGCCGTTTGAAAATCTCCAAAATCATCGTCTGGTATATCTTCGGTGCTTTCCTCTTGCTCCTTACTAGGATATGATCTCTTTGTCTCTTCATCAGTTGCCCTAGGAGCATCATCTTTATGAGATTCCCGGAGATTCAAATTTGATAGGGAGTTTGCAGCAGAGTTGGCTGCAGCTGAAACAGGTGATAACGGTGCTGGGGGAGGTGGTGGAGGTTTGAGACATATCTTCTGCTCTTTTTGGTCACTTTTCTCATCAGATGGTGGAATGCTCAGATCATGTTCTGTGGATTTTGTCTTCACAACCTGACCACTTTTCTGTTGATTTAAGTAAAGAGACATTTCCTTAGCATGCTCAATAAAATTCAATATATGAACTCCAGAACTAGTTTAAGCCCTTACTGTCTTTATATTGAGCACAAGTTTCTCCCCATCTTTCAGACTATAATCAACTGAGGGTGTATGCTGGTAATGTTGTTCCATCTCCTCAGCAGTTTTTTTTTTGTTCACATATCTTCAAAAGAACAAACTTGTCAATGTAATTATTTGAAAGGCACAGCCAATACCAAATGCAGCAAGTGCTACATCATAAGCATGCAAAATTCATCACAAGAGAAAAAGTGTGAAATTGTAAAGACTGAAGAAGCAAGAATGCAGAATTTACTTCACGTGGTCATGCAATGCTGCCTGGAAGTCATAAGCTTCTGTTCTTTCCCGGAACCCAATGCCTATAAAAGCATGCCTAACTCGACCACCTGGACCACATCATAGAAGCCTGGACATGAGATAATTTTTATAATCTAGAAAGAGCAGCACAGGATGGAGCAGATGCAGAGTTGGTCTACATCCAGCCATTATCAGTCCCTTAAAAATGCAAACTTGCCTACCTTAAGATCAATTTTTTCTTGGATGTCATAATATATTATAGTAGGAAAGGGAGACATAGCAACATAACTTTGGTGTTGAGTAAGGGGATGCCACTAAATATGAAAAATGTCAAACAAAAGAATACACTCACCAATTTTCTCTTCTACACGGAGAACAAAATACCTGCAGAATAAAGTTCGCCTATTTTAGCTCAATATCCTCTCTTCTCACAAAAAGAGAAGTCGGAAGATAGCTCAGCAGAGAAGAACTTGAATCACATTTATCAAAAGCCATGAATGACAAAACAATAATTAAAGTTAAGTATGTTGATACCATCATTAAAATAACTGTTGAGCATCTACCATAATATTTCAAACACTATCAAAAACTGAAAAAAGGATTTGCTACTTCAATAATTAACTCAACCTGCTACTATCAATTACAGATTCCACAGGATGTGGTTCTCCATTTCTCAAGAAAGCCCGGGCATACAGTTCACCTAAATTAATGAATGCCAAGAGAACAGATTATCAACAATGCATATAATATATAATACATAATCTATCATGCTGGAACAGGTCTACTATAAAATCACCTGTAGTCTTGTCTTCAAGTCTGATTATACACTCTTCTCCCTTGCCAATTACTTTTAATGTTCCCTCCCATGCCCATTTATTGACATTCCATTCATCAGCCCTAAATATAATAGTACATAAAAACTCTTAATAAATAGTAGAGAATAGCAGCAAATTAATGAGCTTAAACCAGAGGAACACATTAGAAGATTCACAAAAACCTCACATAAAAAATAAAAAAGAAAAAAGAAAAAAGAGAACAAGTTGACACAAGACCCAAGATTAGAACAAATAATATGCGTTTTAGTGCATGACTAGGGAGGTCACACAAAAAATGTTGAAATCGGTATTCAAAATGCCTTTCATATGGAAAAGTTGAGGGTATAAAAGAGGGAATGAAATGTAAATGTCATTGAACAAAATAAGAAGTCCTAGAAAAGACTCAAATGCTCTCCATAATAGCTTGGGGCATTAAGACTAGGACTTTCTGCTCTTATACCTAGACATAATAGCATTTCTGTCTACTTTGTACCCCTTAACTCCCCCTGATGTGCAGCATTTCAAATAATTTCCCAAACTTACTCCAAGCACAGAAGGCTCTTTTTCATTTGAATGGTAATGAAAGGTTGCAAGGATTTAGGGTTTAAAAAGCTCTTGTAAGGGACAAGTTATTTTCAGCTTTTCTATCCATTAAATAGCAACCCCAACCAAAAATTGGAAGGTAACAAGGAAAGACAGTGTTACTTCATCATCTGAGCAATGCAACTCTCATAAAGTTTGCCTTCTACTACTTACCAAAAACAAAAGAAATTTGCTTCCACATACCATAAGAAAGAAAAAAAAAAAAAAGCATCATATGCTTATTTTGTTCTGGGAAGCATTTGACCGTTGTCTGGATGGTTAAAAAAAAATAAAAAGAACAAACTTTCGGTAGAAAAAGAAGGCATGAAAATGAATGGTACAATCCAACCTAATCAAAGACCTCTGAAAGTTGCAAAACCAAGAACACCATTTCCCGTAGTTGACTGGAAATTCCAGTTCAAAAAATCATCAATTATTCATTGAAAGAGACAGTGGTGGCAACTCTAGATTGCATAACCACAGTTAAATTACTAATCCACTTACCATCTGCTTCCGAGCATAGTCATATTAGCAAAAATATCAAACCGAAAAAAATTGTTATTTAAAAGATGAATAGACCATATCCTAAAAAAAGAGGGGAGCATAACAGACAAGGCCAAGTGTCTTTTGACACTTCTGTATATTACAATGAGATCCCCAAGATTATTCAACATTGAAGAGATTGTGTGAGTCAACTAGTAGCAAACCAAGAGATGCTCACTTAATGGCATGATTGATCCAAAGCATGAAATAGTTTCTTTAATCAACACAATGCAGATACGGAAAAAACAAAGGCATGCATATTTATACCGCAGTTTGAATAGTCAGGCGGATACCTGTAGGAAGATGCACTTTTCCTTGGGGGTATCTACAAAAATGAAACAAATGCAGTTAAAAGATAGAAATGCATCAATCCGAATCTTCTTAGATATTAGTTCAACGCCACTATATAGTCCACATTCCATACTTCTTGCTCAACTCCACCATCATATTTCCCATCCACATGATCAGAACAATCAAGATTACATAACCTAGGGTAATGAAAAGTTCGCATCTTCAGAGGGCTCTGTGGATCCTTAGCATATGATGAGCCGGCGACCAATTTCATGATTCAACTTGAAATCAAAATGCGAAAGCAACCCAATTCATAAATTTTAACAAAGTTGTATAAACTTGCTCGTTCAGCTACATCAACAAACAAAGGTTCCTTCCTTTCTTTTCTTTTCATTAATTTGTGACACAGCCAGCCGTAACTGGACCAGCGTGCACACCACTCTACGAAAATCCACAAGGAAGCCCTAAAGCCCTGTTCAATTTCTAAACCCCAAAATTCTACAACCCTAAATAATAAATCTTTCATGCACAAGTTTAGTGCAATCTGAGCTGATCGGATAAATCAGTAAAACTATTAGTCATAAACCAAATTAAAGAACCCAAATTCAATATAAACTATGACAAAGAAAAAATAATACATTTTTTAAGTACAGAGACGACGTACCATGTAAACGTAACATTCTGGAACTTGAAAAAGAACAAGTTCAATTGCTTCTGCTGCAGCTTCTCCGATCTCATCAGGATTTGACTCGCCTTTTGGGGATTCCTTGTCGTTTTCCATGTTGACGAAATCCTTAAACACAGGCAGACATGAAAGAGAGGGACGAAATTGATGTGGGAAATGAGCAGGAAAATAAGGTGGGTTTTGGGATTTGGTGGCCTGATTTGGCCTTTTGTTTTTGTCAAGTCTCTTGTTTTTCTATTCCTCTTTCACACGGACATTAGTCGATGGGGGAGCTTAATTTCTTGTCAACGTAAATCTTAGAATACACGGTTCCCTTTTTGGATGAAAATTTCCCCGTGTAAGTTATTACTTTCCTTAAAACTGTAAAGTGGAAACCAGTATATATATATATATATATATATATTCACTTTAAATTCATTTCGTATATAAAAATTACGTAGAAATAGATGGAAATAAAATAATTATTATTATCTTTTATAATAATGTTTATTGAATTAGATAGAGGTAACTTTATTCAAAACTTTCTTCTATTATATTTAATATTTATTTGTTTTTTATTGAAGTGTTTCTCTTTATTTTCTTCTTTTAGAACAACCAAACAAAGAATATATCTTTTCAATTTCCTTCAACTCCTTTCTATATTTCCAAACACAAATTAAAAATTATAACACTTTCTCTTTATATTCATTTCTCTTCCTTTTCACTTATTCCTCATGTATCTCTTCCATAGAAATTTTTCAAATATGGTGTTTAAGTTGTTTTGCAATTGATAAGCCAAGTTTTCTAGTATCAATTTACTAATTAATTTATTTTAGGTTGTCCGAGTATTTCAACTAATTTTACTAGCTTCCTTATAACAAGTTGGAAAAATAGCCCATGGTTATTTAACACAAGTATTTTTTTATTAAAATAAAACTAAAATCTCAATTGCATTGGTCACATCATTTTTCAATTTAAAAAGATAATTAAAGAAAAGAAGCCATATCAATTTTTTACTAAAATATACACAACTATTAAAAGTAATTAAAATAAAAGGAGAAAAAAGTCAAGATGGTAGCTTTCCATCTTCTTCAAGTTGCTGCAAGTGACACTAAGATCAAAGTAAAATAGAAAAAGAATTAAATACTCTAACTTAAAACACATAAAGATTTAAAACTAAAACAATTTAACATAGAGTAGATAAAGTTCACATTGTTAAGCTCAACCATATACTAAAAATCAAAATTTTTATATGAACTCAAAAAGAAAATCAATGATCTAAAGCACACAGATTCAACACAAAATCTAGGTAAACCACCATATTTTGTGTTTTGGCATCACAGCCGCTACCACCACCATTTGTATCTCTCCACCTAGAAAGAAGCCAATTTAAATTGTGTTAGATTTTTCAAAATTTTTTATTTTATGATGTGCTTAAGATCTTTGATTGATACCAAATGTCATAAATAAATAAGCAAGAACAAGTCTTTTATGATTTTTGAGTTTTAAATGGATATAGACAATTCTCAAGGGTATTACGCACTAAAAGAATTTAACAAAAAAAATCTCAATTTGATGTTACTTGTAGAATTAGACCACCTACTATTCGTCATAATGAGAAATTAATAGGAATGAATTAAGAGCAAAGACTCTTATTAGAGTTGTTATTTGATGGTGTGTCAATGTCAAAGTACATTAATTGACCATTTATTAGGCTAACCTTGGGTAATTGAAGGATAAAAAAGTAATAAATAAAGTTAACTAACAAAACTAAAATTTTAATTTTCAAAAGTTTCATTTGAATACCTTGACAAGGTACTCAAATGATGTGGGAATTCATTCAAATGGTACAAGGGGCTATTAAAATGAACTAAGACAATAGTTCATCATCTTGACTTCAAGAGATATTCATTTAGGGCATTCAAACAAATTTAGGTAGTAAATGATTTTTTGTATTAAGGGGGCATTTCATTCGAATGCCCTAAAGGTGTATTTGAATAAAGTGATTCATAATCACTTTGGGACCCTTCTGCTAAACTTCTTTAAATGCCATAAGGTAGGCATTTAAACCAAGTGCTTGTGATGCTGTTTCTTCTTAAGCTAATAGTCTAAACTTGCTACTATGAACCTCATACTCTTGGGAAACATGGTATATGTTGAATATGTGGACAAATAAGCTCAATCTTCTTTAGATAATAACTCGAGCAATATATTCTCAGTAAGATTAGCTAAATTCTCGAATTCTAACTTAAGTATTTAGGTCGATGGTGTTACATCAAGACTACATCAACATGATATGCAGATTACATCACCAATTAGTGTCATACAATGCAAGTTCATGCAATTAGCTGATATACATTTGAAATAGTAAGTGTTATTCTGAGAATATAGGCAAGAAAGATCAAATTGAATAATAGAAAATAGTTAATGGTCCTACAATATATATAAAAAAAAAAGAGAAACAAACAGAAAGGGGAATATCATGTTTCTCCCCTAAAAATCTAGTGTCTTTATAGGTAACAACTCACTAAAGCAGCTTTGTTTTCTTTTACCTAATAATTAATTAGCACAAAAGCTTTAATTAGAGAAACCTTCATTACAAAAACATAGAAAGAGAGAGAGTAACATGTGCTTTATCTTTTTCTAAGTTTCATGGGAGATTAGGGAGCATGTTTAACCTTAGTCACTTTATTTCAATATTTGGGTTAGGCCTCAACGTTAGGCTAAACAATTGTGGTGCTCTCATCTTCAACTCACATTGTGAACATGGAAGCCATCAAAGGCATGTTCATTACCATGCAAAAGAATCATCAAAGGTTAGAGTGTGCTCTAACAAATATTAATGCACATTTACAAATGTTAACTACATGAGTAGATAATATTGAAAACATTCAAGTCTAGAATTAGAATCTACCAAAATTTGCATCATCTTTAGACACTACTAAGGATTTGTCATTTTTTTTTTATGAGAATGTTGCTTTGGTTAATGATAATCTGTTGAAAGACATCAAGTTAGAAATTCCAAAGTTTTATAGTATGGATCATCTCAAATGGATTTTTAAAGTGTAATAGTTCTTTAATTTTTATAAAGTTCCAGAGCATCAAAGAATTACCATTACTTCATTTGCAATGGAGGAGGCTACATTATAAAGGTATAAGTTGGTGCTCAATAATCACCAACTTACTAGTCAGGAAAATTTCATCAAGCTCATTGAAGTTCGCTTTAGTCCATCAAAGAATGAAGATGTCTAAGGCCTACTGTAAACACCCTATTTTTGCCCTAGGAATCAATAATAATCACTAATAATCAATTTTCAATTTTTTCCAATTTTATCCAATTTTTCCCTAATTTAGCATAAATAATAAAAATATCCAAAAAAATAAAAATAAATAGGAAAACACATCAATTTTGAAAAATGATTTCAGAAATGGCAATAATAAATAATGAATAATTTTTACAATTTTTTGAAATTTCAAAAAAATACAAAAAAATGGAAAAATCGCATTGCATATATGCAATTTGCGATATAAAGAAAATCGGGAAATTAGGCCAGCTCAGCTGGCTCGTGCGTGCGTATAGGGAACGTGTGAAGGCTGGAGGTCGCAAGTTCGAATCCCCCCGTATGCGCTCGGCAAAAATTTTTCTTTCTTTTCCCTGGATCTGCCACATGGCAGCGTGTGATTGCCCGAAGGAAATCACGCGTGTTGCGCGTGATCGTCTTCTTCACCTGGACAGACGCGAGAAGAAGCTGGAGCAAGTCCGACGAAGGTGTAATCGATCATTTTTTTTCAAATCTTCTAGATTACTGTCAAGATAAAGCTAAATCCATAAGATAAATCAAAGAAAAACAAGAGATCAACATCAAATCGCCGGGATAAAATCAAATCTAAAAACGGAAGAAACTCAGATTTATCCAAATCGGTCGATTTGAGCTTATCCAAGAGGGTTTCCGGATGCCTATAAATAGAGGAGGAGGGGAGGAAGCCAATACACGAAACACAATTGAGAGAAAGTGAGGAAAGAGTGCAAATCGGAGAGCATCTGAGAAGAGCCCAAAACCGCGAGCACCGACCGGAGTTGAACCACCACCAGGAGGCGATCTGGGAGTGAACCACCACCACCATTGGATTCAGCACCCTCGAGAAGCTAGGATTCGACACCTCATCCACTGCAAAAGGCCGCCGGAACGCCGTGAACGAGCACCCTCCGCCGCCGCATCCGACCGATCCGACCCGACCCACGCACCGACCCAGATCCAGGTAAGTCGGATTTTTAGGATTTTTTATTATTTTATTTAATTAATTTATTTTTTTATTTATTTATTCCGAATTAATTTATTTGTTTATTATTTGTTATTTAGTTATTTATTTATTTATTTATTTGTTTATGTTTTATTTTTAATAAATAGGAAAATGTAGAAATTAGATTTTTCTAGAATTTAATAATGTAGAAAAATAATAAATAAGAAAAGAAAAAAAAAATAAAATAAAAAAACTACGAAAATCATAAAAATGATGAAAATCATAAAAAATCATAAAAATCATAAAAAAATCAAGAAGAATAATAAAAATCACAAAATAAAAAAAAGAGTTTTAGAACTTAGAAAAATCATTTTTCTCAAAAATAAATCCAAAATTGATGTTTTTTCCCTAAAAATCATTTTCAGAAATCAGATTAAAGCTTAAGCTTAGAATTTTTTAGAAAAATCCAAAAAATGGTAAGAACATAAATCAAAAGAGGTTTCAAAATTAAAATTCACAAACAAACTTAAAGTTTTCAGAAAAGCGAACTACGGCTTGTTTGATCCTGAATAGTAGGTACGTAGGCACCCATCCGGGTCAACCCATAAAATGAATGAAAAATCATTTTCTTAAAATAACTCAAAAACATAATAAAAAGTAACAGAAACATAATGAAACACATTTCTAAATAAGTTCAATTTTAGGAGATTAGGTGGTAACCGTAAGGTTTTAATAGATTAGCCTCCGGACTTAGAAACTCTGGTTTTCCCTTTTCCTTTTTTCAAAAACGAGAAGAGGAAATAACGACGACTAGTGGTCCAAATTAAGACTAATCCGCTCCTTTAGTCTTAATTCAATAATTCCCAACAACAGTTGGGTGGCGACTCCAAAATTAAACGAAATTCCTAACTCAAGTCGAGGATCTACATTAGATGAGCATAGGGTCTAGTCTAGATCGGATTAGGAATGGGAATTCAAAAATTAGACTCGACACCTACCATCAAAGTTGATACAAAAAAGTCAGTTTCTAAGTATCAATACGGATTTAAAGCTCTTTCATATCAAATAGTGGGTGTTCCTGAATCTTTTTTTATTAGTTACTTCATCTCGGGTCTAAAACCTAATATTAGGAGAGATGTGTTGACAAGTGCTTGATTGGATATATATATGTAAAGTGAAATTTAACATCTTTTCTCTTGCTTTTGGCATGTTTTTGAAGAATGTGAACTTTAATTGAGTAATATTTGGATTGTAGGGCTTTGCTGGGAAATTCAATTAAAAAAAGAAGTAAATGAATCCAACTTTATTTAATTTGGAGCCAAATAGAATAAATTATGAAGTATTGAAGCTAGATACATCTCGGACATGACCATGTTCCAAGATCGTGTTGCATTGAAAGTTCACAAAAATATACATAGGAACTTGACACGACCATGTTGTTGGTTGTGTTATGGCTGAAGAGTCACAGAAAGTTACACAAGGCTCAACATGACCGTGTTTGAGGCATGTCTATTGGAACACCATATTTTATGCGATTTTCAACTATAAAGTGAACACGACCTAAAGCTTAATTGTGTTAGGTAGCATGTCGACCTAAAAATGTAGAGTTTTAGATACGCATTATATAAACAGAGGAGGACTTTACACTTAAGAGATTAGACTATATTTGTTTGAATTGTTCTAGGGTTTTAAATGAAGAAGACAGCTACTCTTTAGACTTCAAGTATCTACAATTTTTTTAATTACTTTTAATTGATTTCCTTAATGATGCATTTTCATACATCATTGATAAATTTGATTTCTAGTATACATAGTGCTTAATTTTTCTTAGTATCTAGACTTGTGGAATCTAGGTTTATTATGTAACTTGAGATTTTCTTGTAATATTCGATGAATTCTTATGTTTATTAATTTATGAATGTGTTCTTTATTTTGATTGGTTTGATATTTCTAATGTATTAATCTATCTATTTGATATTGTATATCGAGATTGAGAAATCTGATATATAATTAGATCTTGCATACATGAAGGGAATTAATGTAATATTAAAGATAAGTTACATGATTCTTCCAAAATTATTTAATTTAGTTACAGGAATTTGTTGTTCTTAACACAATCTTTTCATTATGCTATTGTGAAGATATTTAAATAGGTAATTCTAAAATTAGGATTTGATAAGCTTGAGAAAGTTATTAAACTAAATTAGGAATTCCTTTAGTTAATGATTTGTAAGAAGAAATTGAATACTTTTTTGTTAATGTTACATAATAATACATAGGGGAAGCAATGTCTATATACTAGTTTTACTAACTTGAAATTAATTTTAATTTGATTTGCACTTCTATCTTTCTATAAAATCTTAGTTCTTAATTTAGTATTTCGTTATAGTTTTTAGATCAGTTAATTCTACAATTTATTAGTTAAATAATAAGGTTTAGGTTAGTGTTAATATTAGTATTCGTAATCTCTATAGGATGATATCTATATTGTTGTATACTATATTACAAAATTTGATGGGTACACTTGCCTAACATCAAATTTTTTGCGCTGTTGTGAGGGATTTTGATATTAAGAACACTAATCACCTTATTAATTTAACCATTTTTTTATTGCTTGTTTTATTTATCTGCTTTATTTATTATTTTTATTTTGGTAGTGCATGACCAAAAACATTCCACCAAATATACTAATATTTGATTCAAAAATTAAAAGGACAACAAAGCTGTTACAGAAAGTAGTGCAGTAAACATTGGAGGAACTAAATCAAGGATCTCCTCTGAGAATTAAGATGGAAGAGGAAGGGGAGGAGTTAAACATCATAGGTGATGAAAATTAGAACCAACAGTGGGCTATACTGACTACTCCAAACCTTCTTTAATTGGAGCCGACTCAAGTATTGTAAAGCCACCAGTTGCTGCCAACAACTTTCAAACTTAACCCCATATAATACAAATGGCACAATAGTTTGTCCAATTTGATGGACTATAAGATGAGGACCCCAATTTGCACATTTCAAACTTTTTGGAGATTTGTGACACTTTTACAATCAATGGAGCTTTGAATGACCTAATAAAATTGTGGCTTTTTCCTTTTTCACTGAGAGGTCGGGCAAAGCAATGGCTAAATTCACTCCCAAGGGACTATCACAATCTAGGATGATATGGCTTAGAAGTTTCCAAGAAAATACGTTCCACTTGCTAAGACAATCAAACTTCAAAAGGACATATCATCCTATGCTCAACTAGAGGCTAAGACTTTATATGACACTAAGAAGAGATATAAGGAATTATTGAAGAGATGCCCACACCATAGCTTACCACTTTGGATGTCGATTCAAACTTTCTACAATGGTTTGAATCTATCAACTAGGCAAATGATAAATACTGCTGTAGGAGGAACATTGAATACAAAAACACCTAAAGAGGTTCAATCTTTAATTGAGGACATGGCCATGAATAATTCTCAATGGGAAGGCATTAGGGTGAGAAACAAAGTAGCGGGCATTTATGAAATAGATGCTGTAACAAACTTAGTCAATATGGTTGATGCTATAAGTAGGAAGTTAGATGCACTTTCTGTGAATCTAAAGTGTAGCTCAAGAGAAGTTGATGCCGAAAATCGATGGGAACAGGCTGATTACTTAGAAAACTCTCCTTTAGGCCACAAAACAACCCCTATAGCAATACTTACAACCTTAGGTGGAGAAATCATTTGAATTTCTCTTGGAGTAATCAGAATCAAAATCAACAATAGAAGAACCACCTCCCCCAAAATTTTAGAGACCTCTACCACAAGAAAAAAAAAATCAAGCTTGGAAGAGCTTTTAACTAAATATATCTAAACTAATGAAGCTCATTTGCAGAACACTGAAACTTCCCAAAGAATCAAGAAGCTTATATCCACAACTTAGAAAATCAAGTGGGATAACTCACGAAGATGATGGTAGAGAGGCAACAAGGGACACTACTAAGAAATACTGAAACCAACCTAAAGAAGCATGTGAGAGCAATGACTATTCGAAATAGGAAGGAGTTACAAGTTGAACATAAAGCAAAAAAGGAGTCAACAAGGAATGAAGAGGAAAATAAGGAAAAAGAAAGTGGAGAACTATCAAAAGTACCAAAATATACCACCCATTTCATACCCTCAACATTTAAAAAAAGACTGCTCTAATGAGCAATTTAGTAGTTTCCTTAATCTATTCAAACAATTACATATTAACTTACCTCTTGTTGATGCCTTATCACGGATGCCTAAATACGAAAACTTCCTTAAAGATTTGTTGTCTAACAAGAGGAAGTTAGAGAAGCTCTTAACTGTTATATTGAGTGGGGAGTGTTCGACAATTCTGCAAAACAAGTTACCTAAGAAACTAAAGGATCTAAGGAGTTTTACTATTCTTTGTATACTTAGTAACTTAGCAATTGATAAAGCCCTTGCTGATTTAAGAGCAAGCATTAATTTTTTGCCTTATAATTTATTTATGAAATTAGGGCTAAGAGAGCCAAAACCCACATGTATGATGATGTTCTTATTCAAGTAGATGATGACATGGAAGTACTTCTTATTCTAGGTAGAGCATTTTTTTCTATAGCTAAGGTTATAATAGATGTTAGTGATGATAGGCTCGTATTAAGTGTAGGAGATAAAGAAATAATTTTTAAAATTCCTAAAGCTATGAAAAAGACAACAAATCATGATGACACTTGTTATTGTTTAGATGCTACTAAAATTTATGTTATTGATTGTGCACAAGAATTATTATCAAATGACCCTTTAGAATGTTGTTTAAAAAAGGGATAAGATGAAGTAAGTGTATCGAAGTTGTGGCTCAATTAATAGCCAACAATTCCATTAAGGAGAATAAGGGGTTTAAATAAATCAACATGAAGAAAGAACCCAAGTGTTGAGTTTAATTTTTTATTTTCCATTCCTAATCCGATCTATACTAGACCCTATGCTCATCTAATGTAGACCCTCGACTTGAGTTAGGAACTTCATTTTATTTTGGAGTTGCCACCCAACCGTAGTTGGGAAATATTGAATTAGGACTAATTGAGCGGATTAATCCTAATTTGGACCACTAGTTAGCGAGACTTCCTCTTTTCGTTTTTTGTGAAAGAGGAAATAGAAAACCAGAGTTTTTAGATTCGAAGGCTAACCTATTAAAACCTTAAGGTTACCACCCTATTCTCCTAAAATCTAAACCTTATCCAAATGTTTTTTATTTTATTTTTGTTGTCTTTTTATTGCGTTTTTGAGTAACTTATTCTAAGAAAATGATTTTTTATTCTTTTTAGGGTTGTCCTAAATGGGTGCCTACGTACCTGCTATTCAGAATCAAACGGGCTGTAGTTCGCTTTTCCTGAAAAACTTTAATGTGTTTGCGAATTTTAATTATGAAATTACTTTTGGTTTACGTTTTTATCATTTTAGTATTTTCTTAAAAAAATCTAAGCCTAAGCTTGATCATTTGATTTTTTGAAAAAATAATAATTTTAAGGAAAAAAAATTTTGGATTTATTATTAAAAAACATTTTTCTAAGTGATAAAAATTATTTCTCTATTTTTCAATTTACCTCTATTATTATAAATTTTTATTAACTTTTATTAAAAAGTTTTTTCTTATATTATTTATCTATCCTAAACTAAAAATCTGAATTTTATCATTTTTTCTAATATATCTTTATTATTTTTTTATTATTTTATATTTTATAATTTTTTTTATTTTTATCATTATTTTTTTTATTTTCTATTATTCATCCTAAATTAAATCCTAAAAAAAACTAATCTAAATTCTAATATTTTTATATTTTTTGAATTATAAATAACAAATAGATAAATAAATAAATTCAAAAAAATAAATAAAATAACTAAATAAATAATAAATAAATAAATACAAAAAAATCGAAAAATCCGACTTACCTAGATCCGGATCGATGCGCGGATTGGGTCGGGTCGATCGGTCACGGCGGCTGGGAGTGCTCGTTGACGGCGTTCTGACGACCTTTTGAGGAGTTTGAGGCGTCGTTTCCTAGGTTTTTGGGGATGAGGAACCTAAGGCCAGTGGTGGTTGCGATTGAAAGCCTCCCTAAGTGGCGTTTCAAGGCGGTGCTGATCGGCGATCGTGCTCGAGAATTCCAGCAAAGCTCTAATCTCACTTATTTTCTCTCTTTTCTTACTTTTGATCCGTGCTTTGGTTTCCCCCCCCCCCCCCCCCCCCCGATTCCTATTTATAAATGGAAGAAATCGAGCTGGATAAGCTCGGATTTCCTTCGATTGAGGCAAATTGGATTTCGGTTGAAAAACCCATCTCCGATTTGTATAAATCCTTCGATTTGTTGCGATTTGATTCCAATTAGATGATGTTTATCCTATTTCAGTTAAAGATCTATTGGATTTGTGCAAAAAATCGAATCAAAACAGCCGAAATTCGATTTTTCCCCGTCGGTGACGATCTCGAACGAAGGTTGAAGACGATCATGCGCCCGGTGCGTGCGTTCGCTCCATCCAATCACAAGCTGACACGTGTCCCAAGCAAAAATAAAAATAGGGCAAAACACGAAAATGTCTTCTCCGAGTTTCGAACCTTCGACTGAGCCCACCCCTGCGCGCCTTTAGGTCATGGCTCGGACCAGTTGAGCTAGCCCATTTCTCAGTTTTTTTATTTACGCAATTTACATATATGTAATGCAATTTTTTATTATTTTTATATTATTTTGAAATTCTAAAAATTTGTAAAAATTATTTAACTCATTTTATTATTATTTCTACAATTATTTTCCAAAATTGATATATTTTTCCTATTTATTTTATTTTTTGAATATTTTTCCTATTTTTGCTAAATTATAAGAAAAATTGTAAAAAATGAAAAAAATTGAAAATTGATTATTATTGATCATTAGGGCAAAAATGGGGTGTTTACACCAAGTTAAGACCTTCCATTAAAGACCCACCAACAGTGGAATTAAAGCAGCTTCCTGATTACCTAGTATATGCCTTTTTAGAGTAGGATTCTAAATTACCAGTAATCATAGCTTCTAACCTTAGCTTTGATCAGTAAGAGAGGTTGTTGAGAGTGCTTAAGAACTACAAAAAAGCCATCACATGGAAGATATAAGCTATAAAAGGAATTAGTTCTTCATTTTTTACTTACAAAATATTGATGGAAGAAAGTTACAAACCTGTGGTGCAACCCCAAAGAAGGCTAAATCCTAACATGAAGGAGGTGGTTAAGGCCAAAGTGATAAACTTACTAGATGTAGGTATAATCTATCCTATTTCTGACAGCTTATGGGTGAGTCTTGTGCAGGTGGTGCCTAAGAAAGGAGGGACGGTGGTAATTCCAAATGTTAAAAATGAACTAATTTTGATACATACAGTCCCTAGCTAGAGGGTGTGTATTGATTATAGGAGATTGAATGATGCTACACGCAAAGACCATTTCCCCTTACCTTTCATCAATCAAATGTTAGAGCATCTAGTAGGGCATATGTACTACTATTTTCTAGGTAGTTTATCTGGATATTTTTAAATATCGATTACACCAAAAGATCATGAGAAGACAATGTTCACATGTCCGTATGGTACCTTTTCCTATAAGCGAATGCCTTTCAAACTTTACAATGCACTAGTAATGTTTCAGAGGTGTATGATGGCCATCTTTGAAGACTCTATAGAGGACATAATGGAGGTTTTTATGGATGATTTCTTAGTTTTTGGTAATTCTTTTGACATTTGTTTGAATAATCTAGAAAGAGTGTTATGTAGCTATTAAGAAACCAACTTGGTGCTGAATTGAGAAAAGTGTCATTTTATAGTACAAGAAGGAATTGTCTTAGGATACAAAATCTCGCAAAGGGGGATTAAGGTAGATAATGCCAAAATTGACACTATTGCGAAACTGCTACCCTTAACTTCAATTAAGGCAATAAGGAGCTTTTTAGGACATTTAGGATTCTATAGAAGATTTATAAAAGATTTTTCGAAATTAGCTAGACCTTTAACCAAGTTATTAGAGAAAGATATGTCTTTAAACCTTTCACAAGATTTCATGGATGCTTTTAAGCTATTAAAAGACAAACTTACAAGGGCTCCCATTATGGTCACACCTAATTGGAACTTACCATTTAAGCTAATGTGTGACACGAGTGATTTTGCAATAGGAGCAATCTTAGGGCAACGAAAAGACAAGCACTTTTAACTAATTTATTATGCTAGCAAGACTTTTACCAATGCTCAGAAAATTATACAACTATTGAAAAAGAACTCTTAGCAGTAGTTTTTGTGTTTAATTAATTCTGCTCATACTTTATTTTGTCTAAAGTCATTGTATATACTGACTGTTCTAGTTTAAGATATTTACTAACCAAAATAGATGCAAAGCCGTAACTTATTAGATGGATTTTACTACTGCAAGAGTTTGACTTAAAGATCAGGGACAAAAAGGGAGCTGGGAATCTAACTGTAGATCATCTATCAAGATTAGAAAATCTCAACTTGGAGGTGCTAGATGAGCATGACATCAATGATGAGTTCCCTAAGGAATGCCTCTATGCAATAAACTAAGTAAGGGAACAAGAAACTCCATGGTTTGTAGATATTGCAAATTATCTTACGGCTAATATTCTTCTAAAAGAACTCTCACATTAACAAAAAAAGAAATTCTTTGTTGATGTGAAGTATTTCTTTTGGGAAAATCCCTTTTTATTTAGAATTTGTGCAAATCAAGTCATACACAAATGTGTATCCCATGAGGAAGGATAGCAAATTCTAGTCATTGCCATTCTGGTCTAATGCGAGGTCATCATAGCGCAAATAGGACAACTTATAAGATCTTGGAAGCAGGATTTTATTGGCTTATGCTTTTCAAAGATACCCATAAGTACATCAGATTTTGTGATCGTTGTCAAAGCATAGGGAATATCTCCTAAGGAATGAAATGCCACAAAATCCTATCCTAATATGTGAAGTATTTGATGTTTAGGGTATAAATTTTATGGGCCTGTTTCTAAATTGCAATGGAAATAAGTATATTTTAGTAGCCATTGATTATGTTTCAAAATGGGTTAAGGCTCAAGCTTTGATAACAAATGATGCCAAGGTAGTGAAGAGATTCCTCAAAACACTATTTTCTCAATTTGGTGCACCAGGAGTAATTATTAGAGATAGGGGAACACATTTTTATAATGTGCAGCTAGAAAAAGTTTTCAAACGCTATGACATTACCTATAGATTAGCTACCTCGTATCATCTGCAAACAAGTGGTCAAGTCGAAGTTGCCAATCAGGATCTTAAGAGGATTCTGGAAAAGACTATTGAATACTATAGGAAAGATTAGTCCGATAAGCTAGACAATGCCCTATGGGCATTGATGAAGGGCGAAACACTTTTAATTCCTAGATGATTTCAAGTCTTTTTTGTTGTAAATCGAGTGGAAATCATTTAGAATTGGTACTTAATAGCATAATGTATCGCTTTCAGGTGATGTGGAACCTATCACGAAGAAATCAATTGGATTCATCAAGAAAAGAAATGGAAAAGCCAAGCTTTTTGCCCATACACCCCTCCATATGGGGCGTATGGAATCCATACGGGGCCGTATCAACCCAGACCAGCCCCTCCAAAATGCACAGAAGGCGCTACGCCCCTTCCATACGGGGCATATGGATCAGTGACGACTTAGATTTTCCTGATATTTGCCCCTTTTCTCTTTCCATTTTGTACATGTCTATATATATATTTAAGTGGAGAGAGAAAGGGGAAGCAGACTTAGGGTTTGACATTTAACACACACCTCACTTTTCTCTCTTGGAACAACAACTCAAGAAGATCATTATCTCAATCAAAGCATTCAAGATTCGAACTTCCGGGTGGTAATCATGAACTCTAGTTTCTCTCCTATCAATCGTAATTACATTTTATCTCTCATGGAGGAGTAATCTAGAGATCTAGACCTCTTTTGAAACCATTCTTGTTATGTGATGAAGGATTGATCTTAATGAAGACATATTGATGTTCTTTCGTTTCATTACTTGTTCTTGATGAGTATCTTAGATTTATATTTCCGGAGTATGAATCTATGTTTGATTTCATTCAAGTTGATTGAGAAATTGCTTGTATGATTAGATCTAAGGGTAATGAATGAGATTTGATCGTGATTCTAGAGATAGGATAGCAAAAATCTTCTGTTTACCAACCGAACGGTGAGAGAGTCAAGTGCTTCATGCAATCCTAGGTTGCTATTGGTTGAGAAGAGATTCTAACGGATAAACCTAGGATTAGATAAGCTAATAGATTTGAGAGAACTATTAGTTTGACTAATGAAACTCCACAGCTTAAGAACTGGATTGTTTGATCTTTAGTTTCTAATGATTCGCATGGCATAAATGGGATTAGAGAGAGGTCTAGGTTGCTTAGTTGTTGATTTGAACTTGTGTTTTGTTAAGTTCCTTTTCTTTAGTCTAGTACATTTTATAATTAGTCTCTTTTAGTTAAGTTCATTGAATCATTTACTCGCCTTGATCGGTTGGATAATAGGAACGGAGTAAATATTAGTAAATGGTGAACTTTAATCTTCCTTGGAACGACCCTGATTTCGAACACTATATTACGCTACGATAGGTGCGCTTGCCTATTGCATCGTAGTTGGAAGCAAGGAACAGGTTTATAAATTATTAAGCTACGATTCGCAACGATCAGGCATATAGGACAACTTATAAGACACTAATAGGAACCACTCCCTATAGGCTCATTTATGGAAAAGCTTGCCACTTGCTTATGGAAATTGAACATAAGGCTTTCTAGGCTACTAAATTAGCTAATCTAGATTTGAAGTATATAGGTACTCAAAGGAAACTACAGTTGAATGAATTCAATGAATGGTGTTCCATGGCATATGAAACTCTAAGCTTTATAAGAAGAGAGCTAAAAAGTACCATAACCAAAGGATTAAGTATGGGAGACAATTTAATGAAGGTGATCATATTTTGTTATATAACTCACGTTTATGGTGGTTTTCAATAAAACTGAAATCATGATGGTCTGGACTCTTTACAGTTACTTGTATCTTACCCCATGGGATAGTTGAAATCACATATCTAGAGAAAGGTACATTAAAGGTTAATGGTTAAGGATTAAAGTTATACTTCGCAAGAGAAAAATTTGTCTCAAATGATAGGGAAGACCTTCATCTCTACCAAATTCCCAGTGCATGGGTAAAAAAATTTGTTAAGCCAACGATGTTAAACAAAAGTACTTTTTGAGAGGCAACCCAAATTCAAAATTTCAAGTAAGTTTTCCTTAGTTTATTATAGTTTTAATGGATTGTTTTTATTATTTCCATTTCTTCCGTTAGTTTTTTAGTTATTTTAATTTTTCAAACAAGTCATCAAGTCTATGTGTTTGACATGACTACCAACACAATCGTGTCATAAGATGTGTCAATTCTATACCGTTCTTCGAATAACACATGACCAATAGACACAAGCATATTAAGGTCGTGTCAAAAATCAATTCAAATTTTTTTTATCAAATAGAAAGATACACGACTTTTTGACATAGTCATGTTTAGGTCATGTCTAATGGTATTTTGAATGAAAATTTTCATAGAAAGGTACATAAACATTAGACACGATTGTGTTATAGTTGTGTTAAAACATCTAAAGAATTAAATTTTTTATAGAAAGCTATACGACCATTTGACACAATCGTGTCATGGTCGTGCAAAGCATCCAAAGAATTCTTATTCTCATAGAAAGATATACGATTCTTAGACACGGTCATGTTTGAACGGTGTTGAACTTTAATAAGGCATTTATAAGGTTTGGGTATAGACATGGGTGCAACATGCTTATGTTAATTGAGCATGTCAACCCTTATATAAAAGGGTTTAACACGACACGACCATCACATTGCATAAATACATAGCGGTTTTGCTTTAAACGCGAGCACAAACACACGATACACAGTACGCATTCTCCCCTATTTGATTCCACACATTTCGTATTCTCTTCCTCCATTTCGGTCGAATTCGAGGTATGTATCAAGCCCTTCCCACTCTCTATTTAATCTTATTTATTGTTTTCGTAAATGCTCCATATCTACATTGCCTTATGATTAGGTTTTCATGCGCATTTTAATTTGTCTTTAGAAATTAGGGATGATTGTAGATTATTAGCTGCGATACAGATGAGAAACTAGTAATGTCACTGCATGAACAGGTTCGCATAGATGAAATCATTTGTTGAATTTTGTGAGTAGACATAGTATAGACATGACTGTGTTTATCCCTTATTAGGTCGTGTCTATGTTTCTGCTTCTAATTGTTTGAAACAAATGTTATGATTTATCATATCATTTCATCCTACAATGTTCTTGAATAATGAAGTGGCTCATGTATGAAGAATGGGTACATTTAGGAAGATTTAAGGGAATCATGATGCTAGACGATGCAAACATCAATTGAGAATGAAACATAAGGCACTAAGCACTAGAATTGTCTTATAGAAACGCCTTCATTGGTTACTTAGCGGTGGTCTAATGTGTGATTGAAGTGGATATTTCTTGTGTTTTTTAGACAATGGCATCTAAATAGAGTTAGGCAAAGCAACAAGTTCTCGGAAAAGAACACTCAGGAGCATCCTCATCCACGACCAGACCTTCTCTTTCCACTAACCCATTGGCTTTATCACCACCTCTTGACCATCTTATGGTAGAATTCACTGAAGTGGCTGAGGTTGAGAGATACAAGATGCTAAAAAAGAAATCCTTCAGTTAAACATTGTGTATGGATCGGGATGTAATCCAAAGGTTGGACATGGAGGAAGAGATTAGAAGGTTGATAGAAGGTGGAGTGTAGGAACGCCTATTCTCATTATAGGCCTACGTATATAAGGAGCTTACATTAGAATTCCTTACCACTTATCACTTGGATCATGATGGAATATCATGGGGAATCATGAATTATCTGAACTTTTGGATTTGAGGACAACCCTATAGGATCTCCATGGTAAAGTTCGGTACATATCTAGGTCTTTATGATGAAGACTACATCAATTCTAGGGATTTTGCCACTCTACCGTATCAACTTCAATGAGAAATGCCCTCTTGGTTATATTGGAAATCCATTAGTGATCAACATAGATATGATCCCAAGGCTTTAAAGGCGTCCTACCTTCACAATCCCGCTTATAGAGTTATACACTAGCTTTTGTCACACACAATCAGTGGTAAGGGAAAAAGTATAGGGGTGGTTTTAGCTCATGACATACTTTACTTGTATAGTACCCTAGAGAGATGCCCCCATAAACTTAGGCATTCTACTTGCCTTCTTCATCAAATGCTAAACCAGTGACTCTAGGGTTGGTCATATATGCCGTGGACCTTATATCACAATTTTAGCCAGGCCAATGGGAACATTGCACAACTTACCCCCTATGATACACCTTAAGGGAGTGACCCCCATCAAACTTACTTCCTTTAGACTAATGCATCTCCTTCTTAGAGAAGAAGACCAATAAGCCACAAGATCACATCAGTCAACTACAACTCATCATGATACCAACTCTCCTTAGGAGAGGGTTGAATAGAAAGTGGATACATTAATCCACAAATTTAGGAAAACCCTGGACTTGCAACACTGGTACTACACAAACCTTGCAGAGGTATTTCAAAGACTGAACCGACTGGAAAGGTTTGCTCGCAATGTAGCTAAAAAATTTAATATTGATTGTCCAGTTAATACAGACCCTAGTGAGCAAGTTCTAAGTCTTTATGATGACGTGAGTGATGAGGAGGTGGATGTCAACGAGGGATTGGGGGGGGGTGGTTAGGGGGTGTTGTGGTGAGGAAGAAGTCACCGCAGAGGATGTGGAACAGTGCTGAAATAGAGATAATAAACTTGGATACATGAGCAAAAGACAAAGAATTAGAAGAATATGAAGAAGAGGATGAGGAGGAGGAGGAGGATGAATTTAGTGATTGAATTTTTCTGTTTTTCTTTTTTTATAATGTACTAACGAGACTTGGATGGCTAGTTAACCTAGATTTTACTTATTTGTTTTTCTTTTCTATTTGTTTTTTACTCATCGCTACTTATGATCTTTTTTCCTCTTCATTTATATTTTGTGTAGCTTTCCAATGTTTCTAAGCGTTAAAGGTCGATTACTGTACAAGCTATGCTCATTGTGCAATGGAATAGAAAGTCATACTTAAGGGAGTGTTAGTTTTTTTCCACACTACTTGCCTCAAATTTTTTTTTCTTTTCTTTCTTCTTATGTTTTTCTTTCATAATCATTTCATTCATTTTTCTTTTTGATATTTTTCTTTTTTGTTATTTTGCTTTTTCGTACATTGAGGACATTATATGATTTTAAGTGTAAGGAAGGGAGTTCTAAATGTGTAGTTACTTAAAGAAATAAAAAATTTGTTTGCTTAACTTGAAAATCATAAAATTAACTTGTAATTTTGAAAAGGAAAACAACTCTCTAGATAGTTTAGAACACAAGATCAAAGTTTTGAACTTGGAGATTTAGAAATTTGAATAACATTACTAGTTAGGAATTAGTCGTGAACTTTTTTTTTTTTTATTTTACTTTGATGTATACTTTTTCCTTTTTGGTATTTTTAGAATACTATGCTTCTTGATAAATAATACTACTTATCCTTGAAAGTTTCTATAAAAAAAAGAAAAAATTAATAAAGTTAAAAATTAAATAAATAAATTTAATAAAGTTTAGCTATAGGCCTCGTTGACTCAAGTAATTAAACTTACTGAGTGCCTCCTTTGTATGGAATAACACTTGTTAACTTGAGTGAAGAACTCAGGATTATTGGTTGAAAGCTCATTAAAAGGGTCAAAAGAAAAGTCCATGTTAAAGCTAAACATAAGTAAATAAGTTCTATTAAATAAAGATAGTGGATGGTTCGGAAATGTGTCTTAAAACCTAATAGCCTAAGATTGTATGGTGTGGGACTTACTGACTGATGAAACTACCTAAAAAAAATAAAAAATAATAAAAAACTAGAGAAATGAATAAGGGATAAGTGGATATATTTATTTTGGATTATAATGTTTAGTAAAATCAAAGAAGGGGGAGTATATATTTTAGTAAAGTTAGTAAAGCGTTTATGACTTTTTCTTAATTTTGGAGATGATTATTCAAGCTTCAAATCTCTCATTTGTTCAAGACAATTGATTAAGTGAAAGATATAAGAGTTAGAGTTAACCTTCTTTTGAACTGCAAGTTAATTTAGAGTTTGTTTTTCAAGCTATTATAGGGTTAAATAAGAATTATTTCGATTGATTTCTTGAATAATAGTAATTTGATTAAGCGTTTCTTCTCCTTTTATTTAATTTAATTTATTTGCTTGAGGAAAAGTAAATACTTAAATGTGTGGAAGTTTGATAAGTACTCGATTAGATATATATATTAAGTAAAATTTAACATGTTTTTCTTTGATTTTGGCATGTTTTTGAAGAACATGAACTTTAATTGAGTAATATTTGGATTTTAGGGCTTTGATGGAAAATTCAATTAAAAAGGAAGAAAATAAATCCAATTTCATTCAATTTAAAGCCAAATAAAAGAAGCTATGAATTGTTGAAGCCAAACACAACCCCAATATGACCATGGTCCAAGATCGTGTTGCACTGAAGGTTCACAGAAAGTTACACAAGGACTTAAAATGATCATGTTGTGGCTGAAGAGTTACAGAAAGTTACACAAGATTTGACATAACCGTGTCTAAGGCCGTGTTTACTGGAATGTCATATTTTATGTAATTTTGAACTATGAAGTGAACATAACTTGAAGTACAACCATGTTGGATAACATGTCAACCTAAAAACACAAAGTTTTGGATATGCATTATGTCAATAGAGGAGGACTTTACACTTAAAAAATCATATTGTATTTGTTTTAATTGTTCTAGGGTTTTAGAGGAAGAAGACAACTACTCTTTAGACTTCAAGTATCTAGGGTTTTTTTTATTACTTTAATTGATTTCCTTGATGCATTTTCATACATCATTGATGAATTCAATTTCTAATATATTTAATACTTAATTTTCCTTAGTATTTAGACTAGTGGAACCTAGGTTTATTATATAACTTGAGATTTTCTTGTAATATTCGATGAATTCTTATGTTTATTAATTCATGCATGTATTCTTTATTTTGATTGGTTTAATATTTCTAGTGTATTAATCCGTCTATTAGATATTGTATATTGAGATTGAGAAATTTGATATATAATTAAATCTTGCATGCATGAAGAGAATTGATATAATCTTAATGATGAGTTACATGGTTCTTCCAAAATCATTTAATTTAGTTATGGGAATTTGTTGTTCTTAACACAATATTTTAATTATACTATTGTGAAGAGATTTAAATAGGTAATTCTAAGATTGGAGTTTGATAAGCTTGAGAAAGTTATTAAACTAAATTAGAAATTCCCTCGATTAATGAATTGTAAAAAGAAATTGAATGTTTTTTTGTTAATGTCACATAATAATACCTAGGTGAAGTTTCATCTAAATACTAGTTTTACTAATTTGAAGTTAATTTTAATTTGATTTGCTCTTTTGTCTTTCTATAAAATCTTAGTTCTTAATTTAGTACTTCATTATAGTTTTTAGATCAATCAAGTTTATAATTTACTGGTTAAATAATAAGGTGTAAGTTAGTATTAATATTAGGAATATCTGCAGAACAATATTAATATTTTTATACATTATATTATAAAATTTAATAAATACACTTGCCTTACATCATGTGCAAATTATAAAACCTTTATCGTTGATGGGTGTTGTGTGGCTAGCAAAAATGTATGGAGCCAAATAAAATGGATAGTTTTCTTCTAAACCCATTCTTTCTTTTAAACCAATTGTTTTTATACCTACTCCGTAGCAATTTTCTAAACCCTCCCCTTCTATAACATCTTCTTCTCCTTCTCCATCAAACCCTCCTTTTTAAATTAATACCAATTAAGAAACTTTAACGAGACCCTAGTGGCTCAAGGGCCAATGACTCAATCCAAAGCACATGGTTTGTAAGACTTGTTAACTAGAGTTATTAATAGTATGCCAAATGAGGAAAAGCAACACATGATCGAGGAATTTAAGGTTCATTTTAGGAGTTATGTTAGCTGAAAGTACATTTGTGTACAAGAGTTGGAGTATTATCAAGGAATAATAGAAGAATTGAGTCAGCATGGGCATAACACAGCCATGTAGCATCCCTATATCTCTTGGAAAATTAATACAATTCATTTAGGATTCGACATAGATGTGCATTTACGCATGTTAAAGAACATGAGTATCTACATGATCGTGTGAATCCCTACATAACTCTCTATGTCTTCATGAATTAGGCATATTATTTGATTTTCGAGTTGTGCTGATGTAAATGACTATCTATATGGGTGTGTAAATGCTCATATACTTACTCTTTTGTTACAAAATTTGTTTGTTTCCTATTTTATTTCCATATTTGTTATTGCTTAACCCCAGGATCATATATAAGGCTTATAAATAACATTACGTGATTATTATTGAATGTTATTTCTTTTTTATTGAGTTATTCTCATCAATTATTTTCTTATCAAATCTTATGACTTGTGTTGAACAAACCATCTGTTTAATTTATACATAATATCATATTAAATAGGTGTAGTTTAGATTCTAGGTGGTGCGTTGTATCCATTTAGGAGGCCATTCATATCCTTCTCGATTTTTAAATTCCTTAATATTAATTCTAACTAAGATCAATCTATTCAATTGATTGTTGTGAATTGGTGGTTTTCGGCTCAAGTCACATCAAACTCATAGTACAAGAAATGTAAACATAGAGGGAGAAGGGATTGTGTTTTATGATGAGAAATTTTATAGAAATCATAGATGTAAAGCACAATTTTTAGCTTTGTTGTGTGAGGATTTTGATGTGGTAGAGGACACACAAAATAAAGATAACAAATCACCTATGATAGTGCACCAATTGACCATAAGGATAATGTTGATGAGTTAGTGGCCATTAGTTATCATGCCTTGTCAAGGTCATTAGTGCCTCATACTATCAAATGTTATAGCATGATCAATAAGAATGATTGTAAACACCTCATTTTTGTCATAATAATCAATAATAATTAATTTTCAATTTTTTCCATTTTTTTCTAATTTAGCAAAAATAGGACAAATATTCATAAAATAAAATAAATAGGAAAAATACATCAATTTTGGAAAATAATTGCAGAAATGGCAATAAAAAGGATTAAATAATTTTTACAAATTTTTGGAATTTCAAAAAATACAAAAAAATAAAAAAATTACATTGCATATATGCAAATTGCGAAAATAAAAAAATTGCGAAAGTGGGCTAGCCCAGCTGATCCGAACCTTAGTGCGCGCGGGAGTAGGTCAGGTCGCAGGTTCGAAATGCTGGGGAGGCAGAATCCGCGTTTTGTAAATTTTTTCTTTGCTTGGGACATGTGTCAGCAGCTGATTGGCTGGAGCAGACGCACGCGCCGGGCGCGTGATCATATTCAACCTTCGTCCAAGATCGCCGGCAAGGAGGAAAAATTGAATTTCGGTCTTTTTGATTCGATTTTTTTGCACAAATCCAGCAGATTTTCAACAGAAATAAGATAAACATCATCCAATTGGAATCAAATCGCAACAAATCAAAGGATTTGCACAAATCAGAGATGGGTTTCAACCGAAATCCGATTTGCCTCAATCGGTGGAAATCCGAGCTTATCTAGCTCGATTTCTTACGCCTATAAATAGAGGATGAAGGGAGGAGGTAGGATCACGGATCAAAAGTGAGAAAAAGAGAGAAAAGAAAGAGAATCGAAGCCTCGCCGGAGTTGCCAAGCCGTGACCACCGATCAAGCATCGAGCTGCCACCAGGAGGCGTTTTTAGAGAAATCCGCCGCCACAATTGAGTTCCCTACCCCCGAAAACCTAGGAATCGACACCTCAATCGCTTCGAAAGGTCACCGGAATGACGTTAACGAGCACTCCCAGCCACCGTGCCTGATCGACCCGACCCGACCCAGATCCTGGTAAGTCGAATTTTTTTATTTTTATTTATTTATTTATCTTATTTATTTCGAATGTATTTACTTATTTCTTATTTACAATTCAAAAATAGAAAAAATGTTGGAATTTATATTTGTTTTTTTTAGGATTTAATTTAGGATGAATAACAAAATGAAAATAAAAATTATAATAATAAATAATAAAAATGTGAAAATATATAAAGAAAATGATAGAAAAAAATATTAGAAAATTATTAAAAATTTAGATTTTAGTTTAAGATAGATAAATAATATAGGAGAAATTTTTTTTTCAATAAAAATTATAAGAAATTAACAAAAATTATGAAAAAGTAATAAAATTAATAAAAATTATAAAAATTAATAAAAATCAATGAAAACTTATAATAATGGAAATGGGTTGAAAAATAGAAAAATGAAATTTTATCACTTAGAAAAATCATTTTCTTAAATAAATCCAAAATTGTTTTTTTTTTTTAAAAAAAATTACTATTTAAAAAAAATCAAATTATCAAGCTTAGGCTTAGATTTTTTCAAAAAAAATACTAAAATAGTAAGAACGTAAATCAAAAGTAATTTCATAATTAAAAATCACCAACACATTAAGGTTTTTCAAGAAAAGTGAACTACGGCACGTTTGATCCTGAATAACAGGTACGTAGGCACCCATTTGGGGCAATCCTAAAAAGGAGTAAAAATCATTTTCTTAGAATAATTCATCCAAAAACAAAATAAAAAGACAAAAAAAATAAATAAATAAAAGACATTTTGAATAAGGTTTAGATTTTAGGAGATTAGGGTGGTAACCTTAGGGTTTTAATAGGTTAGCCTCCGAATCCAGAAACTTTGGTTTTCCCTTTCCTCTTTTCACAAAAAACGAGAAGAGGAAATTAAGCTGACCAGTGGTCCAAATTAGGATTAATTTGCTCAATTAGTCCTAATTCAATCTTTCCCAACCACAGTTGGGTGGCGACTCCAAAATAAAACGAAATTCCTAACTCAAGTTGAGGGTCTACATTAGATGAGCATAGGGTCTAGTATAGATCAGATTAGGAATGGAAAATAAAAAATTAGACTCGACAAGATGGCGACTCCACTAGGGACCTGCTCTCTAGTAGGCTAGCCACCCGAATCTCCTCAAATCGTTTTGTTTTTTTTTTTTGTTTTTTATAAATGTCTTTTTTGGCTTGTTACACTATTGCTAACCTTTCAGGGATTTAATTTAGGGTTCAATTATTTACTTTTATTGTTGAGTCAGCATGCATGTAACTGTGTGAGTAGATATGGTCAAACCCAGACCGTCTTAGGGCCCTGAGACCGGGGGGGGGGGGGGGGGGGGGGGGGCATTGTGTAGGTTTCGGGAGAAGTGATATGATCACCGTTCGGGACTGATTAGGCTACCCCACCCAATGCTTCGATATGGCCTGAGATCCATTTCTCCGAGAATGCGGGAGGCCATAAAGCTTAGGGACCTGTTAAAACCTACCTATATGCATACACGACGTCATGGGCTGACAACTGATTGATGATGTAATACTTTTATTCTGTTCATGGAGTTCATATACATTTCCCTGTAATGCTATCATTATAACATAGTTCTCTTTGTAATTAGAAATTTTTGTTGTAATAGATGGTTAGTTCCACAAATTGACCGCCTCCTCCGCAAAGAGATTCGAATTTGCAAACCTCTGGACCCAAAATTGGTGTTGGACCACTGGTTTACTCTGTACAACCCAAAAGAGCAGGCCTTTATCCAGTAGAAGATTGTGCCCATCCTCTCACTGATAAAGATGGAAATGAATTTACCCTTGATACGGGCCATCCTCCATCTATGGGAAATAGAGCCCGCAGCTTTCTTCATTAGGCCACACGAGATCACTCCCACTCAAGACCTAAGCTAGAGTCAGAGAGTTAGAAGCTATCATCAGCGGGAAACCGGCGCTTGCGCAGTAGCAAAAGAAGAGAACTAGGAAATAGATTACTATTGTACTTTTTCATTTTTTTCAAATATCGAACTCCGAGTTTCAAATATTAATAAAAATAAAGTTGCAGTATTATATCATTAATCAATTGTTGGCCCCCTTTATTTTAGCATCCGTGTGACACAAGTATCACATCTACATACCTGCATCATATTAAGAAAAATGCACGCCGGGTATCAAAGATAACTCCCAAACAACCGAATCTTCCCAGAAGCCCAATCCGGACCCATTCAAGAACCAAAATGGCAGACAGTGGCAATAATGGCGACACTAAGATGCGCTTTCCACCCCTCCAACAATCATTCAAACAAGCAACTACCATTCAAGAGCCAAGGATAAGCGAAGCTGACGTCAGCAATGGGAGCTCGACCTCTCGCACGTCCAAATAGCATCCATCTCTCAATAATTGGTTCTGTTATCCTATTGATAACACTAGGTCAGCTCAAGGATAGGGAACAATTATTAAACAATTTCTATTGTGATTTCTTTTCATAATTCAATAAACTACAATTTGTCTTGCTTATATATATACTTTTGTTTCACTTCACCCGAGTTCCCTACCATCGAACGCCAGGAACATTTCTCACAGGTCAAAAATGAAAACACTGATATCGTTTCCAACACTGCTGGGTCAGCTGTTGGGGACGATGTCCTTAACCACGAAATAATACAAGAAAATTGACAAAAAACGTGAACAAGGTGGAATTTCAATCGACGAGCCGGTGGAGACAGTAAATCTAGGAAGCATTGAGAAACCTAAAAAAACTCAAGATCGGGACCAGCTTAAGTGCCGAGCAAAAACGTGAGATGACCGAGCTGTTAACTGAGTATGCAGATGTGACGACATGTTAGGATTAGACCAATCAATAGTAGTTCACAGGCTTCCCACAAGAGAAGATGTCAAACCTAAAAAACAGAAATTGAGAAGATTTAGGCCTGACATCTTACTAAAGATTAAAGAAGAAGTCAAGAAACTACTAGAAGTAGGGTTTATCGAAGTATCGGACTACCCAGGATGGGTAGCTAATATAGTCCCCATTCTAAAAAAGAATGGAAAAGTACGCGTATGCATAGACTTTCGGGACTTAAACCAAGCAACACCAAAAGATAACTTCCCCCTACCTCACATTGATGTTCTAGTGGATAACACTGCAGGAAACCATCTTTTCTCATTTATGAACGGTTTCTCATGATATAACCAGATAAAAATGGCTGAAGAGGATAAAACCAAGACGACTTTCATCACAACATGGGGGACTTTCTGTTACAAAGTCATGCCCTTTGGCTTGAAAAACGCCGGGGTAGCGTATCAGAGAGCCATAGTCGCGATACTTCATGACATGATGCATCGAGAAGTCGAAGTATACGTCGACGACATGATAGCCAAGTCTAAAGAAGAAGAGAGCCATACATATATCCTGAGGAAGTTGTTCGAGTGATTGAGAAAATTCCAGCTCAAGTTAAATCTGGAGAAGTGCACTTTTGGGGTCATAACGGGCAAGTTGTTAGGGTTTGTCATAAGCCGGGAAGGCATCAAAATCGACCCTGACAAAGTAAAATCTATATTAGAGCTACCTTCCCCACGCACTGTCAAAGAAGTAAGAGGTTTGCTGGGAAGGTTGAATTACATAGCTCGTTTTATCTCACAGTTCATAGATAAATGTCGTCCACTATTCCGTCTGTTGAAAAAGAATGCCGCAGTAGAATGGGATGACGAATGTGAAGAAGCATTTAAGACGATCAAAGACTATCTCGTAAGGCCTCCAGTCTTGATAATTCCAAAGCAAGGGAAACCCTTTTTCTTATACCTTACGATACTCCCTGAATCCATAGGATGCGTGCTGAGGCAAAAAGATGAAGAGGGAAGAGAGCGTTCCATATATTATCTAAGCAAGAAATTCATAGACGGGAACAAAGGTATTTAGAAGTAGAGAGGACTTGCTGTGCTCTGATTTGGGTCATGCATAGATTGAGGCAATACACCTTTTACTATCATATTGAGCTGTTGACAAGACATGATCCTCTGAAGTACTTGGTAGAGAAACCCGTTTTGATAGGGAGAATCTCCAAATGGCAAATGCTCTTATCGAAGTTTGATATCACATACATAAATTAAAGCTCGATGAAAGGGCAATCTTTAGCCGACCAATTGGTAGAACACCCTGTCGAGGGAGATTCCCAAGAGCCACAAGCCCAATTCCCAGATGAAAATATATTAATAGTGGAAGGTACACCAGTAGAAGATTGTGAAATAGAGCAGAACCCTAAGTGGAAGATGTTCTTTGACGAAGCTGCCAATGTATTCGGTTGTGGGATCGGGGCAGTGTTGATATCCCCAGACGGAACACAATTCCCTTCCACAACAAGGCTCACATTTACATATACCAATAATATCGCGGAATATGAGGTGTGCATCCTCGGCCTCAAAATGGCTTGCCACATGGAAATCCGCGAATTAGAAGTGTACGGAGATTCATCACTTATCATATTACAGACAAGAGGGGAATATAAGACTAAAGACCCCAAACTGGTACCATACCATCAGCATTTGACAGAGCTAATCAAAGAATTCGAGGCAATCACTTTCACATACGTCCCGAGAACTCAGAATAAGTTTATAGATGCACTCGCCACACTAGCATCTATGATTCAGATAATAGGGGGAGCCGGAGTCCAACCGTTGAAAATAGACATCGAAAATCGGCCCGCCTACTGTTTAGCGATTGAAAAAGCACAAGATGACAAGCCCTAGAATCACGACATCAAAACTTTTCTCTAAGAAAGCAAATACCCTGAAATGGCTAGCAAGAATGACTAGAGAACACTCAGAAGGTTAGCAAGTCATTTCTTATTAAGTGGGTCTATACTTTACAAAAGATCGTTTGATACCACCTTGCTAAGATGTGTGGATAGAAATGAAGCATGTGAACTAATGAAAGAAGTACATGAAGGGGTATGTGGACCTCATATGAACGACTACATGTTGGCTTGAAAAATCATGAGGTTGGGATACTATTAGTTGACCATGGAATCAGATTGCATAAAATATGTCAAGCACTGTCATTTGTGTCAAGTGTACGCAAACCAGATAAATGCTCCGCCCAACGAGTTGCACTCGTTGTCAGCACCATGGCCTTTCTCCATGTGGGGGATCGACATAATCGGCCCAATCACTCCGACAACATCCAATGGCCACAGGTTCATATTGGTAGCAATCAATTACTTCACCAAGTGGGTAGAAGCTTTATCATATACCAATGTCACCAAAGGGGTAATAGTCCGATTCTTGAAGAGGGATATAATAGCTCGATATGGAGTTCTTGAGTCAATCATCACCGACAACGGTACCAATCTTAATAACAAATCGATGACAAGTTTATGTCAACAATTCCACATAAACCATAGAAATTCAACTCCCTATCGACCTTAGATGAACGGGGCAGTAGAAGCAGCCAACAAGAATATCAAAAAGATCATCGAAAAAATGACAATTACTTACAAAGACTGGCACAAAATGTTGTCGTTTGCTCTCATGGCTTATAGGACCTCAATTAGAACATCTACTGGAGCTACCCCATATTCATTGGTATATGGTACTGAGGCAGTCTTGCCAGTCGAGGTCAAAATACCATCATTCAGAATTCTGTCAAAAACTCAGTTAACTGAAGCAGACTGGGTGAAGAAGAGGCTTGATCAGCTGGATTTGATTGATGAAAAAAGACTCACTGCATTATGTCACGGCCAGTGCTACCAACAAAGGATGGCCCGAGCATTTAACAAGAAAATGAGGCCTCGATACTTCAAAGAAGGGGATCTGGTGCTAAGGAAAGTTCTCTCGAATGCCCAAGATTCCAGAGGGAAATTTACCCTAAACTATGAGGGTCCATATGTGGTGAAGAAGGTATTGTCAGGAGGTGCTCTGATATTGACTCAAATGGATGATCCAGAATTGAGAGACCCCATTAATGCAGATGCTGTTAAGATGTATTATCCTTAGGCAAGGGAATTGAAGTTTTGCCATTGTTTATGAAAGCCAATATTCAATACAAATTTTGTTGCGTCCAGTTTTCATTTTTTTACAAGCAAAGTTAATGTCTCTGAATAGTCGATAAACCTAACCAATTCTCATTAAAGCAAACATTCCTAAATACATTACCCATCACTTCACTAATGAATGATAAACATTGAAATGATAATGAATCTCAATAAATTTTGTAATATAATTCTACCTACTTTTGAGCATTGAATCTGGTGCATTAGTAGGATAACACCACCGTCAAAAGAGCTATACGCATAAGAAAGGAAGCGCATCAAGACCTTCAACCCTGTTTTGAAGTAAGAGTAAGCGAAGGAGAAGCAAACCAGCATGAATGTTCGGTTGTTTGGTTGCTATTCGCAATAAATTGGTAAGCATATTAAAATAAATAACTATCATCCACATATCATGAAAACATCAAATCATTCAACTCAATCAATAGAAGCATTTTCAAAACCATAGGTTAGTCAGCCCACAATAGGGCACTTCCCTAAACATCCTCTCGTAGGGTCAGCACATTGGGGCACCTTTCGAAACATGTATTCCTACCATAGGTTAGTCAGCCCACATTGGGGCACTTTCCTAAACATTCTCTCTTAGGGTTAGCCCATAAGGGCACTTTTTGAGACGTTTCTCCCTACCGTAGGTTAGTCAGCCCACAATAGGGCACTTTCCTAAATATCTCTTCCTAAGGTCAACCTGTAGGGGTACCTTTCGAAACATTTCTCCCCCAGGGGCGTGAGTTTAAGAAGACGCTTCCCACTGTAGGTTAGTTAGCCCACAATGGGGCACTTTCCCAAACATCCCTTCAGAATGTCAGCCCATAGGGGGCACCTCCTTGCTTCTGCTCTTCTTTTGGCTTGGTGGGTAAAGACCTTTCTTCCTTCTTCCAATGGTTAGTCTTCCAAGTAGATGAACCAGCACCCTGTTGAAACCGTGCAGTACTACTACCTTTCCTCCTGTGTTGGTTCTCAACCTTTATAGCCATGTGAACCATATCTTCCAATTCCACATAATGCTGCAATTCTACTACATTTTGGATCTCTCCATTTAACCCAGCAAGAAACCTCGCCATGGTAGCCTCTCTATCCTCCTCAACATTCGCTCTAATCATAGTAACCTCCATCTCCTTGAAATACTCATCCACACTTCAGCTTCCCTACTTAAGAGTTTGCAATTTATTGTGCAATTCACGATAATAATAAGTAGGAACAAACTACTTCTTCATCACCCTCTTCATCTCTTCCCAAGACTCAATGGGTGGTTCGCCATTCCTTCTTCTATTCAACATCAGCTGATCCCACCACACTATGGCATAATCTGAAAACTCAATGGTAGCAAGCTTCACTTTCTTTCTCCCATTATAATTGTGATAATCAAACACCATCTCTACCTTCTTCTCCCATTCTAAGTATGCCTCAGGATCATTCTTCCCTTGGAAAAGAGGAATCTTCATCTTTATACTACTTAATTGATTATCCTCTTTATTCCTATCTCATCTATCTTCCCAATCCCTAGTTCCTCTATTTCTACCACCATAACCTCTATAACTCCCGATAGAAGGTTCATCAAATTCATCATCAGAAATTTCATCTCCACCCCTTTGTCCTCTCTTAGAACAACTCTCCCTCTTATGCCCTTGAAAGACGTTTTTAGATTGCTCTAGTTTCTGCTCCACCATCTCATGAATTTGTTCCATTCCCCCCCGAAACATTCTCTTCATCTCACCCCTCAACACCTCAATCACTAACCTAGCATCAAACCTCCCCCTCTCACCTTCAGGAGAATTGTGCCATGACATAGTTCCTGCAATAAAGGTTAGCACTAACACAAATATATAGAATTAAGCCTCACGTTTCACTCTCTCACGTGTATCACTCAAGAAGGATATCCCACAATCACTCGTGTATTCTCACAAACAGATATGATATTAACTCACTAATCCCTCTTCTCAATTCTCTTGGAACTAATCCAAACCACACCAAATTCTTCCATAGAATTCAAGAACAAACTCTCTGGGCTTGAATTTTCCTTTTTCTTTCTTTTTTTTTTTGTCTTTGTTTTCGTTCTTTGTTTTTTTTTTTTTTTTTGTAACAAGATTGCTAGAATGAAATTACACCACTCAAGAGACAATTTAACACTATAGACTTGAGTATGAAGCGATGGTAATATGAAACTTTATATGAACAATTGGAGTTAGGGTTTTGATGTTACCTTTCTGAAATCGAATTGATGTTTAACAAACCTAGGCTCTGATACCAAACTGATACGAACCACGCCCACATGTGATGAAACCCTACACCAATATGTTTGGAATTGCAACCTAAGATGCCAAAACAACCAAAGTGGAACCGCGACCCGTTGCCTATAGATGAGGCAAAAACCTTGGTATATTCTGTTGACGCCACAATCGGGATGAAAGACCGATTGATAAGTCTGGTTGAACGCCACAGAAGAAATCCGATAAGTTCAAGAGAAGTTCTTTGGAGAACCAAGAGAGGAATTCTCTCAAATTGTGTTATTCAATGTTGTATGAATGTTCTGTCTGTGTTTTTCCAACCCTAGCAGCGTTTAATAGGGTTTACAGCTCGTAAAACAAAAGCACAAAATGACATAACATAATAAAGTTGTGGAAAAAATAACAAACAGACAATGTAAGCCGGCGGTGTAGTAGGCAGCGTAGTAGCCAACGTAGGATGTATGCCGGGTATATAGGCCGACGGTGTAGTAGGCAGGCGTAGTCCCTCTGTCGCGCTCTAATTGCAACGCCGGTTCAAAGCCAGCAGCGTTGAAGCCAGCGTTGTCAAGATTGGCAGCTTTGATCTCCTTGAATGGCTTGTACAAATGCAAGTTCATTCTCATGGTTGCTCTAATCCTTTCCAGCTTCTTGGACATCCTTTATCAACTCGTTAAGTGCTTCCTTGAATCGTTTCGCTCGAGTTCTTGTGATCGGTCCAGGTGGCACTTCAACAGGATCCACATTCCACCTTCTAGCTTAGCTCCCATCATGGCTCTCATCACTTACCAACCTTAAATGAATGGGGCAGTGGAAGCAACCAACAAGAATATCAAAAGAATCATTGAAAAGATGACAATCACTTACAAAGATTGGCACGAGATGCTTCCATTCGCCCTCATGGCTTACAAGACCTCAATTAGAACATCTATTGGAGTTACTCTGTATTCTCTGGTATATGGTACTGAGGTAGTTCTACCAGTTGAGGTCGAAATACCATCCTTTAGAATTCTGTCAGAAGCACGGTTAAATGAATCAGACTGGTTGAAGAAGAGACTTGATTAGTTGAATTTGATTGGCGAAAAAAGACTCACTGCATTATGTCACGACCGGTGTTACCAACAAAGGATGGCCCGAGCATTTAACAAGAAAATGAGGCCTCGATGCTTCAAAGAAGGGGATTTGGTTGTTAAGGAAAGTTCTCCCGAGTGCTCAAGATTCCAGAGGGAAGTTTACCCCAAACTATGAGGGTTCATATGTTGTAAAGAAGGTATTATCAGGAGGTGCTCTGATATTAGCTCAAATGGATGGTCCAGAATTGAGAGATCCCATTAATGCAGATGCTGTTAAGATGTACTATTCTTAGGCAAGGGAATTGAAATTTTCCCAATGTTTATGAATGCCAATATTCAATACAAGTTTCGTTGAGTCCAGTTTTCATTTTTTACAAGCAAAGTTAATGTCTGTGAATGATCGATAATTCCAACCAATTCTCATTAAAACATACATTCTTAAACACATTACCCATCACTTCACCAATGAATGATGAACATTGAAATGATAATGAATCTCAATAAATTTTATGATATAATTCTACCTACTTTTAAGCATTGAACTTAGCACATTACTAGGATAATACTACAATCACAAGCGCCAAGCGCATAAGAAAGGAAGCACATCAAGACCCTCAGCCCTGTTTTAAAGCAAGAGTAACCAAAGGAGAAGCAAACCAACACGAAAGTTCGGTTGTTTGGTTGCTATTTGCGATAAATTGGTAAGCATCTTAGAATAAATAACCATCATTCACATATCATAAAACATCTCTTATCAAATCATTTAACTCATTCGTTAGAAGCATTGGTTAGTCAGCCTACAATGGGGCACTTTCCTAAACATCCTCTCTTAGGGTCAGCCCGTAAGGGCACCTTTTTGAGACGTTTCTCCCTACCATAGGTTAGTCAGCCCACAATGGGGCACTTTCCTAAATATCTTTTCTCAAGGTCAGCTCGTAGGGGCACCTTTCGAGACATTTCTTTCCCAGGGTCGCGAGTCTAAGAAGACACTTCCCACCATAGGTTAGTCAGCCCACAATGGGGCACTTTCCTAAACATCCCTTCTCAAGGTCAGCCCATAAGGGCACCTTCTGAGGCATGTCTTCTTGCTGTAGGTTAGTTAGCTCACAAAGGGGCACTTTCTTAGACACCCTTTTCTCGAGGTTAGCTCATAGGAGCACTTTTCGAATCTATCAATTAGTTAGCTCGGAGGAGCACTTTTTGAATCTATCGATTAGCTAGCTTAGAAGAGCACTTTTCGAATCTATCAATTAGTCAGCTCATAGGAGCACTTTTCGAATCTATCGATTAGTTAGCTTAGAGGAGCACTTGTCGAATCTATTAATTAGTCAGCTTAGAGGAGCACTTGTCGAATCTATTGATTAGTCAGCTCAGAGGAGCACTTGTCAAATCTATCGATTAGTCAGCTCATAGGAGCACTTTTTGAATCTGTTGATTAGTCAGCTCATGAGAGCACTTTTCAAATTTGTCGATAACCGATTAGTCAGCTCACAAGAGCACTCTTCGAAAGTGTTTCTCCCTAAACAGTTGCTAGTCTAGCCAGACGCTTCTGTTGACAAGTTACCAGCTCATAAGAGTGCTTGATGAGACAATCTTCTCTTTAAGGTTACTAGTCCAATAAGACTCTTCCTATCATCAGCTATTCCACTCACAATAACACATTCCTACACAATCTTTGAGATGTTTCTCATCGACGATTAGTCAGCCCAAAGAGCACTTTTCGGGAGGATACATTACTTCAAATTGTTAAGATTGTTTAAGACCATTTTCTAAACAGTACCATTCATCACAAAATACTCATGGGATTATTAGCTCATGAAGCATTTTCCTACTAGAGACCAAATTCCAGATAACCAGCCAAACCATAGAGCTATCCATTCAGTTAAGAGGCCAAAAATGACGTCTTTCTTGTCTCTGTAGTTAAGTTTTTCAAACTTTACTACAAAGAGGGGCGGCTGTAAACACCCCATTTTTGCCCCTAATGATCAATAAATCAATTTTCAATTTTTTTCCATTTTTACAATATTTCTTCTAATTTAGCAAAAATAGGAAAAATATTCAAAAAATAAAATAAATAGGAAAAATACATCAATTTTGGAAAATAATTGTAGAAATAATAAGAAAAGGAGTTAAATAATTTTTACTAATTTTTAGAATTTCAAAATAATAAAAAAATACAAGACATATATACAATTTGCTTAATGAATAAAACCGAGATTTGGGCCAGCTCAGCTGGCTCGTGTGTGTGCTTGGAACGTGTGAGAGAGGACTGAGGTCAGGAGTTCGAATCCCCCCATGTGCGCTCGGCAAAATTTTTCTTTCCTTTCCCTTGGAGCTGCCACATGGTAGCATGCGATTGGCCGAGAGAAGACACGTGCCTCGCACGTGATCGTTTTCTTCCTTGAGCCCAGTCGGAGAAAAATCCAGTAGAAGTCCGACGAGGCCGAAAATGCTAGATTTCTTCAAATCTTTTTGGATTTTGATCAATCTAAAACCAAATTATCCAGATAAATCACAAGATTACAACAAATCTGTTAGAAAAAATCGAATCCAAAAAACAGAAAAATTCGAATTTCTTCAAATCAAATATTTAAGCTTATCTAGGGGAGTCTTCCAACTTCTATAAATTGAGGGCAAAGGCAGCAAGCAAAAAGAGGGATCAGAAGTGAGAAAAAGAGAGAAATCGAAGCTTAGCCAGAGTTCCCCAAGTTGCGACCGCCGATCAAGCCTCGAACTGCCATCAGGAGGCGTTTTTGGAGAAATCCACCACCACGGTTGAGTTCCCCACCCCCGAAAACCTAGGAAACGACTCCTCAACCTCCTCAAAAGGCCGTTAGAACGCCGTCAACAAGCACCTCCAGCCACCATGACCGTCGACCCGTCTCAACCCGCTTTGACTTGATCCGACTCGACTCCCGCACCGACCTAGATCCAAGTAAGTTGGATTTTCCAATTTTTTTTATCTTTTATTTTTAGTTATTTATTTTTTTGAATTTATTTATTTATTTACTTGTTATTTATAATTAAAAAAAAGAAAAAAATATTAGAATTTTGATTAGTTTTTTTTTAGGATTTAGTTTAGAGCAAATAATAGAAAATGATAGTGAAATAAAAAAATAAAAAATAATAATAATAATTAAAAAAATTAAAAAATAATAAAATAATAATAAAAGGATGAAGATATATTAGAAAAAAAAAGGGTAAATTTTAGATTTTTAGTTTAGGGTAGATAAATAATACAAGAGAAAATTTTTATTTAATTAATAAAAAAATAAAATTAAAAATATAATAATAAATAATTAATAATAATGTTAGAGGCAAGTTAAAAAAAATAGGGAAATAAATTTTATCACTTAGAAAAATATTTTTTATAATAATAAATCCAAAATTGGTTTTTTCCTTAAAATCATTATTTTTCAAAAAAAAAAAATCAAATAATAAAGCTTAGGCTTAGATTTTTTTCAGAAAAAAATACTAAAATGATAAAAACGTAAACCAAAAGTAATTTCATAATTAAAATTCACAAACACGTTAAAGTTTTTCATGAAGAGTGAACTACAACCCATTTGATCCTGAATAGCAGGTACGTAGGCACCCATTTGAGGCAACTCTAAAAAGAATAAAAAATCATTTTCTTAGAATAAGTTACTAAAAAACACAATAAAAAGACAACAAAAATAAAATAAAAGGCATTTGGATAAGGTTTAGATTTTAGGAGAATAGGGTAGTAATCTTAAGGTTTTAATAGGTTAGCTTCTGAACCCAAAAACTCTGGTTTTCCATTTCCTCTTTCACAAAAACAAAAAGAGGAAATCTCGCTGACTAATGGTCAAAATTAGGATCAATCTGCTCAATTAGTCCTAATTTAATATTTCCTAACCACAGTTGGGTGGCGACTCCAAAATAAAATGAAGTTCCTAATTCAAGTCGAGGATCTGTATTAGATGAGCATAGGGTCTAGTATAGATCGGATTAGAAATGGAGAATCAAAAATTAGACTTGACACTTATAAATAGGTTTTGCTTTCTCAATCAGTGCCTCATAAGTTATCAAAGCGATTTTATGGAACCTATAAGGTATTGAAGAAAATTGGTTCATGTGCCTATTAGGTGGAGTTGCTTGATTATAATAGGATTCATAATGTATTTCATATGTCTACGTTGAAGAAAGTGTATGGGTTATAGCTTCCTTCATTAGATTTACCTTGTGATGCCCATCCTATTCTTGAGCCCCTTTCTATGGTTGGTACTTGAGAAGTTTTATGAGGCAAGAAAGATTCAACAAATTTTTATAGGACACAGCATGGGAGGATTGGGATTATTTTAAGCAAATCTATCTTATTAACAACCTTTAGAGCAAAGATGTGTCTTCAAGAGAGAGGTAAATTGTTACATCAAGACTACATGGACAGATAAAAACTCTAGCATGGCATGCAGATTACATTACTACTTAGTGTCATATAGTGTAATTTCACGTAATTAGCTTATATACATTCATAATAGCAAGTGTAGTTCTAGTAATATCGGTGAGAAGGATCAAATTGAGTAACAAAAAACAGTTAATAGTGTAGCAATATTAAAGAAAGAAACAAATAGAAAGGGTATTCTTCTGTTTCTACCCTAAAAATTTGGTGCCTTTAGAGTTGAAGGCTCACTGAAAATAGCCATGTTTCCTTTTACTTAAGAATTATCAACATAAAAGCTTCAATAAGAGGAACCCTAATTTGATATTGAAACCCTAAAGAGTATTGTGTGCTTTACCTTTTTGTTAGTTTCGTGAGAGATTAAGGAGTATGTTTAACCTTAGTCACTTTATTTAAATATTTAGGTTGGGCTAAGATGTTAAGCCTAATAGATGGACACAAAATTTCTATTATATTTTCTTCAAGAAAAGATTCGCAAACTTTTTCTTCAAATCAACTCATGACCAACAATAAAATTCTTTAAATCGCTTTATAGCCCATTGTAAAAATTTAAGGTAGAAAACACTTTAGAGACTGAACCTATCATGAAACTCTATTGTCCTCACCCATAAAGATCCATGCTTTATGATTTATGAAGCATAGGAAGAAGATAAATAAAATGGAAGAATTTATTAAGTTTGCTAAAGCTTAATTTTATAATTTTCACTTTCAACTTTGTCTTACATTTTTCGAATTTAGGTATTGTCATGAGTATAGGTTGTACGGTGTTAGTGTTATTTTGCCCAACCTAATTGCTTGGAGCCATAGGTTTATTAGAGAAGAACAAGTGGTGTTTGGATCATGTGTTGCCATGAATGAAGAATTTATTAAGTTTGCTAAAGCTTAATTTTCACTTTTAACTTTGTCTTACATTTGTTGAACTTAGGCATCATATGAGTATGGCTCCTATGGTGTCAGTGTTGTTTTGCCTAACCTAATTGGTTGGAGTTATAGGTTCGTTAGAGAAGAATAGGTGGTGTTTGCATCATGTGTTGCCATGATTTGTTAAAGTTAGAAGAGATTTGACTTTATTGTTTGATGAATCTAGATTTATTACATTGTAGGTGAAGGAGATAAATAAAATATGGATTTATTGTTTAGTTAAATCTAAGTTTATTATTTGCTAGAGTTAGTAAATATCTAGTTTTATTATTTCTCAAATATGGTGTGAAATGGCAACAAATGACAAGTCCACAAAAGCTGCAAAAGATAAAGCTTTGGGGAGAAAATAAAGAAAATAAAATTATATGCTTAATAATATTTTCAAAACAAAGTAAAAGTACAAATTTAATTCTTCATGTTTATTACATTTTTTTATTTTAGTCCTAAATCTTTTAATTATTTATTTATTTTTTTACAATCAAGTGTTTAACATTTGCAAACAAGTGTTTTTAATAATAACATTGATTTTTCCATTAGAAAATGACATATGACATAATCTGATTAATTGAAATAATAATATATATATTATTTAATTAAATTATTGAAAAAACATTTTAAAATTTAAGAAAATAAAAAATGGAAAAATGAAAAAAAATCTACATAATTAAATTAAAATTAAGATAATAATATGTATACACACACACATACCTACATATATATATATATATATATTATTTAAGTATATTAATAAAAAATTAAAAATTGGAAAAAGCAAAAAAAGATTGAAAATCGGGAAAAAAAAGTTCTTGCTTTTTCTTATAATTTTTCTAAATTATTTTTTACAATTATTTACTTAAACAATATATGTATATGTTATATTATTACGTAACCTTTTATTTATCTTATAGATTTTTTTAATTTTTTCCATATTTTTTAAATAATTACTTAAATAATATATATTATTATCTTTTTAATTAAATTAATTATTTCAACAAAAAATTAATATTGTTATTGAAAAGACTTGTTTTAAGGACTTGAATGCAAAAAAATAAAAGGTTTATAATTGAAATAGAAAATGTGGTAAATGTTGAGGATTAAATATATACTTTTTCTTTAAAATAAATAATGTGGCTTTTTTGAACTAAAAGTGAGATGTGGCAAGTTCACTTGTCATTTTGTTTTATTTTAATAAAGGAAGACACACCTTACACCTCTATTTACCCAAAATGATAAGCCATCTAACATCAAGATACCAACTTTTAACAATGAAATTATTTAACTAAATATTGAAATGAGCATTTGAAAGTTTGGATTGTTAATTGTAAAATCGCTCAAAGTTTAGGTGTTGATGGTGCATTTTGGACTTGAACTCCCAAGGCCTAATCTGACTTAACTAAACCACAATTGAGCTCCAAAGACCAAAAAGCAAATGCTGAAGTCTCAATCCGAGAAGCAAAGATCGATCCAAGTTAAAGTCTGCAACTTAGACCAAGCAAGAGCTCAGATAGGCTGCACTCACCCGATAGACAAGATGTCTTAGGGAAGGTACAACATGCAAGGGGAAATAGTGAAGATGCAAAATATAAAATGGATCTACCTACCACACTATAACTCCACCCACCAAGATGTCTCACCCTCAACACCTATAAATAGGGGTTGACATCAATTGAGTCAAGGTTCAAAATCTTAAGCCCTCTACTCTCTTAAGCTTATTAATTTCACATACTCGTTGTGGTAACTTAAGTATTGGAGTGATTACGCTAAAACCATCTTCAGTATCCCTTTAAGCTTACATGTATTCTCTTGGAATGTTTCCACTTAAAGGAATCTTCAGCAACAACATTTAATGCTGTCTCCATGATCTTACTCATGACCAAAAATTCTAAATGGCATCCAAATCTAAAACCAACATTAACAAAGAAACCATTGATGCATCGACTATAGACCAAATTGTCTAAGCCATAGCATCACAAAGCCCAAACACTAACCAAATATATGGTAAATGATTCCTTAGCTTAGAAAATCTATGCAAAACTTTAATTGCACAGAACGAGATAATAAGAAATGACAACACCAAGCTATAAGCTTGAGTGGTGGAGCTTCAATAGCTCAATCATATGCTTAAGTTAGGGGATGTGTCAACACACTCCCTAAGAAATGGGTAGAACAATGCACCACCACCACCACCAGCAAACACGCCACTAGCAAATCAACAAGCTTAGCCTATGAAAAACCACAATTGAGCTCCTATTGAGCAACTACTACCAACGGCGTCACACAGGAATGCATTGCTAGTGTCAATACTACTAGCAGCATCTCATAGCCACATGGGTGCCATAACTCAAAATAAGCAGCTTAAGCCTTTAACACTAGGTTGATGACATAGACATTGACTAGATTGATGAATACATCAAGCGGCTCTCCAACCTCAAGGAGAGCAAGCGCAATGATCTCTCTACGAGATTCTCCATTAATTAAATGCCCTTCGTATAGGTGATACAAGACGAGGTTTTCCCACCAAAAGTCAAGTTACCCCAATTTAACACTTACGACGACACAACAGACTTAGACGACCACTTATGCCACTTTTATACCATGACGAATTTGCATGGCCTTGGCAAAGCTTATAAAGTTTGAAAAATATTGGTAAGAATTTAATGTGATTCTAGTAATTGCTATTACATTAGATCCTCTATATAAACTTGATTTTGTTGAGTGGAGTTATTAGAGGGTTTATGGTGATGATTCAAATGAATTTTTGAAAGTTGGAAGAGCTTTATTTTGTCTTTTCGATGAATATGTCAAGAAGGATGGCATGAGTTCAAGTCCAAATATTAGTAGCAACAGGTTAAGAGCTATGGATTATATCAATGATGAATGAGGAGACAACTTCTAAGTAACTTTATGTTTTCCAAATATATGTACTACATTGAAATTTATTTTGTTTGATATGATGCGTATAGCTTTTTATTTTATCTAGGAATTTCAATATTTTAGAAGCATACAAACACTTAAGGGTGCTATTAAATTTGAATTAGAGTTATATTGAGATGAGGAGTAGTATTCAATGGTTGAATTAGATATATTAAATTATTGGAAAGCTAATCAATTTCAATATCATCAAGTTACAAAGATGGCATGTGACATTTTTAAGTAAACCAATATCTACAGTAGCTTCGGAATCTGCATTTATTTTTGGAGGTTGAATTCTTAATCAATACCACAACTCATTGAAGCTAGAAACTATAAAAACTCTTTTTTGTACAAAGGATTTGCTTTATAGAGAAGGTAATAAACTTAACTATTTTTATAAATATTTCAATATCATTTACATTTTATTAATATTTTTTTATATGTAGACTCTTCAAATGTCTCTCTTGAAGAACTAATAGAGAATGTGATCAACTAAAAAATTACCACTAATTGTAATATTCTATTGAATCATGGTTCAACTTAATTCTAAGTTGACCCGTAGCTGATCAAGAACCTAGAAGAGCTTTTTTGCTATTTAAGAAACAAGAATTTTGGCATTATTGTAATATGGAGTTTGAGTTACTCTTGTCAGCTTGATAGTTTTTCTTTACTTTTTAGACATGTGACCTTTAAGTTGAAATTGCTCTTTTAGTTATAATTGTTATCTCATATTTTGCAAAGTAATTATATTTCCAAATATTTTCTAGTTATTGGCTTAAAAAAAATTTAATAAAATTGTCATTTTTATTTGTAAACGTTAATTTTATAATTGTCCATTTTCCCATGTATTTATAAATATGATATAAATTTAGTTATAATTTTTTAATCGATAAATGGATCCAACTCCAATACAAAACACGTTTATTAAATAAGTTGGTTTACAAATTTGGGATTTCATACACGATTAATAAATGGGTCAAGTTATGTGTTGGAGTTTTTAGGATATGAACTCATTTAGACACGGACACGAGACACGATGGGTTGACACAAATTACTAGCCCTAACTGAAGTGACATGACACAATACCTTCTGACTCAATCTCAACACATGTCCTGTGTTTCAAATGAATGGTGAAGATCTTACATTCATGTCACACATAAACCTCGCTTAGCACAAGCATGATTGTTGAGGCTAATTTTGAATTGTTCCTTAATTCAAGTTATGTTAAGCCCCCTTAACTTAAGTTAGTTAATGGTAAAAATTAAGGAAAAATCTTAATTTTAAAAGGTTTTTACAAAAGAGGAGTTACCACCAATCGCAGTTGAAAGAATAGGAAATTAAGATTAATTAGATGGATTAAACCTAATTTCCAACTTTTCTAAAATTATTTTTTAGAAAAAAAAAAAGACTTTAACTATAAATTTTAGGCTCATAAACTAACCTATTAAAACCATAAGTTACCACTTGTTATTTTTCAAAAGTATGAATTGAAAAGCATCATTAAATTCCTTTTCATTTATTTTGATATAAACATTCACAAGCAGGAAATAAACCAACTAAAAATATTCTTTTTTATTATTTTCCATTTTCTATTCTTTTATTTTTTTTTTAGGATTTTTGAGAAAATATTTTTTTTTTTATTTTTATCTTTATCGATTGCTTCGCAAATGCTTATGTATCAACTATTCTGAATTAGATTGTCGTAGTTCCATTTTATTTTTATAAAACTCTAATGTGTGAATTTAAAAAGTGCCAAATTTGCATTTTTGATCATTTTATTTTTATTAGAAGAAACCTAAAAGCCTAAGCTTTTAGTCCAAGATCTTTTTTTTTTTTTAAAAAAAAAAACCCTAATAGTGCTAACTTTGAAAAGAAGCTCCAATTAAGACTTTTTATTTATGAAAACTAAGTAACAAATACTCTTTTTACTTTATTTTTTGTACTTTCTTACTATTATTTTTTTTTTGTTTATCCATTTTTTTATTTTTAAATTAATTTTTTTTTATTTTTTTTATTATTACATCCACTCAATATTGAGCCATAGTGTATATTATGTGATAAGAATCAAAATTCTGCGGGACATATCACTAAAACAAGAGCCAAAGGGTTATAAAATTTAGCGATGAGGGTCCTCTTTGAACAATCCGACTCAAAAAATATTTGTTTAATAACTTCTTTTCTATTACTTATTTGTTGTGCATTCCAGCAGGTATACTTGTCAGTTTTTACAAGACGATGAATAAACTCGTTAAAACTCAGCTTATAGGTGATTCATGAACCTACATAAACCAAAGAAAAACCGGCCCAACAAATTATTCAATTGAAGTGAAGAACCTGCCACTTGAAGACCATTTGTATATGTAATTGTTGCTTATGGGAACCGGCCACTTAGTGGCATCCGTGTAATTTTTAGTTTATTTTTACTCTAATTAGAGTAAGTGTAAATACTTGCTAATTAGAGTTTTTATGGAGGTTTTTGACACTTTTGAGAAAAAAAAAAGCATACACTTTGTGTCGTGAGGGTCCTCCCTTGCAAAATAAATATCTCTTATCAATTTCTTTGTGAAATTGTGACGAAAATTAATAAAAGTAGATTGTGAGTTATATCAATCTTACTTTTGTTGTATTATAAATTGTATTTATTAAATAATATCTAGGTACAATTTGTGAATTACTTATTCATTCACATGAATTAGGTTTGTATATTTTTCATATTTGATTATTTTAATTTGAGATTGAATCCTAGTTCAATTGCGTGTTATTTTATTAAAAATCACATACTTGTTTATTCTTACATTCATTTAGTGTTCAAACTTGTGAATTTGGATTTCAATTTAAAGTGATTTGACATGCCATTTTGATTGAGGGATTTGGTTGTTCACACTTAGTAATTGATATGTTTGTTACCTAATTAGCAAAGCACATCATTGTGGCAACTCAACAAGTACATGGCTTTGTTATGATGGTATATACTATGCTAACTCAACCGGTACACATGGCTTTGTTATGATGGTATATACTATGCTAACTCAACCGGTACACATGGCTTTGTTATCTTACTGTTATTAGTTAAAGATCCTAAAATTACTCATCTTCTTTTATTTATCTACATATTAAAGATTAAAAAAAAAAAATTTATCCTCATTATTTTATTTTTACTCTTAATAAATGGAGTTAAAATAAATTAAAATAGACAAAACCTGAAAGACACACAGGTCAACAACCGGGTTAGAACGAAGTTAGGGTCGGATTAATGGAGCTTCGTATGTGTCCAAACCGAGTCCCACACCCATAGCACATGCGAGTATTGGACAAAGAAGCAGCATACCTCGGAGGCGCTCTTTCACGAGTGTACGGTGGCCGTCGAAGGTGGGAGTAGCATCGGTCTAGACTTTTCAAAGGTGGTGAACATTGTGGCAGTGGTGGTTTCTTTCCAGAAGTGCGTGGTGTGTGGTGGTTAGAAGAGCACATCGGTGGCCGAAACTTCAAGCCTCAATCCGACATTTGCTTAAATTGTTGGAAACAAAGTTTGGTCCTTCATTATTCTACTGATGTCCTAGAACCTGCTAGTGTCAACAAGTTGTTCCAATTTTGTGTGTGGTATGAGTAATCTTAGAGAGAAGGCCAGTGTGGGTTTCAACTATCCTAGAGAGAAAAAGTTCGTAATCGCAACAATGGGAGCTGTTTTAAGTGATTCTGATGTCGATCTGAATTCCTGATGGTCTAATCTATTTATAGAAGTCTATAAATAGAATTAATAAGGATCAAATTGATTCAAGTCGGATTCAAGATAATAATGCATCAAACCCCAACTTTGTCTCTCTAAACATTTAAGTTGTTTTGTGAAATATCGATTGAAATTGCTAGTAGATTATGAATATATGCATGTTCATTTGTCGATTTGCGTAAAAAAAAAAAAAACAGCTAGATAAAGAAAAAAATCAGTTTGATTCATCTTCATCTGACCGTCTCTTCTCTCTCGATTTTTCGGCCTGCTGTTTTGGAGGTAGGGGATGACAATCATGTGATTGTCACGTGACCCTCTAGCCTGAGCAAAAAATTTACCCACTTTTATGGACTTCCTTATCTACTGTACTATGCATGCACGCATGCCAAGGCATTGCTCCTACATTCTTAAATATTATGATTAAAAAAAATTATATAAATATTATGTTCTAAAGTAAATTGTAAACCCACAGATAACATACCGTAAATTTTTACATTGAAAGCGTAGATCTAGTCATGAAATCTTATTCTACAAACCTATAAAATATATAATATTATAAACCTATAAAATTATTATAAAAATATGTTTACAAACTTATAAAAATGATATAGTAAATTTATACAATAATACATAAAAAAAAATTTATATCGACAGTTTCTAATATAAATACGAATCCTCAGTTCATATGTTCACATTTTCATATTTCAATTTCCTTTGTAAATCTCATTCTCTATCGTTATTTACAAATTTGTATTTCCATAATTTGTATTTTATACAGGTTTTACTCTGTTAAACGTATATAAAAATATTTTTATCAAAATCTTGATATGTTTTTATAAGAAAAAATTTATTTTTGTTGCTATTATACTACTTTGGATAAATGCAAAACAAAAAAAAATGTAAATATATATACTGCATAAATTTTATTGAAATAGTAGTTATTGTTAATTAACTATTAATTAGTAATTAATTAGTTGTTAATATATAATTAATTAACATTAGTAAATAAATTATGTATATATGTTATTATAATATATTTTTGTAAATATAGTCATTAAATTAAGTTATTATTAATTAACTGTTATTAGCAGTGATTAGTTGTTAATTAATTGGTATAAAATTAATTAGCAAAAAATTTCATATTCATTGCAAATGAAAAATATTTATATGGTTTTGTAAAATTAGTCTTAAAAGTAAGTAATGGCTAATTATCTGTTAATTAAAAGTGATTAGTTGTTAATACGTCATTAATTAATTATTATAAAATTAATTAGTGAAAAATTTTATATTCGTTGCAATTAAATTTTTTGTATAATTTTGTAGAATTAGTCATAAAAGTAAGTAGTTGTTAATTATCCATTAATTAAAGATGATTAGTTGTTAATATGTCGTTAATTAATTGACGTAAAATTAATTAGTGAAAAATTTTGTATTCATTGCAAATGAAAAATATTTGTATGATTTTGTAAAATTAGTCATAAAACTAAGTAGTTGTTAAGTATCTGTTAATTAAAGGTGATTAGTTGTTAATATGTCGTCAATTAATTGTTATAAAATTAATTAGTGAGAAATTTTGTATTTTTTGCAAAGTGAAAATATTTATATAGTTTTATAGAATGAGTTATAAAATTAATTAATTATTAATTATCCGTTAATTAAAGAGGATTAGTCATTAATATATCGTTAATTAATTGCTATAAAATTAATTAGTGAAAAATTTTGTATTCATTGCAAATGTAAAATATTTGTATAGTTTCATAGAATTAGTCATAAAAGTAAGCAGTTAATAATTATCCATTAATTAAATGCGATTAGTCATTAATATATCGTTAATTAATTATTATAAAATTAATTAGTGAACAAATAAGTATTTGTTGCAAAGTGAAAATATTTGTATGATTTTATAAAATAGGTTATAAAATTCATTAGTTATTAATTAATTGTAAAGTGGAAATATTTAGTAGTTTATCGTAAGACTTCTCTTAGTTCCCGTACACAAACTTGATAACCTGTTTCTTTCCCTCCCAAACCCGTCTCCTACTAATCTTAAAGCCAAATTCATGTTCGATAACAGAAGTCAGCTCGGCCATCTTTATATTAGGATTCTCCATAAGAAGATTTACAAATCAACTAGCAACGAGATTGCAATCTAGCTGTAGGTAATCTTGACTAATCAGCAGGTTATTGCATGTGTGTGGACCCTTGAATCTTGTCACCACAAATATGCCCTCTAACTTCTTCTTTTGAGCCCGAAGCCTCCATTTACAATCGCCATCCCTTTTCAAACAATAAACAGACTACAGTAGTGAACTGGACTCTACAATAGTGAAGTTGCAATGGTTCTTCACATGTGATGCGAACATCGTGGCGGACACAGGTTGAGGCACGGGTGGATACACGGTCGTATAACAGGTCAGGGAACTTCCAGAAACGCACCTGGGTAGATACACGGTCAGGAGGCACGGCCGTGTGAAGAACCTGGATGACTCCCAGAAACATACATGGCCTATTACACTACCAGGAAGCACAGCCGTGTGTTCTGTCAGGATCTCCCCAGAAGCATATACGGCCACAGGCACGACCAGGGAGCACGGCCGTGTATTACGCCAGACATATTCCCAGAAGCATACACGGCTTTGAAGCACAGCCGTCTATACGACAGAGAACAAACATGAATATTAATATTTATTTCTACGTGTACATTTATATTTCCTTTTTTATGTATTTTTCTAGAAGAGTATATATACCGTTGTTAGATTATTTTAGGGTTACGTTTTATTCATTATTCAAACACCCTTTGAGAGACGAGTTTCTCTGTATTATTTGATTGTGCGCAATTGAATTCGTTGAAGAATAAACTCTGATTCTTCTTTATTTATTCTAGAGTTCCAATCCTAGAATTGGTGTCGGGTTTTACGCTTTCCCCGCTGCATCAGTTGGTATTAGAGCAAGGCAAATTCCTACGGAGATGTCGGCTAACGATGGTGTTGATGGCGGTCGCGTTCTCGACCTTGATTGGGATGCAGAAGTCCAAGGAGTCAATCAATGGGCTCCAAGGGCGGTGGTCAAAACCATGGAACAAAGACTTGGGCGTGTAGAACAGCGTCTGGAAGACCTGGTGGTGCGTTTCGATGCCATGATGATGGGCTACAACGGGAACGGGGGTGTTGTTGGGAATCGACCGGGAGTAGCAGTCGCTCGTGGCGGTCCTATCAATGAACTTGCTACCGGAAATCAATGGAACCGAAGGATTGATGAAAGCTCCTCTGAGGAAGAGGATGAATTTATGTAGAGGAAGGTACAACCATCGAGAAGGGGTGGCATTGGTGGTGGCAGGTACCGCGGAGTGGATGACCGGATTAATCAAGAGTACGGTGGCGGGTATCGACGAAACCACTAGGGATTCGATCATGCCGATGGCGGTGACTTCCGTCTTAAGGTAGACATTCCTTCCTTTAACGGTAATCTTAATATAGAGGATTTTTTGGACTGGCTTGTGGAGGTCGATAGATTCTTCGATTATATGGAGGTTCTTGAAGATAGGAGAGTAAGGTTGGTTGCTTGTAGGTTGAAAGGCAAGGTGTCTGCATGGTGGGATCAATTGCAGAACCGTAGGAAAAGGGAAGGAAAGCAACCTATTAAAACATGGTACCGCATGAAAAATCTATTGCAGAGAGATTTCCTACCACCCGACTACGAGCAAATCCTTTTCCAGCAGTATCAACGATGCCGTCAAGGGCAGAGGACAGTGCATAAGTATACCGTTGAGTTCATGAGGTTGGCAGAAAGGAATGATCTGAGGGAGACTGAGGGTCAACAGGTGGCACGATTTGTAGATGGGTTGAAGCCTCAAATTAGAGACAAGATAGGGGTGACGGTGTTCAGAACTGTCAATGAAGCCAAGAATTTGGCCCTCCGAGCGGAAATGATGATCCAAGAGCAGAGTGCAAGGTTAGGAGGAGGTAAGAGAAACTATGCTTATGATAATCTCGGCAGTAGTAGCAGGGTGATTGGCGAAAGGCCTAGGGGAGTCGTTGAGAAGCCAGTGGGAAGCATGGAAAGAAAAGAAGATAAAGCCGAGGGGAAGAGACCTCTTGAGAGCAAAGAAACCCAAAGGCAAAATAACCCATATGCCAAACCAATCTTGGGGAAGTGCTATAGATGTAATTAGCCAGGACATCGATCCAATGAATGCCCGAATCGGTGAACTGTAAACATTGTCGAAAGGGAAGAGGAGGAGGAAGTGTGTTGTGAGCCAGATGGTGACGATGATTACTATGAGGAGGCTGATGATGCGGTGGAGCCTAACTATGTAATTAGGAGGATGATGCTAGCACCGAAGCAGGAGGGTAGTTCACAACGACACCAACTATTTCGCACTAGGTGCACAATTGGTGGGAGAGTGTTTGACCTAATTGTTGATAGTGGGAGCTGCGAGAACATCATCGGAAAGGAGGTTGTGAAGAGACTCCAGCTACCGATAGAGAAACATCTGAATCCTTACACCATAGGATGAATTAAAGCGGCGAAGCGAATCGAGGTGAAAGAAAGGTGTCGGGTTTCCTTTTCGATAGGCAAGTATCGGGATGAGGTATACTGCGACATCGTCGATATGGACGCTTGTCATTTGTTATTTGAACGGCCTTGGCAGTTTGATGTTGTTATTCGAATGGCCTTGGCAGTTTGATGTGGATGCCCAACATGCCAGGAAAGAAAACAAATATAGATTGGAGAAGGAGGGTGTGAAATATACGCTACTACCATTGACGGATAAGCGGCCTAAGACCTAGAGAACGGAAGGAAAATCTTTTCTGACAATCACTCAATCAAAAAAGGAAATGACCGAAGATATTAAGGAGTCCTGTCTGATGCATGCTCTTGTGGTGAAGAACACGGGAGAGGACATGGATAGTGTAGAGGCTCCAGAGGAAGTAAAAGGGTTATTAGAGGAATTTAAAGAGGTAGTGCCGGAAAACTTACCAGAAGGGCTGCCTCCATTGCGAGACATTCAGCACCACATCGACTTAGTGCCTGGAACTAGTCTTCCTAACCTCCCTCACTATCGGATGAGCCCTAAAGAAACGGAGGTCCTACAGGAGAAGGTCCAGGACTTACTAGACAAAGGATTCATCCGAGATAGCATGAGTCCATGTGCCGTACCAGCACTATTGACGCCCAAGAAGGATGGGAGTTAGAGGATGTGTGTGGACAGCCGGGCGATCAACAAGATCACAATTGGGTATAAATTCCCAATACCTCGCATTGAGGATATGTTGGACCGGTTGAGTAGAGCGGTAATCTTTTCCAAAGTAGATCTCAGAAGTGGGTATCATCAAATTCGGGTCAGACTTGTGGATGAGTGGAAGATCGCTTTCAAGACAAATGAAGGGTTGTACGAATGGATGGTTATGCCATTCGGTCTCAGCAATGCACCAAGTACCTTCATGCGCGTGATGAACCAGGTACTTAAACCATTCATAGGTCGGTTCGTTGTTGTATACTTTGATGATATCCTAATATATAGCAAAACTAGGGATGAGCATCTAGTGCACTTGAAGAATGTTCTGACTGTACTGAAAGAGAATAAGCTCTACGCTAATCTCAAGAAGTGCATATTTATGTCACCGAGGCTACTGTTCTTAGGCTTCATAGTGAGTGGTGAGGGTATCATAGTGGATGAGGATAAGGTGAAAGCCATTAGAGATTGGCCCACTCCCAAGATCATTACCGAGTTGAGAAGTTTTCTGGGGTTGGCAGGATTCTATAGGCGTTTCATACAGCATTTTAGCATGGTTACTGCCCCATTGACTGGGTGCCTGAAGAAGGGAAAGTTTCATTGAGATGGGGAAGCTGAGTTGGGATTCGCGGTGCTCAAAGAGAGATTATGTAGTGCGCCAGTGTTGGCTTTGCCGAACTTCGACAAACTATTCGAAGTCGACTGTGATGCCAGTGGCGTAGGTATTGGTGCTGTGCTTTCTCAAGAGAAGAGACCTGTGGCCTTCCATAGTGAGAAGCTCTGCGAAGCTAGGAGAAAATGGTCCACATACGATAAAGAATTCTATTCAGTGGTCAGAGCCCTGAGGATGTGGGAGAACTACTTGGTTAGCAAAGAGTTTATCCTATAATCAGATTGTGTCGCCCTGAAACACCTGAGTAATCAGACCCGCATCTGCAAAGATATGCATGCTAGATGGATACAATTTCTGCAAAAATTTCCATTTCGCCTGATGCATAAATCTGGGGCCCAGAATAAGGTAGCCGACGCATTAAGCAGGAGAGCGGATTTGTTGGTTATCATGAGGGCTGAAGTGGTCGGGTTTGAGCAGTTGAAGGAGTTGTATGAGACAGATGAAGATTTCGGAGCTACTTGGAGAAAATGCATCAATAAGGAACCCAATGACAATTATTACATTCTAGAGGGTTACTTAATGAAGGGTAACCAGCTTTGCATTCCCGAATCCTCCTTGAGGGAGAAATTGATCAGAGACCTACATGGAGGAGGATTAGCCGGCCATCTGGGGCGTGACAAAACAATAGCAGCAGTGACTGCAAGATACCATTGGCCTCAGTTGAGAAGGGATGTAGGGCGAATAATGTAATGGTGTTACATCTGTCAAACATCAAAGGGGCATTCTTAGAATACTGGGCTGTACACTCCGCTACCAGTACCTGAGAATATCTTGAAGGATCTATCCATGGATTTCGTGTTAGGTTTGCCTCGTACCCAACGAGGTGCTGACACTGTATTTGTAGTTGTGGACAGGTTCTCCAAGATGGCTCACTTCATTCCTTGCAGGAAGACGGCTGATGCACAAGGCGTTGCCAAGCTATTCTTTAAGGAGGTGGTCAGGTTGCACAGGGTTCCCAAGTCCATCACTTCTGATAGAGACACCCGATTCCTTAGCCATTTCTGGAGGACGCTATGGTACATGTTTAATTCTTCCCTTAACTTTAGCAGCACAGCCCACCCTCAAACCGATGGGCAAACGGAAGTGACAAACAGGACCCTCGGAAATCTAATACGAAGCATTTGTGGAGAGAAGCCGAAACAATGGGACCTGGCACTCTCTCAAGCCGAGTTCGCCTACAACAATTCCATCCATAGAACTACTGGGAAATCGCCCTTTTCAGTGGTCTATACCAAGGCGCCTTCTCACGCCTTGGATTTAGCTTCTTTACCCAAGGGTGTTGACACCAATGTTGCTGCTAAATACCTAGTGGAACAGTACCACACGGTGACATCCGACGTGAAAGAGCGAATCGAGAAGGTGAATGAGCAGTATAAGAAAGTCGCCAACAAACATTGGAGGAAGAAACTGTTCGAGGTGGGAGATTAAGTGATGGTGTTCTTAAGGAAGGAACGCTTTCCCGTGGGAACGTATAGCAAGTGGCAACCGAAGAAATATAGGCCTTACAATATTATCGCCAAGATCAATGACAACGCCTATGTGGTTGGGCTCCCGAAAAGCATGAAAATCTCCAAGACCTTCAATGTAGCTGACTTGTCCCCATTCTACGCAGATGACAAACCCCTTTATCCAGAAGAGAACTCAGGGTCGAGTTCTTCATTGGTGGGAGAGAATGATGCGGACATCGTGGCGGACACAGGTTGAGGCACGGGTTGATACATGGGTGGATACACGATCGTGTAACAGGTCAGGGAACTTCCAGAAACACACACGGGTGGATACACGATCAAGAGGCACGGTCGTGTGAAGAACCTGGATGACTCCCAGAGACATGCACGGCCTATTACACGGCCAGGAAGCACGGCCGTATGTTCTGTCAAGATCTCCCCAGAAGCATACAAGGCCACAGGCACGGCCAGGGAGCACGGCCGTGTATTATGCTAGACATATTCCCAGAAGCATACACGGCTTTGAAGCACGGCCGTGTATACGACAGAGAATAGACGTGTATATTAGTATTTATTTCCACGTGTACATTTATATTTCCTTTTTTTTATGTATTTTTCCATAAGAGTATATATACCGTTGTTAGGTTATTTTAGGGTTACGTTTTTTTCATTATTCAAACACCCTTTGAGAGACGAGTTTCTCTGTATTATTCGATTGTGCGCAATTGAATTCGTTGAAGAATAAACTCTGATTCTTCTTTGTTTATTCTAGAGTTTCAATCCTAGAATTGGTCTCGGGTTTTATGCTTTCCTCGTTGCGTCAACATGGTAAGACTTCACTACTCGAATGACATCTGCTTTCGTCCTGAATCTCATGCCCCTATAGAAATGGTAACTGCTGCTCGAACCACTACAAAGATTGGTTTGTTCCTGCTTAAAATAAATGTAACAACTATTGCCCCCATCATTGTAATAAGGAATAGGATCTCTAACTAGCATGGTTGGTGGTTCAACCTACTCTACTTGATATATTGGTTGACTCGAGTAGGTATGTACGATTGGAGACTCTTCTTTCGATACTTCATCTCTCTTGTTCTCACTCTCCTCATTTTCCTCATCGAAACTCTCCTCGTTATCGCTACTCCCTTACTCAACACCCATTCCACCATTGGTGTCAATTGCAGCCTCCACTCCCACATGAACCATGTATGGATCTCATGTGTCTGGTTGTTATAATACTAGAATAACTACTCTATTTATTTCATCCTCACCATTCACTTCCATTAGGGTTGGAATTGAGGGTTGAAATGTCGATGGCTCCAATCCATAGTATATAATTATAAGTTTTTAAATAAATATGAAAATTTCTAATAACAACAAAATTTCAAAAAAAATAAATTCCATAACATTTCAAATATTGACTTTTTCCCCATTATTGTCAAACGATTTTTTTAAAAAAAAATCTAATTGATGTTATTTTTTAATAATATTTCCACTACTAAAAATTCCAACCATTTTTGTGTCATTTTAAAACAAAGTAAAAATTATTTCACATTCCAAATATTACAAATTATCATTAGAATAATTTTTTTATATTTTTAATAAATTTATACAATAAAAAATTCAAAATGATATTTATACAAAAAAAATTCTTGTCATTTCTCATTTTAATTTTAATTTTCCTCCTATTATTTCCAAACAAATGTTTTTCTAAATATTTGTCCAAAATTAATTTTTAATTATATTTTTCCACTTTTTTTTCAAAAAATTCCAGATAATACTATAATAATTATTCAATATTCTACATATTTCACATCCTTTACAATAGCAAATCCTCATTCTAATACAAAAATTAATATTACATGCAACATCTATATATATCATATTTAATAAATTATAATCTAACAACACCAAATAATATTTTCTATAAAATATACAATTATACTAATATTTTTCTAAAATCTTACATCAAATATGAACATAGATAAAAAAACTTCAACACAGATAAAAAAAAACTTTAACTTTTCTAAAAAAAAAAAAACATATCACAATTGATTAACTATTTAGAAACATTTAGATTTGGGAAAAACCTTTCTTTTCTATGTAGAACCACTTCTTCTTCTTCCTCTTTCCTATGTGCGAACGAGAAAAAAACTAGATCTGTGTGTGTAGATATTTTTTATGTGTTTCTCACTCTTATTGTATTTATAGTTTTTAGTTTCTATAATGTTATCACGTGTTTATAAATCAACAGTAGGTGTAAATGGGACAAAAATTTTGATGGTGGGATTGGGTTGAATTCTGTATTGAAAGCGCGAACCGGGTCTGCGCCTTCAATGTAAAAATTTGCAACATCACTAAAGGTGCATACGCGATCTACGACTTCGCAACCTATTTTAATAATAATTTTTATGGGTACAATATTTATTTAATTTTTTTTAAATCATAATATTTAAGTATGTAACCCTTGATACTTGCCCTTGTCAATTCATTGTAATTTAATAATATTTAACCAATTAAAAAACCTAGCTTAAATTTTGAATTAAATCGAAAGTTAACTAAAAGACCTACCCTGCACTTCTTGATTTTATTTATTAGACCAAGAATGATGTATTTCTTTATTTCTTTTTCATGCTTTTCACTTTTCATGTATTTTTATTTTATTATTTTCCTTTGTTTTTTATTTTTATTATTTGTAAATCTAGTTTAATTTAATAAAAACTAATAAAAAATGAGAAAAAATGAGGTGTCTATAATGACAACTATTCATGCTATTAAATGCACTAAAATTTATGCATCCATGACAAATCCAATTAAGTCTTCCTTAAGAAGCTATTGTAATCTTGGATAAAACACTGTTGGAAGATCCTTAGAGTACTTAGTCCATTGAAAAGCCCTACTTAACTTGAATCATCTCAGGGGGAGCAAAAGCATACCACATGCCTGGCCTTGATCTTCTGATTGTCAACTCGAGAAGATTTTCTCCTCAAGTTATTAACACGGGTGAAACTTAACTTAGCTACCCACCTGCTTAGACAATTCATGGTGAACATTACCAATTCAGCTCAACTTAGGGGGCAAGACAAAATAGCTCGATGAACCACCTACTCACCCTCACCTATGAAATGTCAACTCAAGACAAGCTCCTCCTCACAAGTTCCATTGGCATGGGTGCAGCCAAGCTCGAGCACCTACTTGTGCGATCACTCCACATACACCTAAGTGACAACACGCCAAGTTAGAAGTCAAGTTAGCAATTCTAGCCAAAAGCTTGTCTTAGCCATTATTTTGCCTCGAAGACCTTAGAGGACTAATTTATCTCAAACTCTCTCTACTGACCAATCACTAGTGAGATGTGCATGCGCAAGGTGGGAGGTGGAAGTGTTGATGGTGCATTTTGGACTTAAGCCCTCTAGGCCCAATTCAACTTGACCAAGCCACAATTGAGCTCCAAAGACCAAAAATTGAACACCTAAGTCCCGATATGAGAAGTGAAGATCAATTGGAGCTAAAGTGTGTAGCTTAGACCGAGTAAGAACTTACATCAACTACACTCACTTGATAGACAAGAGGTCCTAGAGAAGGAGCAACTTATATGGAGAAACTTTGAAGACATGAAACACAAATTGAATCTACCTACTACGCTGTAATTCCACTTACCAATTTGTCACAACCTCAACACTTATAAATGGAGATTGATACCTCCTAGATCAAGGTTCGAAATTTTAAACTCTTTACTCTCTTAAGCTTATTGATTTCACATACTTGTTATGCTAACTTGGATATCAAAATAATCACATTAAAACCACTCTTGGTATCCCTTTAAGTTTACATATGCTTCCACCTAGGAGAATTTTCAACAATAACATCAGGTATCAATTGTGTCATTAACTTTTTCAAAATTTTCGTTATATTTTCAACCAACTACTATATGTTATGGATATGAAAGAGAGAATCAAACCTACTATATTTTGGTAGAAGATCAATATTTATATCATTAAACTATACCGATATTAATATTTTTTTTTAATTGAGCAATTCCATAAACTAGTAAGCCAAATAAGCAATTTATGCGTGTTTCGTTTAATGGGAAAGCATATTTCCGAAAGCTCATAGGTGTCGACACATGTTTAGGGAGAAAACGGGTATAGTGTACGTCAGAAAAATGTAGAGAGGACATCCTGCAATTTGCCCTGGTCTTTTTTAAGGGTCCTATTTGACGCTTATTAAACTGAAAAAGCAAACATACAAATATGTAAAAAAATTGTTATCGAAACCAACATTACAATTTTTCCTTCTTTAATTTGCAACAGTTATGGTAAGATAAAGTTTTCTAATCAAAATATCGTCTTCTATTATTTCCTCTTCAATTACATATTATTATATATGAAAAAAATTCAATTCTATATTTTATATTATATAAATAGCTGTATGTGATTGGTGATGATATGATTAAGACAGCATTCATACATAAATGTATGAAGAAACATGTATAACTTTCACCGCACTAAATGGGGCACTTTAAGAAAAGTTTATATTCTTTTTAACACATTGATGAATATCACTTAAAGTTATAATCAAAAGTTTAGTAATATATGTTACTTTGTTTTAATAAATAGCCATATAGTTAACAGAAAAGCATCATACTTATAGCTTTTACTGAAAATACACTCAAAAAAATTAAGGGGATTACAACACTAGAGATCATGAGCACAATCCATTATTGTGCAAGCAACCAGTAAATATTCTTCATTGTAAAATTGAAAAGAAAGGGTTAAAGATTCGTATTATTTATTGATATGAAATGCTGATCATCTAGTTGGATGATCTAGTTTGAATTCCCCTCTTGTTATGATCATTGAAAGGGAAAAAAAAAAGAAAAAAAAGAAAACAAAAAAATAAAGGCAAGACACAACACAATGATGTAGCACGAACCTTATCACCATTATTACATAGTGAGGTCCTTGGTAATGCCAAAAAGCCATTTAAACGGCTGCTTTCAGAAGAAATAACTGCTAGGACTTATCTGTCACATGGAGAGTCACACTTGTGTGATTTGTGAGGCAATGAAAAGTACCCCTCACCAAGTCAAAACCCTATATAATAATATTTCACCTTTATAGTGTTTGGTACACTTCTGAAACCGTCAAGCCCTTCTCCCTTATCTCTCTAACAAACATAAAATATATTTTCAACAAACAAGTCAAGCTGTTCACCACAACTTGGCCTAGTTAGACACCAAATTTGGTACTAAATGCAATAAAATAATGTTGTTCCTGTCCCCAGTTCAAGGTTTTATGAAGATTGCATGCAAATTAATGTCTGCTTTGCAGTTATACGTGCGCTAGGAAGCGCTAGCTTGGTGTGTTGGTTCATCTGACAAATATATATCTCTAGTAATCCTGCCAGGTCCCTGAAATGGAATTACCGACTAAACCACCAGGTTTTCTCGGGCAGGAAACTCGGTTTATGATAAAAACCAAGAAAGTTTCCTACAAATTGTCTCGTCAGGATGAGTTTGGCTGGTTTTCCTGGGGAATTTCGCCTGCTAACACATACATTCTCAGGAATGTGGATTGTGAAGCCAGACCTGGTGAGATCACAGCTATTGCTGGCCCGAGTGGAGCTGGAAAGACTACATTACTAGAAATACTTGCAGGAGTGATTCCGCCATCTAGAGTTTTTGGTAATATTCTAGTAAATGATCAGCCAATGGATGCTGCAAAGTTTCGAAGAGTTTCGGGTTTTGTGACTCAACAGGATGCTCTGTTTCCTTTCCTTACAGTTGAGGAAACACTTATGTACAGTGCACGCCTGCGGTTGCATGACGGACCTAAGAGGGCTGTATCCAGAGTGAAAGAATTGCTTAAAGAGCTAGGACTTGAGCATGTTGCCAGTTCCAGGATTGGTGGTGAAACGCACCATGGAATTTCGGGTGGTGAGAGGCGAAGAGTATCGATTGGTGTTGATCTCGTGCACGATCCGCCAGCAATTCTGCTCGATGAGCCAACATCAGGACTGGATTCCACATCTGCCCTTCACGTTGCTTCATTGCTGAAATCAATGGCTACGAAGCAAGGTAAAACAATAATCCTATCAATACACCAACCGAGTTTTCGAATTATAGAGCAATTTGATCGGATAGTTTTGTTGTCAAAAGGGACTGTCTTGCATCGAGGGTCATTGAATTTACTTGAGCAGCGGCTTAGTTTCGCAGGCCACTCGATTCCTAGGCATGTTAATGTTCTTGAATTTGCCATTGAGATGACTGAAGCACTCATGATAGACACCGAAGAAACCGAAACAGAAGGCAGTGATGCAGACTACAAATGTGAAGATACCATAAGGTACCATAGCACAAAACTTTACCTAAACATTTTTCCTGAAAACGAAATTTTCTATCCCAATTCCAGGTTAGACGAAATTCGAATCCTAGGAGATAGGTTCTTCACTAACATTTATAGGACAAAGGAGCTCTTCGTTGCAAGAATAATGCAGTCACTACTCGCTGGGGTTCTGCTTGGGACAATTTTCATGAATGCTAGCAATGATCCAAATAAACTCAAGTTGCAGACGCAAATCGGGTTTTTTGCGTTTAGTCTCACTTTCTTGCTCTCTTCAACAACAGAAGGCCTACCAATTTACTTACGGGAGAGGAAAATCTTGATGAGAGAAACCATGAGAGGAGCTTATAGAGTCTCATCCTATGTGATCTCTAACACACTAGTATTCCTTCCTTTCCTATTGATATTAGCCCTTCTATATGCTGTCCCGGTCTACTGGTTAGTCGGCTTGAGGAGGGAAATCGACAAGTTCTTCTACTTCACATTGGTGGTTGGGATGGTTATTTTGATGTCAAATTCGTTTGTTGCATGTTTTAGTGCATTAGTGCCTAGTTTCATCATGGGAACATCCTTAATAGCAGGCATCATAGGGTCATTTTTCCTATTTTCCGGGTACTTCATATCAAAGGATGACATACCAAAGTATTGGATTTTTATGCATTACTTGAGCTTGTTTAAGTATCCATTCGAGTGTTTCTTAATAAACGAATACGGAGGAAAACGCGACGGAAAATGCCTGCAGAATGTGGAGGGGCAGTGTCTTCTGTATGGGAATGAATTTCTGTTACACCAAGGCCTAAGAGAGTCACAGAAATGGAGTAATCTGGGTGTTATGCTGGGGTTCATTGTTGGGTATAGAACTCTATGCTTCTTGATCCTCTGGTACAGATCATGTAGAACAAGAGGATAAAATGCATTTGCATTAAGCATTGAAACCATGATTTGTAAACGAACAAATTGCCACAAATTTGTGAATGAATACAAATTGGCATTTACATTTCTTATTAAGCTTCTATTCTACAGCATGATTTTATAAAAAAAGAAAAAAAAATTGCAATTAAACTACTTATTTTTGTTTATTTACTTACCATTGATCGCAAGTTGGTACTTGGTAGTTGTCAATTTTACAATATCAAACCAAAGAGTAAAACATTCAGGTGTTAGAAGGAATTTTCTTTTGGAATATTGCGGTTTAAATCTTGCCATCTTGACGGTATTCCTATTAATTATATTCAAATGCTTGAACAAATTGAATATATTACCCAACCCTTAACCAAATTGATTATACCACGCATGTATTGTTATCTCTATTACAGGATTATTATAATTCAGGAGATTTTATCATTTAGTCATTTAAAAATGATTAAACCTCTAAATTATGATAAAATTATTTTGATTATAGTAAAATAAGATTAATTACTAGTAAAAAGTGATTCTCGATAGTCTCTAAAAGATTATTGATAATTATCTATAAAAATTATTAATAATTTTATATAAATTTATAATAATATTTTTTAAATAGTAAATCAATAGTAAAATGTTTTGATCATAATAAATAAGAATCATCGGATCGTACTGAAACAGTAATCCGGGATTTCCTATACACGCTTCATATGCAATGCACTCGGTTTTCGACATGTAACGTTCGCCTAACAATATATACAAACTCCATACATTGTAATCTACCCATAAAATGCGTTCTCAACATGTAACGTTCGCCGAACAGCATGTACCGACAACATCGTCGTCAGCTATCAACGTAAATCTAGCGCTATGCTGCGAGTACTGTGCATATGGATCCCGATAATATATTAAAGGGATAATTTATTATTTTTTTTTTTTTTAAAAAAAGAAATTTTTAGGGGATCCATTTTCGTTTCTGATTTTCCGCAATCACCAGCCTCTTCCTCTTAATACATGATAAATATGAGAGACATCCAACTAACTGTTTTGTCAAGCAAGATGGATGGTTATTAATTAAGAGGGTATTTGAACTCGGAAACATCATTATTATGGCGTGGTTACATTTTCCTAGAATCCCAGTCTTATTTCGTCCGAACCTTATGATGCAACATTTCCCAAAGCAAAGAAAACTTCATGTTTACAATCGAACCATTGGGAGTGCAGTTCAAGAAAACCAGTTCTCTCTCATTAATTCCCCCAAAAAGAACGTGGGTCTACCCTACGTTGTAATTCATGTGACAAAATGTACCGAAAACGTGCAGTTGTTTAATTAAGTCCCAAAACTTTTAAATAACGCCATTAAAAGAATCCTTTTTATTTTTATTTTTTTTGTGTGTAAAAGAATCCTTTTATTATAGCCCGACCTTTTGAACTATAAAAACAATTCCTTCAATTTTAAAGAATAATAATAAAAAAAAAAACCCTTTTATTATAGATCATTAGTTGAAAATGGAAAAAAAAAAAAAAAAACTACCAAATGCAAGCTACAACTTCCAATACATTTTTACTTTTATACTTCTCAGGAGTTGGAGGTGGTTACTATTAATGAGTTTTAAGAATATATCAATTATAATTTAAATGCTTTTTCAAAGTTTAGTATGCATTCTGGCTCTTCACACATGATGCTTGCCGAAAAGTGTAAACATATGTTGAAGATAACCTTCCATGAAAATTAATGGGGGTTTTCAGACAAGAGTATGTTACTTTTGCAAGTTTTTTATGCCTTAGACGCACCATAATTAAATTATATTAAGTGATTAATAATAGATAAATAAATAAAATAGAAGAAGAAGAAGATGAAGATCTGATTGATTTACTTAGCTCAGACTTAAAAAGTTACGTAGCGATAACAGAGTTCCTGTTATGAGTATTAATAGCTACTCTAGGAGGTTATATGGTGATAATGAGCTCATCTGAAATTATTTTTTATTTAATACCTTACTAGTGTAATATGTGAGGCCACGTGTATTAACAGCTACTTTAAGGGGTTGTGCAGTGAAAACAAGTCCATCTCAAGCTATTGATTCAAGTAGTTTTTATGTATAGTGTTATTTTAATTAAATTCAACTCAAATACAAACAGCAATTTATATTTAAGTAAGAGGCATCTAATTTTATTTTATTTTTTTTTTGTCTCAATTATTAAGTGTTATGCGTATCTTCATAATCAAAGTAACAAATGTGATGAAAACAATTCAATAAATAAAGAGAGAAAGAAAAGTGATGGAAAGATTTACTCAGAATATCTTGAGATGTGCAAAGTGCCCCATAAAATCATTTTAAAAATAAGGGCAGTTTGGCATTTAAAGTATTGGCCCCAAAAAAAAAAAAAATGGGTCTAAATTAATTTTGAGTTTTAGACTCATTGAGTATATTTAGATCCAATTTAGTCTAATTAAGATTTATTTACTAAGTCAATTTTCAATGTGGTCCAATTTGGTTAATTAAGCTAAACAAGCTCAAGTACTCTAATTATGAATAGTCTTGTGGACCACCTACGAGGAAGGTTATTGAGTTAATCCATGAATACATTAGCTTAAGATTAGACTGACCTTGATTCAAATTATTTGAATCATCTAATTTTTATTTTAAATTATTAATTTTTTTTTAGATATTCATAATTTTAAAAGGTCATAACTTATTCATTTAAAGCCCAAATTAAGTCAAACCAAGGTCATTTTACTTATAGCCTCTTCCTATATCTAATTTATCCACAAAAACCTCATTTTAGTCATTTAGGCTATCTAAATTTTTAGTCCAATCCAAGTTACGAATTTTTATTTCAAAAGTTTATATATTATTCATTTTAAGTCCAAATCATCTAAACCAAAGCTCACTTGTTTCTATTCACTTATATTTCTTAAAACACCATTGAAATCCATATTTTTAGTAAGAAAAATGTCTAGATTGGGCCCAAACATTTCAAAACACCCATTAAGCAAAATTATGTCTCAATTACAATCAATCTAACTTCAAGTTATACTTCTAAACATAGTTTAGCATCCAACCAACCTCAAATCATCAAATCAACATATTAAAGTTTAATTTAACTCAAATTTAACATATTTAACATAATTTTTTCAAATTTACTCATAGAAACATATTGAATGATTGTGGTTTCTCTTTCTAGGATTACATTGCACAATTTCCATCCTAAGGCATTCTATAATCTACCAAAACTCATTTAAGTCTTATATCATCATACGAACTTTAAATTCAACCTAATTTCCACTTGAAATATTTATAAATCATGCTGAAAAAAAAATAGATCACACCCTCTATTAATTTTTTTACATATCAATTCATCAATTTCAATCAATTTCAACATATCAATTCACCAATTACAATGAAAATTAGGTCTACCCTCTATTAAAGTGTTTGCATATCAATTCACCAATTTCCATCAATTCCAACATGTAAATCACTATATACTTAAAAATCATCACCTAAACCACTTCCTAATTCATAAATCATTCTACCAATCACCAATTTATCCCAAGTTAACACCTAAATTAGATTTAAACCAAGAAAATTAATCCCAAATTCATCATATGGGTGGCAACAAACACATTAGTTTTACATACTAAAGTAAGATCCTAATATGTGATTACTTTCTATGCCTAAATCATCCCTAGACACTCTAAATCACACAAATTTAAATATGGCTATGTGTCTTACCCCTTAGTGCAAAAAGAATTCTTCTTTCAAGAGTGTACCATCCCCTTCAAGGATCCAAAAGTTTGTGATTTTCAACTTCCAAGACATTCTCTAGCATTACGATCAACTAGTTAGCACTTAAGCCTAAGATTAATGAGCTGAAACTCACATAAACCAAATCAATCTTCAACTTACCTTGGGAGCCCCCTTTCTAATTCTTCACCTTGATTTAGACCTAAAATAAGCAAGTAAACAATACTAGATTAATACTAAATTAGAGGATAATTAAGGCTTAAGCTAGTTTTAGGGTTTTACCTTGAAGAATTTTGGAAAAGAAGAAGAAGAGAAGGGGCTTTTGATTTTTCTGCACTAGGAAGGGGCTTTAAAGGGTTTCTAAAACCTTAGGGGTTTATGGACAAAGGGGACCATAAAGGCTTTATGCCAAATCACCTTATTTTGAGAAGTGCCTTATTTTGGGGCATTTAGTAATTTTTCTACTCTTTTCCACCTTGTCTTGGCTAAAATTATTTCACTCTAATTCTTCAAATTAATTTACTCATCTCAAGAATTTAGTCACCCCTTAATAAAATCAAGCTTAAGGCATTTTGGTTATTTTGCAAAATTGATCTCTAAACTTTAATTCCTCTTTTCTAATTAACTAAAAATAATTCTTTAATGATTTTATTTACATAATTAGGGTCTTTGAACTTTATTTAGGATCGCATAGTTATTTTGGAACTAGTTTTAATAAAATCGAATTTAAGAGTAAAAAGGTTATTTTGGAAAAATTTAGTTCTAAATTTTGTAAATCTTTTCTCATTTGACTTTAAAATTTTCCTTTTCAATTCAATTGAATTTATTTATTAATTTAAGGTTTTTCATAGTATGAGTATTAAGATTATGTTCCATTTTATGGAATAATTGCTTAGTATATATAATTATACTATTCTCAGTTCTGCGAAATAATTTCTCATTTTAAATTTGATGATTTCATCATTGCATTTATGGTATGGCACAAAAAGGACCTAATGGATATATTTTATAAAGCTTGGTTTTGAATGAAAAGACATAAGGGTCATAATTTTTTTAAAGCTTGGTTTAAACAAATGGATCTAAGGGTCACAATTTGTTAAAGCTTGGTTTTCTTAGAAAATCTCAATTTTAAGCTTAGATTTATAGCATATAGAATTGCACTCTTAGTTTTGTGCCACCCATAGGCCGCTTTCATGGATCTTAAATCTCTGGATTCTTTACGATTATTCTTGAGTTGCTACATGTTGCTCTTTAAGGTTTATCTTCAAGGAATTCTATGTTGCTCTTTGCGGTTAAGCCATGCTGAGCCACATAATGGTCATGTAATCATGGTTAAGATACTAACCATTGCATGCTAGGTGCATTGGCATGACATATCATTGCATAAGTAATTGCAATATTAGTGTACTATTAATATTTGAATGTGTATGCTTATGCTTTTGTTGTTATTACTATCATTGTTTACCCACTTAGTTTAAATGAATTAAAGGGTTAGTTTGTCTAACATTAGGCATTGAGGATGAAGTTAATGTTAGAGCTTAAGCTTAGGGCATGGGATTATGAGAGCACGAATGTTTCCATGGACTACATCATTTTATTATAAAAACTTGACAACTACTTTATTATAAAGGCTAACTCGAATACAAATTAATATTCACCATTCAACATATTTATAAAAATAGTATTACAAAAGTGTCAGTCAAACATAGGAATCTAGGCATTGTATTGCCTATATATTAGTTTCGGGTTGGCCTTATTCTCAACTTGAAGATGACATAGTTGTACCATCTCTGGGGCACTAAGTAACAATTTTAAAGGCCCTAGGAGATGGGATGCTACATGTAAGATTCGTATTACGCATAATGCTATAAATAATCAAAAGAGCTTTAATTAAAAATTTGATATGTCACATGATTTAAAAAAATGAGTGATTTCCATAACCAATATTTATTGATAAGAATTAGTAATTAAGTGAGAAATCAATTCAAAGGATTATTTGGTAAATTTGGTAATATTGGTTTAACAATACCAAAAATATTTTATTAAGTTAACTAGGGTAATGAGGGATAAAAATGTAATAAAATAAAATAAATAATACATAATTAAACTTGTGTGCTGTAAGCTTGCCTTCCAATATCACGTTAAGTAGTTTGAATGATTCCTAACTTCATTTAAATGAAGCTTAGCCGAGGTTTCAAGTTCACATCCAATTGACTTCATTTGAACACTTCACAAGAGTGCTCAAATGAAGTGTTTTTAGTGTCCGAGCAAAGTCCTTCAAATTAGTTTTCCTTAGTCTTTTTTTTGAGCAATGACCCAATGGCCTAGCTTACTAATTCTTTATCCCTAGCCTTTAAGATGAAGCATAGAGTCATGATGTACGTCACTCATAATTTTTTCAAGTTTTCAAAAAGACAAACCTTGTCATGCGTCAAATTTTTTTTATCTTTATATTACGTGGTTCTTTCTTTTCAAACTTAATGTATACTTGTGGTGTCATTTATGTGGTTTATGATGGCAACTGCATCTAATTCATACTCAACCTGTCACATAACCTAGCATACTACCAACTCACCCTAAAGTACAACAATTAAAATTTAGGAAAAAGTGCAACAACAATGTTTGAGGTTGTATTAATTTTTTTTTTTATTGGACTTGTTGCAATGATGATACTTTTCCTAAGTTTTAATCATTTAACTTTGGGATAGGTTGATTAGTTTTCGTAGGTGGGAAACGGGCTAGGTATGGATTAAATGTGGTTACCATCATGGTCAATTCATGCGATATTGTATGTACACCTTAAGTGTAAAAAAATCACATAAGAGAAAGATAGCAAAAAATTTAACTGAAGTCCTCTTTAGAAAAATTTGCAAAATGTTAAAAATTCAAAATTTAAAATTAAAAAAAAAAGGTTTAGTCAAATAGAAATATAGTTAAATATTGAGAATTAAATTTTTAGTTTTTCCTATAAAATATGAAAGAATTCTTTTTAAAACTTTTATTAACTATTTTGAAAACACTATTAATAGAATTTGCATAATACTATGTATACACTAATGGGTGTATATATATATATACATAATAGAAAGATAGCAAAAAATTTAACTGAAGTCCTCTTTAGAAAAATTTGAAAAATGTTAAAAATTCAAAATTTAAAATTAAAAAAAAGGTTTAGCCAAATAGAAATATAGTTAGATATTGAGAATTAAATTTTTAGTTTTTCTTATAAATTATGAAAGAATTCTTTTTATAACTTTTATTAACTATTTTGAAAACACTATTAATAAAATTTGGCATAACACTATGTATACAATAATGGGTGTGTATATATATATGTATATAGGGCAAAATACATAAAAAAAATGTAATTTTTTAAAAATATTACATGATAGGGTAGGGGGAAATTATTATGTGAACAGGGTACAAAAAACACATATAGTACATGGGTTTTTAGTATAGGAAAATTTTGTAGTGAAAATGCACACACTACATGCATTGTTAGTACAAAGAAAAATTTGTATTGAAAGCGCATGCACTCCATGCGTTTTTAGTATAATGTGAAAATGCATTGTAAATTAGTACAATTAACAGGACCACGATTATAGAAATACCATGAAGATCATAACAATAATTGAAGGTGACTATGGAATAAAGTATTTATGCAAAGTTATAATATGATAATATAATCACCAATATCAACATTTAATTTTAGCACATGGAAAGTGACTATGTGCACTAAAATGCCCTCCCCCTTCTTTTATGTTGTAGTGTGTTACAATGTCATAAGTTTTAAGTGTATATATAAATTGCCTAATTACGTGTTCAGCACAACTTTTGAATAAATACAGATTGTCCAAGAAATAATCATTCACTTAAGTAAAGAATTTCCTCTTTAGGTGAAGATCAAGATCATATGGCATAACCGCACCAACCAAGCTGTTGACAATATCTATATACCATGGTATCTTAGAGAAGTTCACTACATAGAGATGCTCATCCATAAAACTTTCCATGATAGGTTGATCACCCATTAGTTGTGATTGAAGAAAAATGATCGGCTACTGAATTTTCTGTTCCCTTCTTATACTAAATTTGCAAGTCGAATTTTTGAAGTAATAAAATCCAACAAAAAAGCCATAGTTTTGCATCAAGTTTGTTTAGTAAATACTTTAAGGCTACATGATTAGTTTAAACCAGTACTTTTGACTTAATAAGGTATGACCTCTTCATATCACATGCAAACACTATTGCCAAAAACTCCTTTATAATGGTTGCATACTCCTCAAGGCTTAATTTAACATTGTACAAGCATAATAAATTATTTGAAAGTTTTTGTTCCTTCTTTGTCCCAAAACGATGCCCACTACTATATCACTTGCATCACGCATTAGTCTAAACAACAACTCCTAATCTAGTGCCACAATTACTAGGGCTATTATCAATCTTTCCTTGAGAGTTTCAAATGCCTTCTCACACTCTTCATTGAATATAAATGTTGCATCTTTTTCCAATAATGTAGAAAGTGGCTAAGAGATTTTTGAGAAGTTTTTAATGAATATTCTATAAAACTCTACATAATCCAAAAAACTCCTTATGCCTTTCACATTCACTAGTGTTGGCAATTACTTCTATCTTTGCCTTGTTAATTTTGATGCCTCTTTGAGAGATCATGTGCCTTGATGTAATTCTCTTTGCACCAAAAAATTATATTTCTCCTAATTGAGCACCAACTGTGTCTTCTTGCACCATTTCAAAATTGATGATAGATCATCCAAGCATTCATCAAATATACCCTCATGCACCACAAAATTATCGATAAATATTTCTATGCCCTTCTCAATTGTGGATGAGAAAATTGCCATCATGCATCTCTGGAAATTTTATGACCAATGATAATGGATTTTAAAATACAAAAGTAAGAAATAAACTAGATCAATTAGATAATTATAATAAATAGGAAGCAAGAATTAAAATTGTAATTTTGGGATGGCTAGTGTTGTAGAACTGATGAGAGTAGATGCTGGATTTTGTTTATTTGCCGAGGTGAAGGTAAAAGTGTTGACTGAGCCGTTGTTAGGTCGAAGGGGACGTATCTGATCTATAGAATGGCCTGTCCGACCTTTGCATGCTAAGGCTAAGAGTTAGGGCATCCTCTAAGTTGTGAAATGGCTTGCATGAGCCGAGAGTTATGAGAAGTAGGAAATTCGAGTTAGGTCAATAGCACAAAGCTAGACATCATGAGTTAAGCCATGATGAATAGTTTTGTTGCTCCAAAAGTTAATCTTAGCCTAGAGATAGGTGAAAAGACTTACTGTGTACATGTTTGTCCTTTCATTTATCATTTTTAAATTTTGTCTACGTGCACATAACTATGCATTTAATGTAGTAAGCCACATAACACACTAAGGTTTGAGGAAATCATAGATACAAAATCATCTTAGCCTTTCATTTTACTAGATGATATATGGTACAATCTCATAGTACGTGGGAAAATGCATCTATCCTATTCAACTACCTATGTAAGGCACACAAATGTCAACCTCCATACCTTTTGCTCTTTTTGCATTCCTTCAATATCTGAAAATTGTCATGTTTACTTGATCACACTCAACACATCTTTTTTTTTTTAATTTTCTCATCTTCTTGATCGCATTAAGTATGTTGAGCTCATCTTCTCACAATCTTTCTAATGTTGTTCACAAGATCATCTCCAGTGCAGTAGGACAAACAAGGCCCTCAAGCTAATGCTACGTAATAGCAAGCATGGAGGAAGAGGTGGATAGTGTAATGCTCAAGTTGTTCGAGGAGGAGAGTAGCAAAGAAGTTACAGGTGAAGAGTTGGCCCTTGATATCTGTCCCGACAATGGGGAAAATTGAAGGCCATCTATCTATGCTACAATTAACCATCGTCATTAAGGGTGGGAATTGCAAGCATCAGAAGCGCTGCTGATGAAATTGACACACATGCAGTCGCCCTATATTGCGAGCCACTTTCGAGTGGCTGGGTCATCTAAGATCCACACAAAGAAGAGTGTGCTACTCTAATGTTGGAAATTTCTTTTGCCTCTACCAGAGGTTTTTCGAGTTTGGGCTTATTGTTACCTTTCAATTTCTTCCGAAGGAGTTTGTCAACTACTACCATGTTAACCCTTGCCAACTCATACCCAATGCTTACACTCTGTTAGTGAGATTCGAGAGCCTTTACAAATCATATAGTGTTTAACCTACTCCACAATTATTCTATTTTTTTAATGGAGTGAAGAGGTTTGGGCCATCCTAAGAGTGGTTTTACTTGTCCAGTTAACTTAGGGTGAAGCTAATGAATGGGTTGGTATCTTCAATATATGATTGGAAAGACAGATTTGTTGTTGTAGAGACACTCAAGGCACTAGACTTTTGGGTTAACTAGGTGAACTCAATACGTATGAAGCCAATCAAGTCGATGCCGCTCGATAAAAATTGGTCCAAGGTCCTTCTTTAGGCTCTTAAACATAATGGAAGGCCCCTTGATGACCTCGGCTTAGTCCAAGCATTTAGGGGAATAGGTAAGGGCTCACTTAAAGGCTTAAACATTAGAGGTGACGCTACAAAGGATCAAGGTGCGGGTAAGGGTAGAAGTCTAAGGTGTGTTAGCTTAAGGGGGAACTCACAAGCCATAGCTTGGAGGCATGTGTGGTAAGTTTCAATTTTACTTTTCTATTTTGCTGACTTTGGTTTTCCATTTAGAAATGGCATCATTCAAGCAAGCTCGTTTGTTTTACCTAGCTGCTCGCCAGTTTGGGTATAATAGACTTAAGCAATAGGAAGATAGAAGGTCCGGGGCATTGGCACCTGTTAGCTATTGCCAGGAGGCCCTCCCTTAAGGGAATTGTGATCCAAAGCTCAAACACTCCCCAACAGATTGGCATAGCCATGGCTGTACCTCAGCTTAGAACTTCAAAGCATCATGATGAGGTGGTTCTAAAGAGCATTTGATCTGGTAGGGTTATCTTTATCCCATATGACGTAGAAGCGCGGTTTGTCGCTTTTAGGGGAAGTAAGGACACAACTGCAAAGTGTTGTAAAAAACAGCACCATAATGTCTAGAATTCACGGGAGGAACGCTCGGCTACTAGCAATCTCATGAGGCCTCACGATCCCTCTCCCCCTAATCCTGTCATGCTATAATGCCCATGTCGGAGAGCAAGCCAATGGGACCTGTTCGAAGGGATCTTAAGCCCTCAAAAGTGAGGTGAAGCCGAGGTCCAAGCAATTAAAATGTTGGCTTCAGATTTTTGCTTCTTCTCTACTCGTTTTATTGAGGTGTAAGTTCATTTTTTGTTTATAAAATCTTTGTCTTTTATTCTTTTATGTATGTCCTTATAACTAGATTCTTCATGTAGACAGTAAAGGTTGCTTATGGGCTTCTATTCTCATGTGCAAAGGGAGAATGGTAGGTACATCAATAAAATGTAGATTGTGAACACTATTTTGAATTATTTTCGAGGCAACATGATTGTTATGGCTCGAACTTGCAAAAACGATTGGCAATCAAGGTCATGTTGAAGGAGGCACGGGAAGAGCTCAAGGCAGTGAGGAAACACTGTCGCCACATAATTATTGATGTTAAGGACAGGGCATTAAAGTGCGTTTTCAACTTGTCTCATGTGCAGCGGGAGCTAAACAAAACAAACAACCAAATTAACTCTCTGAAGGAGGAGGTCTCGGGTTTGCAAAAGCGGGAGTCATACCTCACATTTGAGCTATAGTGGGAGAAAGGCAATGTTGTAGACTTTAAGCAAGACTTAGATTTGGCTTAACAATGCCTTGAGCTTAGCAACATGGAGGAGGCCAAGCTGAAGGAACATGTCCAAGATCTTGAGAAGCTACTGGCTGATCGAGATTTAAGGATTCGTGATTTGGAAGAAAATGAACGGACGTCTCAAGATTGGTACTACGACGAAATTCAATCCTCTGATGAATAAGAAAACAAGTTAGCGCGAGTCATGGAGGGGGGGTCAGAGGATCATGGAGCATTGGATCCATGAGAGGGATTTGGTAGTTAATCTCTCCTGGTTGGAGAAAAAAATGTAAGAGCCAAATACTCCTCCAGAGAAGAAGGAGGAGCTTGACTAAGCTGTAGCTGAAGAAAGACAGTCGCCTAACGAAGACATTCTTCAACTGTCAGTAGCGGCGCTTGCTAAAGATGTTCCTTCTATTGACAAGGTTAAAGAGATTCCTCCTTCTCCTTTATGGGAAGAAGTGCCTCCACCTCCTCCTGTTGAAGAAGTTCCTCCTATTGAAGAAGTTCCTCCTTCGATCGACCTTGAGTCGTCATAGGACTCTTTTTTGCATTCCATTTGATGGTTGAAATGTTGGCTAAATGCCTTATACACCGATGACTATTAATGAATTACTCTTTGTATATGCTTGTTTCCTAATTTTATTTCCTTTATTAATTATACTTCAATAGCTATAATTTCTTCTTTGGCTTGTTATAATGCAAAATCTGTGTGCGTAAGTGTATTAGGTTGAACTAATTCTTATAATGCTCAATCCATACACTCAAGTATAGTAAGTCGGACCGATCCTTATAATTTAAAATCTGTGCACTTATGTATATTAGGTCAGACTAATCATTATAATGCTCATTTCATACACTCAAGTGTAGTAGGTCGGACTAATCATTATAATTTAAAATCCATGTACTCAAGTATATTAGGTCGGAATAATCTTTATAATTTTAAATCCACTCACTCAAGTGTAGTAGGTTAGACTGATCATTATAATTTTAAATTTGTGCATTTAAGTATATTAGGTTAGACTAACCCTTATGATGCTCAATCTGTGTACTCAAGTATATTAGGTCGGACTAATCGTTATAATGCTCAATTCATGCACTCAAGTATATCAGGTTAGATTAATCGTTACAATGCTCAATCCATACACTCAAGTGTAGTAGGTTGAACTGATTGTTATAATTTAAATTCTATGCACTCAAGTATATTAGGTCAGATTAATTATTATATTGCTCATTTCGTGCACTCAAGTGCAATAGGTCAAATTGATTGTTATAATTTAAAATATGTGCACTCAAACATTTTAGGTTGGCGTGATCAATGTAGTTGCTTGGATGTTAATAGAACTTTCATTGAAAATACGTAAACCACCTAAAGTAAGTCAGTTTAATCGGTGCGATTGCTCGGACGATTAGCAAGGTATTTTAATACTTGTTACTTCCATAAATGGATAGAGACATTAAATTCTTCCTATTTGAAACTTCTAATCACTTTATTGCATATTTTCCAACTATAGACACCATTTATAAAAGTATAAACACTTGTATAGCCATTTTTCCTCTGTTTCTCTTACCAAACTTCCCTCTCCTTCCTTATTTAGAAAAACTTGTTTGACCCCTTTTCTTTCTTTTCTATCTTTCTCTTCTTCTCTTTCCCTATTCTTTGGTATGAATTATATTCCCCCCCCAAAACTTAAAATATCCATAACTTTCTCATACTAGATCTAAATAAAAAACCATAAGCACCACTACGATCTTGGAAAAGAGTAATTTATATCAAGACTGCACTTGCTAGGTGAGTGGGAACTCAATGTTTCACTATATTGTTTGTATTTCCTTACTTAAAAAATTGTTGTATATGCGTATGTTGCATATCAATTGTTAGGCTTAGTTTTGTAGTTATGCTATGTATCTGTTGAAGGCATATTCTGGTGTGTTGACATGTGTGTGTTGTGTCTTACGTGATTACAAGATTATGTGTTCAACTATTGAGGAAAAAAAAAAGGCAGTCGATGTGTATTACTTTACAATTTGTGTGGAGTTGTAGCAAGATATGTGAAATGCGGTAGTTATATAGGTTTAGAAGTTGTTGGAAACTATGTTTGTTTTGAATACATGGATAGAAAAAGTCAAAAGTATGCAATAGGGAATTAATACAATTTTATGTGAGACTAGACATGCAAGCGTCATGTAATTAGGTTTGAAATGGCTAAGGCGATGAAATTTATTGTGAACATAGGGAGGAAACATTGTGTATGGTAATGATGGGCCCAATTTTGAGAATGCATTAGTGAAGAAGTTGAAGGTGAGGAGGAATTTAAACTATACAAAATTCTTGCATAGGATTTGTAAAAGCATTGGAGTCAATCCAACTACAACTCATGTTGAGATACTACATAGGCATTCGTACTACTTCCCTGGAGGAGTGAGATACGATTTGATGCCAATTACAAATGATGATGATGTGGAGAATGTGATCGAAATGGCTACAACTTTCGAGGAGGAGTGGATATAAGAATTGTATGTTCAAATCCATGAACAATTGGAAAATTCAATTGAAGAAAGGGAGGCCTTCGAAGCTAATACCTCATCAACTCAACATGAGGAAGTGCCAAGCATGATGAATTCACTAATGTGTGATGAAATGGCTCTAGTGCCAGCCTATGAACCTTTGTGCAATGAATAAAGCTTGATGATTCAGAATTAAATGATACCTTCCACTCTTCAGTAGAAATTGATATTGTAGTTGAGCACTTTACAGTGTACGAAGAGTATTCTGACAAGGATGAGGGTCCTACTAAAAATTCTTCAAATGAAATGCATGCCACACATCCACCACTGCACATGCATGCAATGCAGGCTCACTGATTTCAAGAAGCAAGTCATTCAAGTGACAACAAACCCGGGGATGCCATTCCATTTTCTAATGCTGGGGAATATAGTGGTACATCACCTTCGAGGAAAATATGGTTGCTATGTATGGAGACTTTAGTAGTAGTGATTACCTTGGGAAGGGAATGAGATTCAATAGTAAGGAAAAGTTACTACAAGATGTGAAGATGTATCATATGAAGAACCACTATAACTTTGCCGTTAAAGAATCGAATTGGACCTTATGGTCAATTTTTTATGCCAATAAAGATAATGGTTATAAGTGGAGGCTCCAAGCTTGTAAGAAGTTGGAAGGCCTTTTTATCATCACAATCCTCGAGGGACCTCATATGTGCACAATTGTTGTGATACATTAAGATCATCTGAGGTTATATTCAAATATGATAGCTAGAATCTTCATTGAAAGTGTGAGGAAAAACTAGAATATAAAGGTGATTAACCTCAGTTCTGTAGTTGAAGCTAACTTTGGGTATACAATCTCCTTGAGGACAGTGTGGCATGCAAAAAGGAAAGCTATTGAAGTTGTGTACGGTGATTGGGACAAATTGTACAACGAATTTCCAAAACTCCTATACGTAATCCAGATTAGTAATCCTGGTACATAAGTTGAATGGGGTTGGCATGATTTGATAGCTATTGGGGAGGGCATATTAAAATGGGTCTTTTAGAAATTTGGGCCATGTGTTGAGGTATTCAAATATTGTAAGCCTATACTTAGTGTCGATGGTACTTTCTTGTATGGAAAGTACATGATAATTGCTATAACACCCTTGATTTTAGGATGATTTGAACCCTTTTAGTTGATACTTTAAGTGAGAATTATCTAGAGTTCATACTTAATTAATGAAATTGTTGATTTTAGGAAAAATAGAGCTAAATATGATCAAATCAAGTGAAATTAACAAAGAAAAGAAGAGATAAGAGTGATCCCAGATCCATACACCCTGTAGTAAGGGTGGTGGTGCACATTTTCATGGTTAAAAAGTCATATGTCCCTTGCCATAGCCCATATTAAAGGGTGTATCAACCTGGTATCATGAACAGAAAGTCATACGCCCCTTACCACGGTGCTGGGGGGTGGGTTCAGTGGGGTGGGGTGTGTATCAAGTCACATACCCTTGGTTTCTTTTATTTTCGCTAACTTTTGAGACCTCATATTTATAAATAGCATCTAGAATTAAGAGATGAGACTAGAATAAGACGATAGCTAAGGTTTTTGAGAGAAATTACAATTCAATTACCAAGAAAAACAACCACGGAGATTCAAGATCGAACACAATTGATTTTCAATTCAACGGTTATAATCATGAATTATAGTTTATCTTCTAGATTTTGTGTTTTCTTTATTAATTCTATGGAACTTAGGTTTTATTCAATTAATAGTTTATCATATGAAGAGAATTTGTTCTTAATATAATTATATTGATGTCCTTATGCTTAATTGTTTGTTCTGTGATATTTTTCTTAGATTCATATATTCGAAGTATGAATTTATAAATAGCATCTAGAATTAAGAGAGGAGACTAGAATAAGATGATAGCTAAGGTTTTGAGAGAAATTACAATTCAATTACCAAGAAAAACGACCATGGAGATTCAAGATCGAACACAATTGATTTTCAATTCAACGAGTTATAATCATGAATTATAGCTTATCTTCTAGATTTTGTGTTTTCTTTATTAATTCTATGGAGGAGTAAACCTTAAACTTAGGTTTTATTCAATTAATATTTTATCATATGAAGAGAATTTGTTCTTAATATAATTATATTGATGTCCTTATGCTTAATTGTTTGTTCTGTGATATTTTTCTTAGATTCATATATCCGAAGTATGAATTTATGTTTGATATCATCTATGCAATTGATGAGGTTTGCTTATAATTTCAAATATAGGATAGCAAAACCTTCTGTTTTACAATTGAATTGTCGAAAAGTTTATGTTTCTCATGCGATCTTAGGTTGCTATTGATTGAGGAGAGATCCTAATCGATAAATTTAGGGTTAGATAAGTTACTTGACTTGAGAGAGTAGTTAGCTTGAATTACAAACCTCTATAGCATAATAACTCATTAATAATAATTCTTGGATTCAATGATTTATATGATGAAAAAGGAATAGAATAAGACCTAGTTTATCTTGATAATTGAATTAAAATCTTGTTATTTGCTCTAGTAATCTCTGCTAGTTCTTAGGAGAATTATATTAATTACTTAGTTAATAGTTTAGAATTTAAACCACTCTTAATTGACGAATAGATAATAGGAATGAAGTTAATGCTAGTAATTGGATTATCTTTGTAGGATGACCCTACACTTAACACTATATTACAAGCATTATAGGTACATATGTCTATTGCATCATAGTTAGAATTAAGAATAGGCAATTCAAATTTTGTTTAAAACTAGGATTCAGCTACGAATAGTGATTAAGTTTTGGGTGTTGTTGCCAGGGATAAGCCAATATTAGGAACACTTAATACCTATTAATCTAGCCTTTTTTTTTTAATTTTCTTTATTTTATTTCTCTTCATTTTCTTATTGTGATATTAGTGCTAATGGTTGCTATACATTGTGTTGTGCAAGTGTATGACTAGGAGCTGCTCTAAAAAGCTTCTAGATTTCAATCTTGAGCTAGAGAGAACCATCTTAAGATATAGGAAGAAGGATGAGAACATGGCTAAGGCTTCATCAACAATTGTTAAGGAAGAATTTCAAGAAGAAGGGATAGTTGATTAGAATGAGAACCGTGCTCAAGAGTAGAGCCAAGGAAATCTGAATTTGATTATCGATCCACTAAAAACCAACTTTGATTTTGCTAGACCAAATTTGGTTGGTGTTAACTCTAGCATAGTCCGACCTAGAGTGGATGTGAACAATTTTGAACTTAAGCTAGTTGTCATCCAAATGGTATAGCAATATGCTCAATTCGACGAGTTGCAAGATGAAGATCCCAATGCTCATATCTAACTCTTTTTAGAGATATGCGATACTTTCAAGTTCAATGGTGTGAGTGATGATGTAATTCGTCTTCAACTCTTTCCATTCTTGATAGAGGAAAGGCCAAGCAATGGCTAAACTCATTGCTAAGAAACTCCATTACCACATAGCAAGAGTTGATCAAAAATTTCATGGACAAGTTCTTTCCTACATTAGAGACAGCTAAGCTTTGAGCTAAAATTTAATCCTATCATTAATCGAATATGGAGACATTATATGAGACCTGGGAGAGATTCAAGGAATCAATGAGGAAATGCCCACATCATGGGATCCCAGAGTGTCTTCAAGTGTGGATTTTTTATAATGGCCTAAAGTATCAAACTGGGCAAATGATAGATGCCGCAGCTGGTAGCACTTTAAACTATAAGACTCCTAAAGAAAGCTTGACTCTCTTTGAAGACATGGCTACAAATAATTATTAGTGGTCAACCACTAGAAGTAGAGAGAAGAAAGTTGCAGGTGTTCTAAATGTGGATGTAGCTTCCATAATCATGTCCAAGGTTAAAGCTCTGTCAAGAAAAATCAATGGTTTAATTGTCTCATAACCACAATAGCTAGCTTTTGTAAACCCTTCCTTTAGTGAAGAAGTTTACACTAAGTAAGTTGATTATTTGGGAAATTCAATTCAGCCTCAGAATAATCCATACAACAATACAAACAAACCAAGTTAGAGAAACCACCCAAACTTCTCCTAGAGCAACAACAGCAACATTCCAAAGGACAATCTTAATCCTCCTCTAAGTTATCAAAGACCACCTGGTCAGAGTTCTAAGTCACCACTTGAAGATTTGTTGGCAAAGTTTATCAAAGAATCAGATGAAAGGAAAAAGTCTCTAGACATAATTTTGAAGAATCAAGAGATAACTCTTAGAAATCATAGAGCTTCCATACACAATTTAGAGACTCAAGTTGGCCAGATTGTAAAGATGCTTTCAAAGAGACCTCAAGACTCACTACCAAGTAAAATAGAAATAAATCCTATAGAACATGTAAAAGCAGTGACACTCAGGAGTGGAAAGGAACTACAAGCTAAAATTCAAGAAGAAAAGAGTGGGGTGACTGTACCATTGAAAGAACCATCTGCTAGTAAAGACAAAGAGAAGCAAATTGAAAGTCTAACTATAGAGGAATCATCAATGCCACCCATTGTAGAGTACAAACCTACTATTCCTTACCCAAGGAGACTCAAGAAAGAGAAAATGGATGGACATTATGGTAAATTTCATGAGATTTTCAAACCGTTGCACATTAATCTTCCACTAGTTGAGGCATTATCACAAATGCCAAGATATGCAAAGTTCTTAAAGGAGCTTCTATCAAACAAGAGAAAACTTAATGAATGCTCCACTATAACTCTTGGGGGAGAATGTTCTATAGTCATTTAGAACAAATTACCAAAGAAGCTTAAGGATCCCAAAAGCTTTACCATTATATGCTTGATTGGGAATTTATCTGAAGAAAGGGCCTTGGTTGACTTAGGTGCCAGCATTAATCTTATACCATACTAAATGTTAAAGAAGTTAGGACTAGGAGAACCTAAGCCAACAAAAATGAGCTTGCAGCTAGCTGACAAATCAATGAAGTCCCCTAGAAGAGTGGTTGAAGATGTTTTAGTGAAGGTGCAAGACTTTATCATTCTTGACATGGAGGCCGATGTAGATATCCCTCTTATCTTAGGAAGACCATTCTTGGCTATTGCCAGAGCTATAACAAATGCTGGAGAAGGGAAGTTAGTTCTAAGAATGGGCAATGAAGAAGTTGTTGTGAAGATACCTGGTGTGCTTAAGTAAAGTTTGCACCAAGATAACACTTGTTATGCAGTTGACTTTATCAATTTGGCTGTTTCAAATTCAATCAAAAAATTCTTAGGTAATGGTACTTTAGAACTTTGCGTAATGAATGGCAAAACCAAACGGTTTGAAAAAATTTAAGCAATTTACGCACAAAAATTTTGATGGTCGTCCACTTGACTAAAAAAATAAAAAAGGAAATTGTGTTGAGCTAACAATGTTAAACAAAGCACTACTTAGGAGGCAACCCATACCCAATTTCTAACTCCTTCTTTCTTTTTCTTTTTGTCAGTTTAGTTTTTTTTTTTTATAGAGTGAGAGTACTTATTGAGACGGACAACACTTCGAAAAGTTTTCAAAAAAAAAAAGTTGCTAATAAATCCATACGCCCCTCCATATGGGGCATATCTAAGGGCATATAGGCCCCAAGGTATTGATTATAGAAGTCTATTCTCACAACCTTTGACTTGTTTGTGATCTCAAGTAATCCCACTTAACTAAAAAGGGTAGTACCAAGTTCTCTCTTTCTTTTGTGCGCCAACTGTTGAATTTATTTTTTTTTTACCTCCTTAAACTTTTATGATATGGCATTGAGGACACTGTCTTAATTAAGTGTGGGGGTAGAAACTATTTAGAAGGAAAGAGTGCACTAAGAGTGTTATATAGAAAATTATCAAAATTTTCACATTTCCCTAAATTTTTGCTTGATGATCAGACTTTGAAATCATGATTGCAATTAAATAGTATGTTAGCTCTTAGTAAACGAATTCCTCTTGAAAGAATGTTATGCACACTCGCCCGTGCCTTCTTTAGATTACTAATACTTGGTCAAGGTTATAGGATGAAATCATTATGAAGCAAGTTTACTTGTTATTTGATGATGGAATTTAGGGTTAGGATTAGGCTAAGGTGCTTAGCAAAATATTAATTAGTTCAATATCTAAACATTACTAGGATTTATATTCTCTTTTTAAAAGTTTTGAAAGCCCCTTTAATCTTAAATGAAAGGGTAAATGAGATTTTTCCCATGGAATCCTTTCTTGAATATTTTTCTAGACTAAGGCTTAAAAGAAGTGAGCAAAAACTTGTTTAGAGGAAAGAAAAAGAAAAGATGAAGGAAAAAACCTTCCCTTCAAAAAGGCTAATCAAATAAATAGTTTGCAAATGCAAATTGATATGGGTAGATCTTAGTCCATCAAAAAAGCAAGTTTCGATCCCTAATATCAATTTGAATTAAAATACACGGGAAATTTAATTAATGAAAACTTCAGAAAGAGTATAGGATAGGAACTCAAGGGAAATTTTGATGCAACACACTTTCACTCTAGATTATTTTGCTTAGAGAAATAGTTAAGGGGATTATATACTCTTAAGTAGATGGTGGAAGTGAACCAAATATTTTTATGCTTTGTTTGACCTTATGCTTAATTTTAACTTTGAAAGCTATTTAAATGATAAATGTAAGGCTTGATTTACTATAACTAACTCTAGAAGTTGGGCTAAAGTATTTTTGATACAATACTTTTATGGTAGGGTGAGAAGCACACTCATGAGATTGAGGAATTGCATTGAATTTTAAGGATTAAAATTAATGATGTTGATTTTGAGCTAATCTTGTTTTGTGATATTAGTAATGCTTGATGATAAGTTCATTCATGAAGTCCTTATTTGAATCGATGGCTCAATTTATTTTGGTTGAGGACAAGCAAAAACTTAAGTGTAAGGGAAATTTGATAATTGCTATAGCACTCTTGATTCTAGGATGATTTGGACCCTTTAAGTGAAAATCATCTAGAGTTTTTACTTACTTAATGAAATTGTTGATTTCAGGCAAAATGGAGCTAAATACGATCAAATCAAGTGAAATTGACAAAGAAAAGAAGAGACAAGAGTGATCCCAGATCTATACGCCCTGTAGCAAGGGTGGTGGTGCACATATTCAAGGTCAGAAAGTCATATGCCCCTTGCCATGGGGCGTGGAGGGGAGTGTATCAAGTCATGTGCCCTCAATTTCTTTTATTTTCATCGACTTTTAAGACCCCGTATATATCAATAGCGTCTAGAAGTAAGAGAGGAGTCTGGAACAAAAAAGTAGCTAGGGTTTTTGAGAGAAATTACAATTTAATTACCAAGAAAAACAACCATAGAGATTTAAGATAGAAGATAATTGATTTTCAATTCAATGGGTTGTAATCATGAATTCTACTTTATCTTCCAGATTTTGTGTTTTCTTTATTAATTCTATGAAGGAGTAAACCTCAAACTTAGGTTTTATTCAATTACTATTTTATCACATGATGAGAATTTGTTCTTAATATACTTATATTGATGTTCTTATGTTCAATTGCTTGTTCGGTAATATTTTCCTTAGATTCATATATCTGGAGTATGAATTTATGTTTGATATCTGTAGAGACACCATTTTTCCTCTATTTCTATTTTATTTTTATTATTATTTGATTTTTATTTTTATTTATTATTGAAACAAACAAATAAAATAAAATAAATGCAATTTAGTTGCATCATATGATTGAGGCATAGATTAATGGCCTAACGGAAAACACATGCACATAAAGCCCCCCAATCCTAGTTTCGAATCCTCACTCGCACAAATGTGTGAGAGTTTTTTCCCCAGTGAAAAACATGGATTAAACCCACAATTTTATTTTATTTTTTCATTTATAGCAAGAAGGAGAAGAACGTGGGTTAAACCCATGTTTTCCTTTATTTCTATATTTTTTTGTCACAATAAAAAACGTGGGTTCAACCCACATTTTCATCATCTTCAACCTCTATCGTTCGCTGTAGAAGAACATGTGGAGCTTGGGAAAAAAAAAATTCTCTTCTTCTTTCTTTTGGACATTTCAACATTTATAGAAAGATCAAATTACAAAACAAATACTTCTTGAATCAAATAAAAAGTGCAATGAAAGATCTTAAATCACAAATGCATCTATAATAAAAAAATCCAACCTTTGGCCTTTCTTCTCCCCCATTCATTCAATTCACATTTGCTTATAAATAGAGCTCTCACTCTACTTAAAGGCATTCATAAATTTTCCTCAAAAAAGCTCAAATTTTTCCATTAGTTTTTTTTTTCTCTTCCAACAATGCCCCCCCTCTCTCTCTCAATCATCTCAGTCTGGTGATCTGGTCATGTTCCCTACTTTTGGAAGCTCCAACCGACACCACTACGTCCAATGCCTACTATCCTCCGCTACTCTCTACCATCGCCATCAGATCTGATGACCAACCTAGGTTCATCCACTTTCTTGTTTCTATTTATTATATTATTATTATTTTTAGAAACAATATTAAAAAAATTCTTTAGTTATTATATATATATATATATTAAGACATTTAAAAAAAGATTTTTTTAAAAAAGAATTTCTTTCGATTATTACATATTTTTAATACAATTAAAAGTAAAAAAAAAATCCTTTCATAAAAGAAAATTTTCAGTTATTTTATATTTGTAAGACATTTAGATTTTTTTATTAAAAAAACTTTTGAAAAAATTTTTTTAGCTATTTTAATTTTTTAAGACATTTATATTTTTTTTTAGTTAAGACATTTTCTTTTTTATGTTTTAAATTTTTTTATTTTATTTTTCTTAGTTATTTTATATATTTTTAAGACATTAGAGCATTAAAAAATCCATTTTTTATCTAAAAAAATATATTTTAGATATATATTTTTGTAAAAAAAGAATTTTTTTTCTTCATAATTTTTATTTTTAACGTATTTAGAAAAGCAACCCTTGTGAACAATGATTAGTCTAATCCCATATACCGAGTATGTAAGCACCCTTGGGGTGACCTCATTTTTAAATAATAATTATGTTTATAGTTTTTTTTTTTCTTCTCTTTCCTTTCCTTTTCTTCTTTTTTTTTTTATTTATCTCAGAAAAATAATAATAAATTTATCTTGGAATGTTAAAAAGTGGTAACTGTAAGGTTTTAATAAAATAGCTCTCAAATTTCAAAATTTCTGGGTTTTTTTTTTTTTTGTGGACTAGTGGTCAAATTAAGACTAATCAACTATATTATTCTTAATTTAATACTTTTCCCGATTTCAATCGGGTGGTGACTCCTTTTCTTTTATTTTTTTTTCTAATCTCAATTAATGATTTACATTAAATAGGTGTACAATTTAATGTAAACTAGATTAGGAAAAAAATGGAAAAATCAGGCTCGATAGGATGGCAACTCCGCTAAGAACAAAATTACTGGGCTAGCCACTTAAACCTTGTAAAAATAAAATTTATTATTATTTTTTTGAGTTTTTTTTTTACTTGCAGATATATATGTATGCATATATATATATATATATATATATATATATATATATATATATTATTTATAAATAATTGTACTAACTTTTATTTTGTGCAACATTTTCTTTACGTAAATTCGAGGATATCAAATGCATGTTAGGCATGGTCAAACCCAAACCATAATAGAATCCTAGAAGGGGAGCCGTTGTGTAAGTTCCAGTATAGTGAAATGACCATCTCTAGGGTTAATTAAGCTACCCCACTCAAACTTTGATGTGATTCAAGATTTGTTTCCTTGAAAATGAGGGAGACCATAGAGTTTGGGAAACATTAGAACCTACCTTCCTTGCATATATGAAATTTTGAATGGGCAAATAATCGTTAAAATGGCATCATGAAAAGTTACAAGTCAGAGTTTCAAATTAATTTCCTTGTAAAAGTTATGTTGTAATTAGTGATGTAATTTTATGTTTTTTTATTTATAACATAGAATTTTGAGTTGTAATTTAAATCTTTTCTTATAATATCCTAGATGGCTAGTGCTGAGAAGCCCTAAGACCTAAAGCTAATATTGGATTTTTGGCTTACCTTTTACCATCCCGAAGAACAAGCTTGTATCAACAATAAGATTAGGCTAATTCTATCCTTCATGAAGACCGAGGTTAACATTTCCCTAATCTAAGCTATGGTGCATTTCTAGAAGCCGAAGTCCGTGGTATTTTTTCTTGGTTCAAATGAAATCACAACAACAATAGAAGAATACACTCAACTTCTTCAAGCTCCTCCACTAGTCAATGAGTATACATACAAGATTTAAAATCAAGGCTGGCTAGCATTTTCAATAAGTTATTAGGGGTTCATAAAGCAGTAATTAATGAAGCACTAGGGAAATATAATGGGCATTGCATTCATCTAATAGACTTGCAAACATGGTTTGGAGCTTGATATGATGTTGAAAATCAAAAGGACATCCTACGTGGGGACCCAAAAAATTACAAATAGAACGAATTTCATGCTTATATACTGCCAGCATTTGGAACTCTCCTTTTTCCTACCGGGGTCCTCTACATTCATTATAGAGTGGCTGAGCTAGTTGTCCAATTTCTGGAAGGAAAGTCTTATGTTCATGCTCTCTTTGCCAAACAAATTTGTAACCTGAATTTTGTAAAGAGGAAAAAGCATGCCATCTTTAGAAGTAACATCAACCTTATCCTAATCTACTTTGTAAGTCATATCAAATGCGTCAAGTTGAACATGATTAGACGATCATTGGCCCACTAGATTGATCTCATTGAATCTTGTGGAGAAAAAAAATGAAATTACCTTATGACATTCTTAGCTACTCTTGGGTCTAGCTACTCGAAAGCTTTAGTGTATATGACATCCTATGGACTGCTAGATAGAGTAACTACAACAAAATCATCCAAAGGTACAAAAACTTTCAAGTGATTCTATTAATTGAACTCAATTGGTATACGAGCTACCATCCACATTCAATGGTCTATCAACTCAGCACTATTTTAAATATAGTTCATAAACCATCACTACAATCAATCACATTCAAGTACCAAGACCTTAACATGATAACAACTAATGAAGTAGCTAAGTTATTAGGAATAAAAGTTATGTGGGAGTCCCGAATTGAAAGCCCCAATATTTATTTAGGTGAATTTGGTGGCGAAGTAAGAAAACATTAGACCACTAGAAACTTCATCATCAATCAATTGTACAAGATCGACAAAAGGATCTACCAAGCTCCTGATATCACACATCCTACACCAAGTAATCTATGCCTAGAGATGAAAACCTATATAGAACAAGTGCAAGCTCGGATGGAAATTCATTTTGATTGTGTAGAAGTCAAAGCAGATACCTGGAGGAATAGATTCAAAGAATCCTACCAAAAGAATAAAGCTCTAGAAGCTCAACTAAGGATAGCTCAATAGAGGATTAAGGAGTTAAAAGCCCCAATCTGTTAAGGGAAGAAAAAGAAGAAGGAACTAGTTTCAAATCACCAGAAAAAAAAAAAAAAAAAAAGCTTTTATAAAGAACCGACTGTTAAGAAACAAGATGGAAGAAATAAACATTAGGATTTTTTTATTATTAGAAGCACCTAAACTAGAAATTGATTTAGACAAGTTACTGATAGAGTAAGTAGCATGGAACTTGTAACAAGCCTGCTTCCTAATATCAATCAACCCAAACAACAAAGCACAAGCCAAGTTAGCCAATTGTTTATTATTAGAAAGTAAGATTCAGTCATCCTGCATTTAAGAAATGCCGATTCCCAAGCTTTATAAGTCAATAACTTAAAAAGAGTTGGAGAAAAGATAGCATGCAAGTGATCCCACAGTTGGTTTATTAGGACAACATTTAGGGAAGTTCGATTATTTTGTTAACTATTCTATCTAACTACCAATCCATGAAGAACCTACCTTAAGTGATTAGGGTTCTAATTTTGAAGAAGAAGACAATCCCCTGAATGAGAAGGATAATGATCAAACGATTAACATGATAGGATCTAACTTCAAACCAGTGATCCTAAAATGTTACAAAGAACCTGGACAAGAGCAAAAAGTCCCCAAAGCGAATAAATATACTTTTCATGTTCCCTTGGTACCTGAAAACTATAAAGCTGCCCCATTTAATTATGCAACAATTAATTAAGAGAAACCCTCAAGTTCTATCATTAGAGGAATCACCTAGTTAGGAAGGATCTATAGCCCTAAAGAAGAGGCCACGAAAAAACCCGAAACTAGTAAATCAAGCGAGAAGGTTATAAAGCCAATAGCAGAAGAAAAAAAGGGCTGTCAATTTTTTCAAAGATGACTAAGTCCAATGAGTATAAAATCGTGGACCAATTATCAAAAACCCCAACCCTAATCTCCCTTATGAGTCTTCTACTCTCTTCCGAGCCTCATAAAGAAGCCTTATTTAGAACTTTGAGGGAAGTTAAAGTGCCATAAGGAGTATCTACTGAAAATTAGGACACATTGTCAATTCGTTTTTTGTCATTGATTAGATATCCTTTTCAACGGAAGAATTGGGAGAAGAGGTAATTGATACACCAAACCACTTTTCATTGTGGTGACATGCAACAATATGATTGTTTCCAATGTCCTCCCTCAACATATGGCCTCTAGCTACTCTTAACTTGTTAGGTGTTGATACATCTAACATCAAATTAGGTTCTACTACAATAAGGGCTTTTGATAGGTTAAGGAGAGAAATTGTAGGGAAAATTGATTTGATGGTAGAGATTAGCCCACAGTTATTTGGAATCTCTTTCCAAATCCTAGACATACTAAGGTCCTTCAACTTGCTTCTTAGGAGGCCTTAGATCTACGCAACGTAGGCCATTCCTTCTAACCTCTTCCAGAAGGCCAAATTCATTTCTAATGGCCAGATCATCATCATCTTAGGCGAGCAAAATTATGCCATTTATAAAGAATGACCATACCGTACATAGGAAGGGAAGGCTTAGATGACCTTGGACTCCAGATATTTGATGAGGTGTTGATGATTACTAGTTCTGACACATGGGGATATGGAAAGGTGCAATTTAAAGAAGGTCAAACAGGAACATTTGGTCTTAGATATATCCCTACTCCAAAAGAAAATTTTCATATGAGGTTTAGGTAAGGAAAAAGGGGAGACAAACTATACAATACCCCTAATGAATTTTCCACCAATCCAAACTACATTCACTCATCTAACCAATGTTGAGACACCGGTATCTACAAAAGAAGACAACTTCGATAATCTCACAATCAAGCTACAATAAGAATCAACAAGCATATCCCGTAGCTCTCAATCACTTCAAAATTGGTTTTCTTTTCCTCTAAATAGCAATTAAGTAAAGGTGGACCATGATTTAATATTTGTTGAATTTTTTTTCTTTTTTCTTCAATAAGTGTAACCCACATAAATAAAATCAATGAGGTCTTAAATCATTTCCTTAATGTTGTTCTATCTTTTCCATTCTACTTATTCATTTCTTTTCTTTATACATTTATCTGAATCTAATGATGAAAATCAGGGATATCTTACGTACATATCAAGGTAAAAATATTAATATCACCTCCGACTTTACTGGGTTAGTCATTAGGGATGATGTTGATGACCACAAAGTAATTCAAGAGAACTAGCAAAGATATGAACAAGATAGGATTTCCATTGATGAGTTAATTGAAACAGTCAACTTAAGAAATAAGGATAACCCTAAAAATCTCAAGATTGGGGGTAATCTTAATGATGTACAGAAAGGAAGGTTAACTAAGCTATTATTTGAATACTTTGATGTATTTGTATGGTCTTATGAATATATACCAGGACTTGACCCATCAATCGTGGTTTATAAGTTGCTCACACAAGAAAATATCAAGCCTAAGAAATAAAAATTAAGGTGATTTCAACTTGATATTTTACTGAAAATCAAGGAAGAAATCAGGAAATTGTTAGAGGTTAGGTTTATTGAGATGTCAGATTATCCTGAATGGGTAGCTAACATAGTCCCAATAATAAAGAAAAATGGAAAAGTTTGCATATGTGTAGATTTCCGAAACCTAAATCAAGCAACACCAAAAGATAACTTCCCTTTACCTCATATAGATGTCTTGTTAGATAATATAGCTAGAAACCATCTTTTCTCATTCATGGATGGTTTCTTAGGGTATAAACAAATTAAAATGTCAGAAGAAGATAAGACCAAGATACTTTCATCACAACTTAGCACACCTTTTATTATAAGGTTATGCCATTTGGTTTGAAAAATGCTGAGGCAACAGATTAAAAAGCAATGGTTACATTATTTTGTGATTTGATGCACTAAGAAATTGAATTGCATGTCGATGACTTAATTGCTAAATCTAAAGAAGGGGAAGACCATGTAAACACTTTAAAAAAAGCTATTTTAATGATTCAGGAAGTACTAACTGAAACTTAACACAAAAAAATGCATTTTTGGAGTTACCTCTGGGAAATTATCGAGTTTCATGGTCATTCATGAGGGCATCGAGGTGGACCCAAATAAGGTCAAAGCAATACTAGAAATGTCACCTCCAAGCACACTTAAAGAAGTTAAAGGACTATTTGGGCATTTGAATTATATTGCTCGGTTCATTTCACAACTCACAGATAAATGTTGCCCTTTATTCAAGCTATTAAAGAAAAATACCGTCATAGAATGGAATGAAGAATGTGAAGAAGCTTTCATGGAAATCAAGTAATATCTCATGAAATCTCTTGTATTGGTGACTCCTAATTGGCAAACCTTATTCTTATACTTGATAATATTACTTGAACCTGTGGAGTGTATATTTGGCTAGAAGGATGAAAGGGGGAGGGAACAAGCCATGTACTACCTAAGCAAGAAAGGACATGTTGTGCATTAGTTTAGGTCATACATCAGCTCGGACAATATACACTCTACTATTCAGTCGAGTTATTAACAAAACATGATCCCTTGAAGTATTTAGCAAACAAACAACCCTAATTGGTAGGATTTCTAAATGACAAATGTTATTATTTAAGTTCGACATCGCCTACAAGAACTAGAGTTCAGTTAAAAGCCAAGTTGTAGTTGATCAATTGGCTAAGAAACCACTTGAAGGAACTTCCTAAGAACCACAAACACAATTTCCAGATAAAGATATATTGGTGATTGAAAATGATCCTAACTCTGGAAAAGAAAAGATTCTCAAATGGAAATTGTACTTTAATGGAGTAGCCAATGTATTTGGCTGTGAAATAGGAGCAGTACTAGTCTCACCTAAAGGTAACCAATTCCCTATAGCAACGGGGCTCGTGTTTCCATATACCAACAACATCATAAGATACGACGCATGCATTATGGATCTCAAAATGGCCTTGGATATAGGAATTCATGAATTAGAAGTGTATGGGGACTCCTCACTCATCATTTGTCAAACTTGAGGAGTATATAAGACAAAAGACTTAAAATTAGTACTTTATCGCCAGCACTTGTCACAATTGATAGGAAATTTGGAGAGGTCACATTCACATATATACCAAGAATGCAAAATCAGTTTACTGATGCTCTTGCTACATTGGCATCTTTGACCCAAATAACAGAAGGGGTAAAAATCTAACCTCTTAAGATGGAGACTGAAGATAAACCTACTTTTTGTTTAGTTGTTGAAGGAGTACAAGACAATAAGCCTTGGTATCATGACATCAAGATCCTACTTCACAAAGGAAGGTATCTAGAAAAGGTTGACAAGAAAAACAAAAAGATGCTCAAAAGATTGGTGAGTCACTTTTTGTTAAGTGGATCCACACTACATAGGTGATCATTTGACAGCACATTATTGAGATGTGTTGATGAAAAAGAAGCAAACACCCTTATAAAAGAGGTGCATGAGGGAATATGTGGTCTTTACATGAATGGCTATATGCTGGCTAGGAAGATCATGAGATTAGGTTATTATTTGTTGACTATGGAAGCTGATTGCATCAAACACGTAAGATGTTGTCATCCATGTCAAATTTATGCCAAAAAAATAAATGCCCTACCTTAAGAACTCATACACTTTCTTCACTATGGCCATTCTCTATGTGTGGTTTAGACGTAATTGGATCAATTAACCCAAAAGCATCCAATGGTCGTTGATTCATCTTAGTGGCAATCAATTATTTTACCAAATGGATCAAAGCATCCTCATATACCAATGTTACCAAAGGATTAATGGTCAAATTCATCAAAAGTGACATTATTGCTCAATAGGGATCCCATGAGTCAATTATTACAGGTAATAGCACAAACCTCAACAATAAGCTAATGATGGAATTATGCCAACATTTCAAGATCAATCATAAGAATTCCACTCCAAATCGACCACAAATCAATGGAGCTGTAGAAGTGGCCAATAAAAATATCAAATAGATTATTAAAAAGAGGGTCATTACTTATAAAGACTGGTATGAGATGTTACTATTTGTACTCATGGCCTATCAGACCTCCATTAGAACATTAATAGGAGATACCCGTTACTCTTTAGCATATGGTATTGAAGTGGTATTACCAGCTGAAGTTAAGATTTCATTACTTAAAGTATTATTAGAAACTCAACTAGATGAAGCTAATCAAGTGAAAAAACGTGTTGACCAATTCAACTTAATTAATGAAAAGAGGTTAGCAACATTATGCCATGCCCAATGTTACCAAAAAAGAATAGATAGGGCTTTTAATAAAAAAGTGCAACATTGAAGTTTCCAGGAGGGTGACTTAGTTTTAAAGAAGATCCTCCCAAATATACAAGATCCCAGAGGGAAGTTTACTCCTAATAATGAGGGGCCATGTTTCATAAAGAGAGTGTTATCCTGATAGGCATTAATTTTGTTATATATGGATGGTCCAAATTTCAAGGATCCTATAAATTCTGATACAATTAAAATGTATTATACTTGATGAATCAATGGAATCTTGCCTGAGTTTATTGAAAATATCATTAGTCTCTTTGTGGTCTAGTTTTTACCATCTATGTGTAAAGTGGATATCCCCATTAGTCATCAAATCGATTGGTTCTCTCCTCATCGATAAGTTTCTTTCTCTTTTACTCTTGTTTTACCTTATACACTCAAATACGAGGGAATTTGTGAGGAATAAAATAAGGATGAATAATAAAAACTCTTCAAAAACTCCATTATGGTTTCACCTTTTTCAAAAAGGAGTTTTTTTTTTTTTTTTGGTATTTCAAGTTAGAGTGCCAAATAACGGGAACAGAGATAACTTAAGCAAAATGGATTTGAAGAGTTGAAATTTTGGAATGAAAGTGAATATCACAACAAGCATGGTTCATCCAACGATGGAAAGAGTTGATTTAAGATGGAGACAAGCAAACAAGTGCATTGAACTTCAAGAAAAAAGGCTCATTGTTTATGTGCTACCTACAAAACCAAATAAAATTCTTCACTATTAAAATATGTCATGCATGAGTAGTAAAATTTTAAACACACCTTAGGATAGCTAGCCCATAAGGGTATTTTCCTAAAATTCAATTTTGGTTTGCTAGTCTATAATAGATGCTTTCCAATATAAATTAGTCAACCTATAGGGGCACCATCCGAAAATTCCTCTTAAGGTTGCCAGGATATAATAGATGTTTTCCCATATAAATTAGTCAACCTGATGTACTTAAAACCAAAGTCTAAGCACACAAAAACCAAGTTTGAAAGACAATTAGATAATGTCAATCAACTAGTTAATCAAATGGCATAAATTCTCAATGCTTGTAACTAATTCTTCAAATGTTGACATGATCAATGATGAATATCCAATTGTGATTAGCTCTGATATCAAAAGATGATGTGCCTAAAAGGGGGTTTAAGCGCATGCAAATGAACCAATTAAACAACTCTCAAGTGATAAGATCAAACCAGTTCAAATTGGAGCAAAATGACGTGAACCCTAAACTTCCAAAGTGATTCGATTAATAAGAACAATGTTAATTAAAAATTACAAGGATGATATTGATCAAATGAATCATGAATTTAACTCAATTTCCAATCAAATCCCAATCAAAACATCAACACATAAACCGTAAAAATCCTCCTTAACTTTAAGGAATTCCACATAAACAATATGAAGTAAATTGAAAGGTAATATCAAGAGATAAAACCAATCAACTGGAAAAACAATACAAGAAAGGATTTTGGATCACAAGTGATGCCAAAATCAGATCAAGAACCAACCTAATCAACCCTAGATATGACTCACTAGTGATGAAAAGGAAAAACACAACAAAGGGAAATTGATATTACTTACAATTATCTTTGTTGCAACTCGCCACAATTCCAAATTTTGGATTGAAATGGATAAGAGTTAATGGATTTAGGATAAAACCTAACCCTTACATAAAAATGTGTTTTGCTGCAAATTTCAAAAGCTTCCTTAAAACCCTACTTAAACAAGTATTTATACTTACTCCCTTTAGGGTAAAAAAGTCCACAAAATTAACTATGCCACTTTAGGGTGGCCGGTCCTAAAAGTACCTATTACAACCAAATAAAAGTGTCCCAAAAACTTGCAACATAAATTATTCAAATAAATAAATTACAAGTGAAAATAGTCTTCAACATACTAGTTCTTCAATAAGATTCGTCGGCCCAACTCATCGTCGGTTCAGGTCGGTTTATGGATAACCTACAAGCTGAGTCTTAGTAAGTTTGTCCATCGCCCTGTAAAGCCTGATAAGTGTGCCTGTTGGAATATACAATACATTAGTAATAGAAAAGAGGTTAGTAAACAAATAATTCTGGGGTCGATTTGCTCAAAATGGGCCCCCATCGCCAAGATTTGAAATCCTTTAACTCTTGCCCTAATGATAGGTCTTATCGGATTTTGATTCCTATCATCTGCTCGGGCCTAAAAAAGATTTATCCTCAAATCTGACAGATCAAATGTAGTAAAGACTATGTTTTCTCCTAGTAAGCCACCTAAAGAAGTATTACTACAGAATCCCAATATTTGAAATACCACAGAGGGTGATTGCTTTCTCTCCTCCATTTTTAAGATGTATCTCATCTGCAAAACAAATAATGCCCCATTATCCACTAAAGTTTCCCCTGTCTCAACCCGTTCCACCGATATTGTTTCCTCCTTTTCTAACTCATTTGTATGTCACTAACCCTCATGGCCCTCTGAAACCTCTGAAGGTGGACACAAATGTCTTTAAACAGTCTGGCCCTCTAGTGATTTGCTCATATCATTCTGACCCTCAGTATCCCCTAAAGGTTTACTCAACTATTCATGAGCCTTTAGTACCTCTAAAGGTGAACACAATTGCCCATGAATAGTTTAGTCCTCTAGTGGTTTGCTCATTTGACTCTGACCGTCAGGATCCTCTGAAGGTTGGCACATCTGTGTTTGGCAAACTTTGTGCTCTATGGGTTGGCTTGTGTAACTAGAAACCTCAAGAACCTCTGAAGATTTGATCATGTGGCTATGATCCTCAGGAATTTATGATAGTTGTCTTATCTATCTTTGCATCTTCTAGACCTCTGATTGTGATATAGGGTTCAATACTATACGTTTACCATCCTGTTGGAACATATAAGTATTTCTATACCCATCATGTAATACCATCCTGTCATACAACAATGGCTTGCCAAGCAATATATAGGATGTACACATAGGAATAATTCACATTCAAGTTCATCACAGTACTTATCCCCTATACTGAAGGGTACCCTAGCCCTTTGGGTCATACAAATACTATCCTGATCATTTAGCCAATGTAATGTATAGGGTTCGGGATGTGGGAGAGTTTCAAGTGTTAACTTTGATACTAATGATGCAGCTACAACATTAGTACAACTACCACCATCAATAATTATTACACATAAGTTTTCTTGTACCCTACAAGAAGTATGAAACAAATTCTCTCTTTATCCATTATCAATGGTTAGATAGGAAGTTACTACTTGATGTACCAAAGTAGTAGAAGTATGCACATAATTTGACATGGTTATTAACTAACTTCAACAAGTTAATAACACACTTCACTACTAGCACCACAACAACACACCCACAATGCACACACACAACCAATACAAGAAATGCTTATTGTCACTTCAAGTAAATTCAAGTAAAATAACTGAAGCATAAATAAATACTTCCAAGTAGTTTAGAAATTAAATTCAACCAATAAGTGTTTAAGTAATAAGTTCAATTACTTTCACAGTTTAATGTTTGTTTTTAAATTCAAATTCTACTACTCAAAACTTCCTTTCTTGCCACGGTTTCACACTACAATAAATCACAATGTGCAACACCTCAACACATACACAAATATACAACTCCACACCGCCACACACTTCCCTTGCTCATGGTGCAAGAGCTCTCCATCACCACTTCATACACCACTTGCAATCCCCTTCACTCAACACATATAAACACAACGCCACACATACACCCTTTACTTAGCACACAAATGCAATGCCACACACACACCTTCTACTCACAGTGTAGCACACACACACACAATAACTTCTATCACTTCCATACATTGCACTTCTCCACCTCAACACAATTTTCCAAACCGCAACTTAATAAACAAGGCAGCAACAAATTCAAATGGTCTCACTTATTGCAACCTTTCCACAAATGATAAGAAGCCACTTTCAAATTCAAATGAACACACAATAACTTCTATCACTTAATGTGTGTTTTGAAAATCAAATAGCTTCCATATAATCCACACAATTCAAATCTGAAAAATTGTACAACTATACTCTTATTTCTGAAATCAACATGCAATGGATTACACTTCCACTCCCTTCACAAATGAGGTAATTTCCAAGTTCTGAAATTTAAATTCAAAAATACACTTCTACTCCTCTTCCCTTTCATGAAAATTATTAACCACAAGGAGCTACAACAAGTCTTTCAATTCAACTTTAACAAGCAGTAAATTCACTTCTCAATCAAGACAATTACGTAACCTCAATTTTTCAACACACAATTTCGAATCACAAATTGAAGAACCTTAATTGAACATGAAGATCAAGAAATCAACAACACTACTCCCTTCTCTAAACTTGAGCTCTAATACCAAAAGATGATGTGCTTAAAAGTGAGTTTGAGCACACAAAAACCAAGATTGAAAGACAAACATACAATGTCAATTAAACTAGCTTTCAATCACGTGAACTTCTTCTACTCATAAACTGCTTCCACTAACAAGGATGTGATCAATATTGAATATCCAAATGTGATTAGCTCTGATACCAAAATATGATGTGCTTAAAACCAAATTCTAAGCACACACAAATCAAGTTTGAAAGACAATTAGACAATATCAATCAACTAGTTAATCAAATGGTGTAAATTCTCAATGCTTGTAACCAATTCTTCAAATGTTGACATGATCAATGATGAATATCCAATTGTGATTAGCTATGATACCAAAAGATGACGTGCCTAAAAGGGGGTTTAAGCACATGCAAATGAACCAATTAAACAACTCTCAAGTGACAAGATCAAATCGGTTCAAATTGGAGCAAAATGGCGTGAACCTTAAACTTCCAAGGTGATTCGATTAATAAGAACAATGTTGATTAAAAACCACAAGGATGATATTGATCAAATGAATCATGAATTCAACTAAATTTCCAATCAAATCCCAATCAAAAAATCAACACATAAATCGTAAAAATCCTCCTTAACTCTAAGGAATTCCACATAAACAATATGAAGTAAATTGAAAGGCAATATCAAGAGATAAAACCAATCAATTGGAAAAACAATACAATAAAGGATTTTAGATCACAAGTGACACCAAAATTAGATCAAGAACCAACCTAATCAACCCTAGATATGACTCACTAGTGATGAAAAGGAAAAACACAACAAAGGGGAATTAATATTACTCACAATTCTCTTTGTTGCAACTCACAACAATTCCAATTTTTGGATTGAAATTGATAAGAGCTAATGGATTTAGGATGAAAATGTGTTTTGCTGCAAATTTCAAAAGCTTCCTTAAAACCCTACTTAAGCAAGTATTTATACTTACTCCATTTAGGGTCAAAAAGTCCACAAAATTACAACTATGCCACTTTAGGATGGCCGGTCTTAAAAGCACCTATTACAACCAAATAAAAGTGTCCCAAAAAATTACAACATAAATGATTCAAATAAATAAATTACAAGTGAAAATAGTCTTCAACATGCTAGTTCTTCAATATGATTCGTTGGCCCAGCTCATCGTTGATTCAGGTCGGTCCATGGATAACCCACAAGCTAAGTCTTAGTGAGTTTGTCCATTGCCCTGTAAAGCTTGATAAGTGTGCTTGTTGGAATATACAATACATGAGTAATAGAAAAGAGGTTAGTAAACAAATAATTCCGGGGTTGATTTACTCAAAATGGGCCCTTATCGCTAAGATTTGAAATCCTTTGGCTATTGCCCTAATGATAGGTCTTGTTAGATTTTGATTCCTATCACAACCTATAGAAGTACTATCCTAAAATTCTTCCTTTTTTTAAGGTTACTAATTTGTAATAAACGCTTTTTCATACAAATTAGTCAGTCCATAGGGGCACTATCCTAAATTCATCTTTTCTTAAGGTTGCTAGTTTATAATAGACGCTTTCCTTTGCAAAGTAGTTAGCCCACATGGGTACTATCCTAAAAATTCCTTTCTTCTTAAGGTTATTAGTCTATAAAGACGTTTTCAATACAAGATAGTCAACCCATAAAACACTATCCTAGACATCTCTTACCAATTCATTGAAATATTTCTATAGCTCATCAGAGTACTGTTTTAGGAAAAAATGGTGTATCTTTTTGGTCTTTATAGTAAAGTTTGCCTCAAACTTCGCCATAAAGAGGAGCAGCTATAGCTATATCATTTTTGCTCTATTTCTATTTTATTTTTATTTTATTATTTAAAAATAAATAAATAAATAGAGTAAATGCAATTTAGTAGAATCATATGACCAAGGCACAGGCCAATAGCCTAACAAAAAACACACATGCACAAAACCCCCCAATCCCAAGTTCAAATCCTCACTTGTGCAAATGCACAAGAGTTTTCTCCCTGGTAAAAAAGGTGGGTTGAACCTACGATTTCAATTTTTTCATCTATAGCGAGAAGGAAAAAAAGTGGGTAGAACCCACGTTTTCTTTTATTTTTATATTTTTTGTCACGGTAAAAAATTTAGGTTAAACCTACGTTTTCATCATCTTCAACCTTTGTTGTCTGCCATGGAAGAACACGTGGAACTCAGAATTTTTTTTTTTCTCTTCTTCTTTCTTTTAGATATTTCAAAATTTATAGAAAGATCAAACGACAAAACAAATACTTTCAAAATCAAATTAAAGTGCAATAAAAGATCATAAATCACAAATTAAAATACAAACGCATCCGTAATAAAATATCCAACCTTTGGCCTTTCTTCTCCCCCATCCGCTCAATGCACATTTGCCTATAAGCAGAGCTCTCACTCGGCTTGAAGGCATTCAGAAATTTTCCTCCAAAAAGCTCAAACATTTCCATTAGTTTTTTCTTTTCTCTTCTAGCGACATCCTCTCTCTCTCTAATCTTTTTTTTTGTATCATCCCACTTTGATGATCTAGTCGTGTTCACCACTTTTGGAAGCTCCAACCGACACCACCACATCTAATGCCCATTGTCCTCTACTACTCTCCATCATCGTCATCAAATCTAATGACTAACCCAGGTTTATCCACTTTTTTTCTATTTATTATATTATTATATTTTTCTGTTATTTTCAGAAAAAATATAAAAAAATTTCTTTAGTTATATATATAAAGACATTTAAAAAAAAGAATTTCTTTTAGTTATATATTTTTAATACATTTTAAAGTAAAAAAAGGAAAAAGAACTCCTTTCTTAAAAAGAAATTTTTTCGTTATTTTATATTTTTAAGACATTTAGATTTTTTTTTCTTTCTTATTAATTTATATATATATATTTAAGACATTTTAGATTTCTTTATTAAAAAAAACTTTAGAAAATTGTTTTTAGCTATTTTTATTTCTTTTAAGACATTTAGATTTTTTTTTTTAGTTAAGACTTTTGTGTTTTATTTTTTATTTTATTTTTCTTAGTTATCTCATATATTTTTAAGACATTAGAGCATAAAAAAATCTATTTTTTTAATCTAAAAATATATATTTAAGATATAAAGTTTTTTTTTTCTTCATAATTTTTTTTTTAACAAATTTAGTAAAACAACCCTTGTGAGCTATGATTGGTCTAATCTTAGATACCAAGTACGTAGGCACCTTTGAGGCGACTTCATTTTTTAATAATAATTATGTTTATAATTTTTTTCTTCTCTTTCCTTTCCTTTTCTTCTTTTTTTTTATTTATCTCAAAAAAATAATAATAAATTTAACTTGAAAGGTTAAAAAGTGGTAACCACAAGGTTTTAATAAAATAATCCTCGAATTCCAAATTTTTTTGTTTTTTTTTTTCTCGTAAACTAGTGGTCAAATTAAGACTAATCATCTCAATTAGTCTTAATTTACACTTTTCCCAATTTCAATCAGGTGGCAACTTTTTTTCTTTTTAAATTTTTTTCTCTAATCTTAGTCGAAAATTTACATTAAACGAGTATAGGGTTTAATATAAATCGAATCAAGAAAAAATGGAAAAATCGAGCTCAACAATATCGTTTAAGTCAATTGAGAAATTGCTTTTATAATTAGATCTATGTAATTGATGAAGTTTGCTTATAATTCTAGAGATAGGGTAGCAAAAACCATCTATTCTACAATTGAATTGTCAAAGAGTTTATGTTTCTCATGCGATCCTAGGTAACTATTGATTGAGGAGAGATCCTAATCAATAAATTTAGGGTTAGATAAGTTAATTGACTCAAGAGAGTGGTTAGCTTGAATTGCAAAACTCTATAACATAAGAACTCATTAATAATAACTTTTAGATTCAATGATTCATATGATGAAATAGGAATAAAATAAGACCTAGGTTATCTTAATAATTGAATTAAATCTTGTTATTTGCTCTAGTAATCTTTGCTAGTTCTTAGGAGAATTATATTAATTACTTAGTTAATAGTTTAGAATTTAAACCACTCTTAATTGATGGATAGATAATATGAAAGAAGTTAATACTATTACTTGGATTATCTCTGTGGGATGACCTTGCACTTAACACTATGTTACAAGCATGATAGGTACACTTCACTATTGCTTCATAGTTAGAATTAAGAACAAGCGATTCAATTTTTTTTAAAACTAGGTTCGGCTACCAAATAGTGATCAGCACATAAGTTGTTGATTTCACATAGCATGAATAGAAACAACTGCATTGTCCCCTTTGTATTTGCTTTAGTGGACAACAAATCGATGGAGACATGGGGATGGTTTATTCAAAAGTTGAAGGAGCATGTTGTAGGTAACTGTCAACAAACCATTTGTCTCATTTCTAATAGTCATGCTGGTATCAGCAGTGCAGTTGAGCGACAAGACAATGGATGGAGGCCTCTCTCTATGGTGTGGCACTTTTGCTTGTGACACATTGCAAGCAACTTTAACACTACTCACAAGAATTTGCAATGTAAGAAATGGGTGATGTTTGCTAGGATGAAGGCACAACCTCACAAGTTTCAACATTAAATGAACTTAGTTGGACAAATAAAGCCCAACATCCCTACATGATTTAATGGCATCCCATTGGACCAATGGATGCTTGCATATGATAGAGGGTATCATTTTTGGTACATGACTTCGAATATTGTGGAAAGTTATAATTCTATTTTGAAAAAGGCAAGAGGCTTACTTGTGACTATGTTGGTAAAAAAAATATTCTACAATTGCATCAAATATTAAGATAGGATGAATGGGAATGCGTACAAAAGAATTGTAGTAGATTAGGTTTTCACAAAGTACACCAACAAAAAAAATAGAAAATGTCTTCTTTGGATTCTTCCAGGCTAACACCCTACGCCATATACGTATAGCATCCAGTTTGCCTTCAACAATTTCACTTGCTAATGCTAAAGTACAACTAGTTAAGCATTATGTGGAGTTGTACTTTTTCCTGTCGTTCAGCATGAGCAGCCACCAGAAGGGGAGGTTGTTGTAGACCCAGAGTATGCACTTTTGGTATATCCTGCAACTACACCACCACTGTACCATAGGGTTAACAAAGCAAGAGTTAGAGGAGGACAATAGAGGGATGAGCAGATCCATCATGCCCATACTCCTCTGAGTCATGGATAAGGACATCATAGGTAGCTCAACTTTTAATACCAACTCGTTCATCACTCCTCGTAGACACGCTGTTAGCAGCCCCATTTCTAACTTACTCGCTTCGTGAATGTCATGCCACTATCGACCATATATTGATGATAGCTCACAACCTTTAGTATAATGGAGTCCATTTTCTCTACGTGACTTTGATGAGCTCCTATAATTGCCTGCAACATAAAAGTCATAGGCTCCTCCCACCTGTGATGTGAGACAAACCGAACATAGATCTATGATAATTAGAATTACTAGACCATATACTAGGAGTAGGAGTGGGATGAGGTAGAGTTGTTTGTGCATGCATTCTCGGTTCAAATTTTTTTTTATATTGAAAATCCATGCATTACATGCGTTTTCAATACCTCATTCACATAATACTTTTTTCTCCTACCTTATTTGCGTAATATTTAAAAAAAAATACATTTTTTTACGTATTTCTCCATACATACATATTATGTTAATTGTAAATAATTCCCATAATAGAGAGATAGTAGAAAATTTAAGTAACTTAATGGAATCATCATTTGAAAAACTTTAAAAAAAATTCAAAAATAAAAAAAGAAGCTAACAGTCAAGCAGAAATATAATTAAATATTGAAAACTAAATTTTCATTTTTTCCTATAAAATATGAAAGAATTCTATTTTAAACTTTTAATAAGTGTATTGAAAACAGCATTGATAAAATTTTGATATTGAAGTTTTATGGTGTAGTCAATCAAAGTGACTATATAGTATAATAACTTCTCGATTATAATAAAATCTCCTAAATTATAATTAAAGTAAAGTGCATTAATAATAAAAAAGGTTATTGACACTTAACAACTTTTAAAAAGTTATTGGCAGTTTTTATGAGAGTTGTCAATAATTTTTATTTAATGATAAATTACCATCAATTATAATAAATAAAATCTATTAATAATAAAATATATATATATATATATATATATATATGATATTTGTCGTCTCGCCGCACCACGCCGAAGACCAGAGCAGGCGAATCTTTTTTTAATTATTTTTAAATTAAATTTCTGATCAAAGTTGTCTGAGCGTTGTTTGGTGGAGCTCCAATATCTTCTCTCGATGTAATCGAATGGGGCAAGTAGTCATGCACGACCAAGGGATTCGGGTCGACTGTTTGTAGGCTTTTTCCTTTTATTTTGTCTATTCCATCTTTTCTTTGATCCAGTAAATAAAGTATTTCTAAATTATCTTCCAAAATAGTTTGTAATTAGCAGCATATACTTACCTTACCATACTCCATGAGCTATAATGTCAGCATTTTCCCTCTAATTTTTCATTTGCATAAGGCCTAGGTAAGGGACAAAATCACGATAAACAATAAATAAATGAATAGATTTTTTAACAAAATTTCCAAGGAGTATTGCACATGTCGAAATGATGGACCCATTTTTTTTGTATTTATTTATGAAATTTACTAAGGAGGAAATCATTGTATTTGAGAGGAAAAAAGAATCGATAAATCATCTAAATGCATCTATTTATGCATACAATTTATATTAAGTTTTTGATGTATTGAATTTTTTTTAATTACTTTTTTCTTCAAATTATGCTTGCCTACACATTATTTTATGTCCTATGCGAATTAAGGTTTAATTGACCTTTGTAAAAAAATTCGTAAATCATAGATGCATACTCGCTTAGTTTTAATTGAAAGAAAAAAAAATGCATTTTCTAATTTTGCTTGCTTACATCTTGCTCATGCTAACCTATTCCGAACTACTATTCCATAGTTTTTATACATTATCACTTTATAGCCATCTCTTTACCCTTATAAATTTTGAAACTTCTACATATATTTATATAAGTATATTGTGTTTTGAATCACTTCTTTCATTGGAGTTTTAAGTTTGTGGTTTTTCTTTTTTCCCCTTAAATTTCTTGTGTTCTACTAGATACATGATAAATATGACATATATCCATATCCTATTTAGTAGGTATTAATTGCTAAATTCTATAATTGAAATATGTCATATAATGCAAGAGAACTACCCTAAAAAGCGCATCTTACGAAATCCATAGGCTATAAGATACCTTATAGAATATATGAGAATTTTTATTACACTATTATAAAATAAAAATTTTAAGTAAGAAGTTAATAAAAGGGTATTAATTTTTCTACATATTTGTAACTAGTACATTTATCAACTTGGTAGTCTTCAACTATTTAGTCACATATTTCTTATGAAGGCATACCTCACAAACATGATAACATAATTCTAAACAACTTATCACAAAATGATGATCTATCATATAGTCTAGATCCATTTGTTTAAAATAAATAATAACACTAAATTCATTATGATACTTTTACTAATATAAAGGACATTTGATTTAAACACAAAAGGAAAAAAGTTACAAAAGTGCTTATATTTTTTATATTAGGCAAAATAGTGTCTAAATTTTAGAAAGTTGTGTTTTGGTACTCAAAAATTTTAAAAATGTTTAATTTAGTGTCTTTATCTACTTTTTAAATTGGACATATTTTAAAGTTAGGAGCACTAAATCACAAATTTTAAAAGTTTAGATATTAAATTGCACAAATTCAAAAGTTCAAACACTTTCCCAAACTTTTAACCAAAAGACATAATATAATAAAATAAATTAGGTTTTAAACAATTTCAACTAAAATAGACTCATTCATTTTTCAATCATCATCTACAGCATCTTCATAATAATGCAACTTGTCTCTTCACTTCGGTCACCAAAATCTAAGACAAACCCACTTAAAAATAAATTAACTAATTCCAATAATAGATGAGTGATGGATATTAGAAATTGTCCAAAAGAAGAGATGGAACCCTAGCTAATAACCAAAAAGTACAAAAAATTGAGTCAAGATTACCTTATATTTAAAAGAAACTTAGCAGTAGTAAAAAGAAATAAGAGGCAATAAAGAAAATAAGTGTCGAAAGAATAGGGTTAATAAAAGTGCTTTGGAAAAAAGATGAGAGGCAACGAAAGGATAAAAGATGTAATAACCTTTAGGGTTTTTTATATTTTCCAAGTAACAAATAGATTTAGGTCTTGTGCCTTAAAAAATTATATTTGCTGTATTCAATTATTAATTAAAAACTATTATGGGATAAATATGAGGTATTATATCATAAAGGTTTGAGGATGGGTCTAAAAAGATGTATTGTATCTTGTACCCAACCTTATGAAAGTAGATTAAAAAAAAATTAAAGCCAAAATCTATTATGTAATTTTTAATAGTCACCTAAAATCTATCTAACCATATTTAATAAAGTAGGTACCAAATTCAACATAGTTACCTATTCACCCTCAGCTTTATCTTTATGAATAATGTAAAAAACCGTCATTGATGTAGATAAAGAGATATAAAGGAAAATTCAAGAGAGTAATATGAAAGTATCACCGATTCAACTGAGGGGTAGAGGGAACAATATTTGAAAAAGTAAGGTGAAAAAAAAGGGGTAGTAAATCTAATTATACATATCTCAAAACCAAATTAAATTGAATATATATATATATATATATATATATATATATATATATATAGTATCAACTCCATACTTGAAATAAAACGAAAATGGCCGCATTGAAGCTTGGCTAGAGGTGAGACAAGCCAACTTTTGGATTCATCTGGATGCACACCAATATACAGCTCAAGCCAATATTCAACAAGTTAAACTTGGTTATCGATAGGGAAAATTATAATGATGTTTATACGCCTGTTGTCATTTTTTCTTTTTTAATATTAAAGAAAAAGTGCTCTATTTTCTTACTTTAGACTTTTTATTAAAAGAATAGATATTTATCAAATTAATAGTGGCTTTTACTTGCATGAAAGCACAAAGAGAAATTGACCAGGACATACCAAAACAAAATCCTAAAACATGAAACTAATCTCTTGAATATATTAGAATAAAACCCTAACGGTATTGGGTTAATATAACAATTTTCGTACAAAAGAATGTGGATCATCTCAAGCTTAACAAACGAGTTTACATTAAATATTATAAATGAATCATCGACATACATTACAAGAGTGTTTTTCTAATCATTTTGAAAAGGTGCATAACTCAGATTTATAAAAATTAAAATGTGAATGGCTCAATTAGAAAATCAACAAAGGTAAATGATTTAATTGAAATAATTAAATAATGAATGACTCAAATAGAAAGGTAAAATAAATAAATAAAAACCATGGTTATACTTTTCCCAGTAATAAGGTTAGCAAAATTTAGCAAAGGAAAAGCAATAAACTTGTTATGGCTGGACAATGTATCATGGAGATGGACATGGGGATTGGTCATTGGACGAAGCAACTTAGTGTGCTTGAATGAGTTAAGGTGTTTAAATAAGAACGTTAAAAAAAAATTGGCACAAAAAAAAAAGAAAAAGTTTAGTCTTTTAAATCCGAAATGTTTTAAGTGAGCTTAATATAGTAGTTTATAGAGAAATATACTGAATTGCACAACAAATGCAACGAAAAAAATGTGCTTAATGCTTTAAAATCTATATGACCAATTTATTTTAATAAAATTATATATATATATATATATATTAAGATTTAAAATTTTACATAGAATGGGAAAAAGAAAGAATTTCCATTTTTTACTATTTTAGTAATGTTAATATTTTGTTATATTTTTTTTCTCAATGATTATAATGGAAAAGTGGACTTAAACTTGATCCAATGAAAAGATTTGCCATTAGATTTTAAGGGTTTTGATTGTTCTACTTGATTTTATTGTTTACCATTTATACATAAGTTGCTTATACATTATTAAAGGCCAAAATACGCTTTTTTAGTGTATTTCATATCTTTCTTTCTTTTTTTTCTTGTAATTTTACATAACAGTCCTTTTATTTATTTATTTATTCAATGTACTAAATGTTCAAACCAGGGTTATAACTCTCAATCACATTCACAAACCATTTTACATCATAAATCTGAAAATGGGGGTTTTCCTTATGACTTGTATACCGAGAAATTGATAAATAAAATTGCGGGATAAAAGGCATATGAAGCCTTGCCTTTTTTTTTTTTTGGTTACTTTAATAACTCTTCGTGTCCGCTTCTTCCTTCCATTCCCACATACTGAATGCGGGGGAATAAATTTTAAAAGCTGAAGGAGCACATAAGAGGTATATTTGTTATCTACACTGATTTTGAATGGTGGGAATCGACGGAAATAAAAGGAAATTAATGGAAAGAAAAAGAAATTATATGTCTGGCATTTTTAATAAAATGAGATGGCTTTAATGGAAAATAGTACAAATGTTGAAGTTATAAAATTATTCCTAAAAATAGAATAAAAAAGATGAAATAAAGGATACTTTAATCTATCAAATATTTTAATTATTTCCTTTTTTTATTTTATTTTAACCAAACAACATTAAAAAAGATAACACACACACACACACACACATATATATATATATATATATATTTCCTTCCATTTTATTTATATCCTATGAATCCAAACAAAAAGTGGAAATAAATACACATAGATAAATAAGGGAGAAATTTTATTTGGTAGCAATACCTAGTACACTGATAGGGATGTCAGCTCCAAATTTTATTGATTAAATAAAAAATTATAGAAAAAAGAGAGACATTTAGTTTTACCTCTTGTACACGATAATAAGAGACGATAAGCAAATAACAAAAATAAATAAGGAAGTACTACTCCTTTTATAAAATATCTCTAACTTAATGCAAAAAGTAAATAAGATTGTATTAATATCCTTACAAAATTATTTAGCTTATTTGATATCAAGATTTAAACCAATGGAGCTTCCACCCAACGAGACAAAGTCGCTAAAATATTCATCTTCTTCGTTGAATGTCCTACACGACTCTTGTGTTCAATTTCTTGCTTTCACATAATCCTTCACACAAGCTAGTGCCTCAACATTGATGGATAACAGTCTTGATCGCTGCTGAGATAAGATAAGGCTTATTGTGCTGAAAGCATGTTCAACAGCTACTGTTGATGTGGAAGTAACTAAAACCTAGTGAGTCATTCGAGAGGGAATCGGATACATCTTTCTATGCCTCCCCCACTAATGCAAGATACTGAAATCATGATACTACTGTTACCAAATTCTAAGTGTATATTGAAATAATTATTAAGTTTCGTGTACTCACTTGACCCAAAACAATGCTGCTTCAACTTTTGTAGCATCATTCATTGCACGAGGAAGGTGTGACTATATATGATACCATGTAGGGCAAGGGACGGTAAGGAAGTTCCAAAAACTTTACCACAAAATGCAGTGAAAAAGTGAACACTAACCTGATACACTTAAGAAAATGTTAGCGTACACTTATGAAAAACTCTTAGGTATCGTTTGATTACTAGTACTGAACAGAACAAGGAATACTGGACAGTACTAAAAAAGAAGTACTGGACAAAAAAATATTTTTGTACCACGTTTGGTTTGTTCAGTACTGGACAAAGATTTTTGTGTTGTCCAGTGTTTGGATTGCAAAGTACTGGACTGAACATAGTAAATTTGACAGTTTTACCCTTTTTAATTACTGGAGAAGGCTTTTGTGCTGTGCAGTGTTTAAAATTGCAAAGTACTGGACTAGACAGAGTAAATTTGATAATTTTGCCCTTTTTTATTTATATCATAGTTATTTATATATATTTGATATTATGATAAGAAAAAATGATTTGAATGTTTAATATATTATATTAAATATTATAGGGAAAAGAATTATGTTATATTTAATGAAATAAAACGTTATTTATGATTTTGAATATGTCACTGAAGACATGAAATACTTTTACACTGAAACATCCACATATCCATCAACAACTTTGAACAAGTCATTTAGATCGACAAAATTACAAATCATCCACAATTAGATCGATTAGATTAGAACATCAATCACTTTTATATTTCATAAGGACAAGGCATAAATGACATAGATAAGATAATAATCATACGTTTCAATAGTCAAAGTAGCTTCTATGATTATGACCTACCAACTACATCTGATAGAAAACCTGCCAACTCTATTGCAGAAGATTCATGAGGTTACAACTTCTACAAAATATGAAAACCGGTTTAACCATACAAGGTACTAAACCAAGGTAGAGAGGTTCGATAATACAAAGCCAATGAAAGAAGTCTCAATTACATAAATACTACAAACATGTTTTACATCAACCAATAATTCGCCTAACAAATGCTAGGCATTGTTCTCCTTGGAGCCTCCAAAAAAACTTCTCATACTGTGGATTTATCGCCATTTGCATAAGAACATCCAACTCTTCATTTTTCGACAATCCTAACGTTTTCAACTCTGCAACAATATCGTCCCTAAGAGGATTAGCAATTCTACCTGCAAGTAAAGCAAAATCACTCCTAACATCACTAATACTCTTTTGAAATGTAGATATAAATTCTGTAGTATATTCTGCCATCGGACGCTTGCAAGTCGGTCGCACAGATGGATCACGTGAGGCATAGCTGGAGGCTTCAGTAGACTGTGGCACTTGTTCTGACTCCATGTCTTCATCAAAAGTATCCTCACCCTCATTTTGCAAGTCCTGTGTCACATCTGCTAGTGTCTCAACCCTTTTGCCATTTACTCTATCATTTCCAAATATCCCTTGAAGTTTTTCAAACTCTTTAAATTCCTTTTTGGCATGATTAGCAACCTTCGGATGTTTCTACAAAACAATAGAAATAGTTATTATAACAACAAAAAATTAATGTTTAAAAAATGAGCTCATTTCAAAATAAAGATAATGTTGATTTTACCTTTATGTATTCAGCAAGGACCGCATCACTATCAACAATAACACATTTTTTGACATCATCCCACCCAAAACCACTAGTATTTATCATTTCAACAACCTCTGCCAGCTTCATTGACCACCTCTTCATTTTGTTAGTAATTTGCCTGACATTGAGATTGATTTCTAGAATGTGGCTTTTCATCCTTTTTAAAGCTTCTTCATGAGCCCCATTCTTAAAACTGTCATTTTCTCCTTTGTATCCTTCGACAACTAACTCTTCCAGCACCATCAATAACGTTTCTTCCTCAACTTAGCTCCAAGAATGTCTAGTTTTTTTATCTCTACTGTCCATGACTGTACACGAATCCATAGTGTAAGGCAAAAACCAAACAAATAAAATGTAAGTCATGCATGCAAACAGTGGATAGAATATTTCAATTTACATTACAACATAAAATTGAAAATTCGACAACCAAATGATTTCAATAATATATAATAAACGAAAAATCAGTACTGACATTGATCCAAGATACATAATCAAAGAAAGTACAACAATTAGTGACATTCTAGTTCCTATGACGGGCCCTCCATTCATCGTACATCTCTTGTGCTAAGGTATTCCTCATCTTAGTCCATGCCTCAGTAGGTTCTACTGTTTCAATTGTATCAATTCCATTTTCTCCAATTGGAACTTCGTCACCTTCAATTACAGTGTGCTCCAATGGGTCTAGTAGCATGTACATTCGAATGAAGTTGTGTAATAGACAACAAGCTAGAATCATTCGACATTGTATTTTGATGGGATAAAATGATGGAATCCTTATAATACCCCATCGTTTCTTCAAAATTCCAAAACATCATTCTATAACATTTCTTGCCCTTGCATGTCTATAGTTAAATAATTCCTCACGATTTTGAGGCCTACGTTAATTTGTAGCCCATTCTTGAATGTGATAACGCCTCCCTCTAAAAGGGGAAAGGAATCCTGGTGCATTGGAATATCCACCATCCACTAGATAATATGAACCTACAACAAAATGTAACCACATAAATTTACATGAAAATTTTCAACTAGATAGATAAAATGAAAACAATTTTCTTTTTTTAAATGCTTACCAGGTGCAACTCTCAATCCATTAGATCGAATAACTACATCACGTAATACTCTAGAATCTAATGCAGACCCTTCCCAGCCAGTCAATATGTAGATAAATTTCATGTCACGATCACATACACCTATGACATTCGTTGCAAGATGCCCTTTCCTTGTTCAATACCTAGGTCTATCTGTAACTGGTGTCGTAACTACAATGTATGTACCATCTAATGCTCTAAGGCAACCCTAAAATGTTCCCAAAGAAACAAAAAAAAATTGTATTGTAATATAAGTAATCATGACCATCGTCAATTAACTGAAGGTACCTAAAAGATTTTTTGTATTACCTTAAACCATTTCCACCGTTCGTCAATGCAATCTTCTTGTACTGAATTGGGTTTTGCAAGTAAAATATCTTGTAACCTTAACACAGCAGCTAACACTTGATGGCAATTTCTACTAACAGTCTCACCTAATCTACGAAATCTGACTTAAATACTCCTATTTTTTGTATGATGTGCAAGGATGTTAAGAAAAATCGCAACTTGTTCTTCAACTGTTGCTCTTCCATTACAATGTATTCCCCCTTGTACCCTAATGAGTTCACAAAGATGTGCAAAACTATTCCTACACATCCTTAACTCCCATAAACAATTTGTATCACTCCCATTAATGAGTGAATCAATCACCTCTCGACGCGTTTCATATCTAGCTATTGCTCGCTCGTTCAATACACCCCTCTCTACTCTCCTATTCAAAACAAAGTTTATATAATAGAAACTAGTTGCCGCCATTGTAAGCATATTGATATAGACTCTCCATCCAAGAAGACAAATCAGAAATCCATGATCTATATGACATATCAAAGGAAAGACCCATAAGTGTAACGTTGGGGATCCAAAGATCATTTTCATAATACAAAACATAATGGACAACATGATATGCTACATAATCGTAAATTCAACTAGGGAGTAGGAAATAAGACAACTTGTGTAAGGAGCTGTTGTTCTTCCCTAAGAAGCTCTCCTACACAAATATCCAATAAAGGAACCGGTTGTCTACTCATTAAGTTGGACCCGATTGCTTCCAACTCCCCCCCCCCCGGTAACATTGGTGTTTTGTCCAGTACTTCCTTCATGTGTGGCCACCAAATGGGGGATAAAAAATTTTGTCCAATCCAGTGCTAAATTTTAATGCCAACCAAACACTACCTTAAAACATTCAACATTTTATTGTATACATCTCAATTGCTGGAGTGCAGTGGAATGCATAGGACATTCATGGTAACCAAAGAACATAATGCATCTTTATAAGGAACTATACTCTCTAAAAGTCGATATGTAGAATTCCATCTATGCTTAACATCTTTTTAAAATTTTTTCAATTGCATATTGTTTTCAATACAAAATTTTCACAATACCTTATTTACAGAAGGATGGTCAATTAAAAAACAAACTAGTTGTCTTATTAGAAACATCTTAAAATCTAAATATTTCATATCATCTTTTACGCAAAGATTTAAAATGTGGTGAGTACATTGAATATGAAAAAAATCCCACTTAGCGTAGGTTGACATAAAGTTTGAAGTTTGTCAATAGATGTTGTGTTAGTGGCTGCGTTGTCAAAATCAATTGAAAATATTTTTTTTTTTTGTCAAATCATATTCACCTAAATTAGAAGAACTTAAAACCCAAGAAAAAAAAAAGCTAGCCATTTTTTTTAATTAAGATAAGTAGAAAATATTAATATGGGTCGATAAGATGACATCATATATTCAATAGTTCGCAAGATATATAACAAAAATTATTTAGAGGATATTAAGGGCATAAAAGATGAGAGCACGAGAGTGAATATAAATTTTTTGCGTAGAAAATTATGCTTGTAAAATTACATCATGCATTTATAAAACATCCAACGACCCATTTAAATTGTTTTGTTCCTTCACAATATTCAAATTCAAAAATTTGAATACACATAGGTGAGATTTATGTATTCAAATTTCTCTTTTTCTCCACCACCAACAGTTCTAACCTACTGTTCACTACTTGCAATTCTATGAACCTATGCAAATATTTTTTTTCAAAATGTGTTGTTATCGTTCAAAACTTTTTTCTATTTCCATTATTTTTATCTTTGCTATGTCTTCTTCCATCAATTTTATGCATTCGTTTCCAACTATTTTCTCTTTTTTTTTTCAAAGTTCATAGAGTTGTAGCATTTGAAATATTTTTCATGAATACACTTTTCTTATTTTCAAATTCCCTAAGGTCTGTAGGCTTCCTTCTTTGGCTTTTTGTGTGTTTTGTTTTTTCTTATCAATATACGGAGGGGTTGTTCGGCGGTTTACAAATTACCGGTTCATCAAATTACATCAAGTAACTCGACCTTCCACCCACAGGCCAGTGGAGTTCCAAACCGTGAGTCCGGTTCATGGGCCTGAATCAGCCTTCATGGGCCTAAATCGGTGAGGCCGATCCAGGCTGATTCAAAGGGCCCAAAACACCCTTTCCGGTTGTCTAGCCTCGCCGACCGTTGGCACTTGGCCGTGACTCACACCCTAACCTACGCACACCTGATTCGTGTCGGCCAGACCGATATAAAAACCCACAACACATACTGTCTCTCTTCTCTCTCTCCTCTCCCCTCATTTGCATTCATTTCGAAGGCCTAACAATGGCGGCGGCAGCTCCTACTTCCTCCTTCGCATGCCTCTCCACCCCACGTTCCAAAACCCTAGGCCCACTTCTCAAACCTCCATCTAACCACAATCCGGGGTTCCTTTCATTTTCTTCTAAGTCCCTCAAGGCTCTCAAAGCCACTACCATCTCAGGAAATGGGTCTAATAAAGCTGGATCAGCTCTTGCTTCACGCATGGTCTCGGTACCAGCTGTAAAGCCTCCGACTTCGCTCGATTTTCAGACCTCCGTGTTTAAGAAAGAGAAAGTCTCTCTTGCTGGTCATGACGAGGTAATGGAATAATTATGACACTGTAACTGTTAAGGCTAAAGTTGTCTTTCCCTCATGTTTCTCTTTCGTTTATGTGACGACCTTTGACTTGACTTGATAGCATTAGCCGAGCTAGGATGAAACACTAAACTGACATGATAAGACTAGAGTAATCTGACAATATATGATTTATAATCGTTTTTATATATTTTTTTGCAAATGATATAAATTTGGTATGAAATGAAACCGGAGCATCGTCTGCCATTAATATGAATCATCATCTCTAGTTATAATGTATATATGTGGGTGCTTTCTTTTCTTTTCTTTTTAACTTAGATCTATTTTTTGTACTTTAATTTAACAGATCATAGGTGATGTTAGCTTCTCGCTATGTTGAATGGGTTACTTTGTTTACTCACTCGATTTATTTTGGATGTTTTATTTATATGCTGTGAATTGCTTTATAATGCTTTGTTTCGCATGTCAATGGTCTCGAAGGATTTTGGTGAGGGTTCCACTCATCTAAAAAGATGGATATTTCTACTATATTGGTGCATAGGTCTAGCCTGGTGATTCATGTGTGCTCATGCATTAACAAATCTAATGGGGAGGAGATTGAATCTATTCCAACTTCATCTTGAAGAATTCCATTTGTTGATGTAAATTTAACTGCTTCCTTGTTTATGGGGTGCAGTACATTGTTAAAGGAGGAAGGGATCTATTCCCGTTGCTACCTGATGCTTTCAAGGGAATTAAACAGATTGGTGTCATCGGTTGGGGTTCTCAGGTACAATGCAAAATGCGAATAGCTTTCAAGCTAAAAGTTATTTCAGGAATTACTCAGTTTGTTTAATCATCTTTCGTGTGTATTGGTGCACTGATGCGTGTGCTTTCAAAGAAATGCAAAAGCTGCTTTGAGTTTGCAATTGTCTCTTGCATGGCTTGGAATATGAGTTCACTCTACTAATGTTATGAGTCATTCAAGAAACCTCTTATTTGTGGTTTACAACATCCCTTTTCTAAGTCGGTTGTATTTCAAACTATATTTTGGAGATTGTAGAGTTCAAGATTTCATCTTTGACCATTAGTTCTGCCTGAGTATATGATCTTACGATTCATCTTTTTCTAATTGGTTTACCACATTGATTTTGATATTTGCTTAGGGACCTGCCCAAGCTCAAAACTTGAGGGATTCTCTTGCTGAGGCTAAGTCTGATATTGTGGTTAAGGTAATTTTTCCAATCCACTTGGTTGCATCCCTTAATTTTTATTTTCAGCTGTGTTATCATACGCTTGTCAATGTGGAAGTTTCTGATTTTGAATCTTTTCCCTTCTTAACTGTGGACCTCTTTCACTGTTCTTCCGCCCACAGATTGGACTCAGAAAGGGTTCCCGTTCATTTGCTGAAGCTCGCACTGCAGGATTTACAGAAGAGAATGGCACCTTGGGCGATATATGGGAGACTATCTCAGGAAGTGACCTTGTTTTGTTGCTGATTTCTGATGCAGCACAGGTTTGTTAGAGCAAGACCATTACCTCTATGGTTGAGTATATTTGGCAGCTTAGGAGTGATGGCATTCCTTTGAAAGTGAAATTTTAATTTCCCTTTTTCTCATTCCAAAGTCTTTTCCTTCAATCTTTTGGTTGCAGGCTGATAGTTATGAAAAAGTTTTCTCTCACATGAAGCCAAACAGCATCCTTGGGCTTTCCCACGGTTTCCTTTTGGGGCATTTACAGTCCATGGGACTGGATTTCCCCAAGAACATTAGTGTTATTGCTGTGTGCCCCAAGGGAATGGGTCCTTCAGTAAGGAGACTCTATGTCCAGGGCAAAGAGGTAAATGGTGCTGGAATTAATTCCAGCTTTGCTGTCCACCAGGTAAAATCCCCTTTCCCCGCCTCCTCCAATAAATCAGAGTTTGAGAAGATACGACTTTATTTAATCTGTAATTACCCAAAAAGCTCATTTATTTACTATTTATCCCACCCACCAACCCAAACACACAAAATAATGAAAAAAAAAAAAACTCTATTTACTGTCTCATGTCTTATACAGGATGTTGATGGAAGGGCTACTGATGTTGCCCTTGGATGGTCAGTTGCTCTTGGTTCTCCATTTACATTTGTAACAACACTGGAGGAAGAGTATAAGAGTGATATTTTTGGGGAACGTGGTGAGTCTTATTTTGACAGTAGCTTATCAGTAACTCAATTTTCAGTTTTTGTTGTTTGACTGATTATTTAGATTGTAGGCATTTTGCTTGGTGCCGTTCATGGGGTTGTTGAGTGCTTGTTCAGAAGGTACACTGAACATGGAATGGCTGAAGATCTTGCTTACAAGAATACTGTGGAGTGCATAACAGGGATTGTATCAAAGACAATATCAACAAAGGTTGATTTTGGCAATTCTATTTTAACTTTTCCTTTCCAGTCTGGAAAATATTGTATGTTTTGGTATGTGTAATTCAGCTTACTTTTATGACCTTTACAGGGCATGTTGGCAGTGTACAATGCATTGTCGGCAGAAGGCAAAAAAGAATTCGAAAAAGCATATAGTGCATCTTATTATCCTTGTATGGACATCCTCTATGAATGTTATGAAGATGTAGCTAGTGGTAGTGAGATCCGCAGTGTTGTATTAGCAGGGCGTCGATTTTATGTAAGTTGACTGTACAGTAAGTTTTTTTCCTCTAAAGTATTAAGGGTCCTCTAAAGTTTGGTGGTCTTCTGGTGAGTCTGTCGGAATGTTTGAGAATTTGGGTTTTCCGGTTTTCCTTATTATAATTGTTTAATTATGCATTTGCTTGCAGGAGAAAGAAGGTCTACCGGCTTTCCCAATGGGAAAGATTGACCAGACTCGCATGTGGAAAGTAGGTGAACAGGTTCGATCTACAAGACCTGCTGGTGACCTGGGACCATTATATCCTTTTACTGCTGGTGTCTTTGTTGCACTAATGATGGCTCAGGTTGGTTACATATCTCTGTTAAGATGATTATCTTTTGTTTCTATATAATCATTGAGGAGGTGAATTATTCTTATTTCTTGTGATGAGAAGTTGAAGATCTACTTTTCCAATTTCTGGAGCATGTACCTCTGACAATTCTTATATGTGCTTTCTGTAATATAGGGTGGCTAATGTGAGAGGGTTTATTGTAGGTGGATCCGATTCATTGTTAATGTATTAGCTACTGGAAGGAACTTTATAGGCCTTTATTCATTTATTCTTTCTTTAGACTGAAGAATTACAGGTCCATCTTACATGATTCTGCTTTGATTTTTTTAGATTGAGATCTTGAGGAAGAAAGGACATTCATACTCCGAGATTATTAATGAAAGTGTAATTGAAGCCGTTGATTCCTTGAACCCCTTCATGCATGCTCGTGGTGTCTCCTTTATGGTTGATAATTGCTCAACCACAGCACGGCTAGGATCAAGGAAATGGGCCCCAAGATTCGATTATGTCCTCACCCAGCAAGCCTTAGTGGCTGTTGATGCTGGTACTCCCATCAACCAAGACCTCATCAGCAACTTCCTCTCTGATCCAGTCCATGGAGCCATTGAAGTCTGTGCAGAGCTTAGACCCACCGTTGACATCTCAGTCCCCCCAGATGCAGATTTTGTGCGTCCTGAACTCCGCCAAGCTGGCAATTGAAGCTGGAGGACCTTATGAAGAGGCCTTTAGCAAAGCTTTATGTAAGAGTAATATGTGAGAGGCTATTGTTATAATCTAGATTCCAGAAAATGTAGCTGTCTTGTTTGTCCACTATTGATACAGTTTTGCAGGATATGGCTGGATCTTGTGGAGTTGTGAGAAACCTTAATATCGTTTTGGTGACAATAATGTCTAGTGTATCAGTAAAAGTGGAAGCTTGAATCGAATTCTGAGTGCCTCCATATGGCGGCGGTATGTTTTTGTGCATGTCTCAGCAGTAAGGGTCAATCCAATCTTTCATGGTCCTGGCCTTAACCATGAGTTATTTCCGCTTCTGAACATTTCCGGTGTTTCGGGAAAATAGACCATGCAAGAGGACGTTGTATGTCCTGCTGCTCATAGAGTTTATTAGCATTGATGATGGATGTTTCAAATTTACGTAGAAGATTCACCATTCGACTTTGTCAATAGAGGATGCCGGATAAAAAAGAGGAAATAACATGCTCTAAATTTATCAGATAGGTTGTTTTCATTTCCTTTTTATCAAGATTGCTGAATGAGTTTTTTGTGGTTAATTTTGTCGTTCGATCCAAAAAGTGAATTCTGTAGTAAATAAGGTTGTTCTTACTTTTCATATCTCTCTCTGGAGAATCAACGGCTTAAGTTTAACAGAGAAATCATGAAGCTGGAATTTTGATGTTAAAAGAGATAGTTCCACCATTTTTTGCTTCTTGTAACCATGAAACAGTCTTAAATGAGTAATAGCATTTAGATAGAAGAAAGTTGTGGATGCCATTCCTTCTATACCAAGAGGGAGATAAAACCAAAATCCGATTCTTTATTTTCCCTTCATGATTCTATAATCTAGCAGGCCTTTGAAAACATCGAAATTTTAAACGAAAATAGAGCCCGACTGCGGATGATCACTCACTGGCCAGCAGCAAATGCTTCCGCAGGGAAACTCTTAGTGATCCCAGCAAGACTCTTGAAGTGAAGCTTCCCAACTCGTGGGTCGGCAGTGATTTCACTGACTGGTGGCCAAAGCATGAGCTCCTTGGCCTTAACACCCTTAAGCTTCTTGATCTTACCTTTCTCGATGTAACCATGAATCTCACCATCATAACTCACAAGCTTGCTTATCATTTTGAACTCGTGCTCCACCTTCTTTTGCTGCACGATCCACATGTAACCGGTGTTCTCTACATATCCTACTTCAACCACACTGGCTAGGGGAAGAAGCCCTTGAGGGAGATCGAACTTCTGGAGAAGCGAAACTGCCATTTTCGATCCCTCTTCATGGCCGTTCGTAACAATGGCTCCTTCCTTCACTGCCATTTCTCAACTTTCTTTCTTTCTTTTGTAAAATCCTTTCTCTTTGTTTCTTAAACTTTGATGAGTGAGATGTGTGTGGAAGATTCAGGATGGTCACTAGCATTATATAATCATCTGGAAATGGGAGATATCGTGAATGAGACAACATGAGAAGTGGTTACCAAAGAAGAGCTCATCGGGAGGGTCGTCAATTTCCTCGTTTATTGTTCTCTAGTCTCTTGTCGACAGGCTTTTGTCTTGGTTGTCCCTTTGATTACAAAGTGAATTTAATGATGAAACATCTTAACTAACACCGCAAATCAAAAGGAAAATACTTCCTCCTCAGGTAGTTTCAAATTGCTTAACAATGGTTGTCAAAATCATAATTCTATTTGCTATTCAAACTTATAGAATTAGCATAATCGTATATAATCATTTAAAATTAATAAAATCGAAAACTTATAAAATTATTTACCTAAATTCATAATATTATCAAAGGTTTGCAACTAAATGATTTTACATCCATTTTAGTTATAAAAAATCTAATAAAATTATAAACTCGTAAAATAACATAATTAACTAACGAATTTAACAATTAAATGATATATGCATCATAATACAATAACACATAAAATTACATCCATTACTTGTTGAATGCTTTTAATGTCAAGTTTAGAGAAACATAACTACTTGAATTCAACTTGATATTTATTCTAGGTTAATTGATTGCAATAAAGCTTGAATTTATGCTACTCGAGTAATGTATCAATACATGATAAGCTTGCAAGCTAATCAAATTTGATTCAAATTTAGATACAGAAGGAATTTAAAATCTTTTAAATAATCAACAAGAGCCTAATTGATTTGAGCACAGGCCCATTTAGCAATACATCGAAGTGCATTCAAGGTTAAAAATATAAGCTTGATGAAGATTGAATAGTTTCAGGGTTAATTATGAGCTCAACCTCCATTTTATTTGACTTGGTTTAGTTCAATTAGAAAGATAGTATTTTTCAATCCCTCCCCAACGTGCATTTGTCGCTTGCTTTGCCTTTAACCCTTTGCCCATATTTTATAACTTGAATAATAATTCGAGACCATACAGTAGAAAAGATAAATTGGAACATTTTTCTTGAAACTTACTGTGAGAGATATATCATACATACTTGCATAGGATATAGAACGAGAAAGAGCTCCATCCATCAGAGGAGGATACCCAAGCGTAACGCCATGAAAGATAAATTCCATTACATTTGAATCGGGTTACATTAGCTAGACACATTTACACCCATGGACTCATTCCAAAATCTATCAAAATGCTAACAAGTATAATAAATCTCATTTCCGAGATACAATAATAATCCTTTATATGGGACACATAAAAAAGAACAGAAAAACAATAACAAATGCCACCTAATCTAAGGAAAGCTATTGAGATACCAATGATCTAATTGACTTCCTCAATCCCATGATCCAACTGAATCTACAGTTGTAGACTTATGGCGACAGATTACAATAACAGTCAAGTTAAATTGTTGGGAATGTCAGAAAATGGCAGATCTAGGGATCTTTTGCCAGAAAGTGGCAGACGTATAGATTTAAGAATCAACAGGGTGGATCTATACTTTATAATGGAGAAGAAAGAGAGAAGCTTAGAAAGGAGGAGCAAGGGTTTTCAAAGAAGCCACTCTTGTTTGCGTGCGTGATAGAGAGAGAATAAATATTGGAAACTCACCATTATAACAATTAAATGCTTAATGGACCGGCTTTAAAGACTCCTGAAAAGATTGTGTCTGGCAGTAAAACTCATTACTAATATGGAGCTTTACAAACCTTATATGAGATTTTTACCATACGACGAGAAACCTTGATAGATAATCAAAAGATTTGCTAATGCACATTAGGATCATGGTGACTTTCTGATATGGAAGACAAGCTTACTAGCAAAACAAGTATACCACACATGAACCACAAAGACAGTGGTTATGCAGGACATAAAAGCACGCTGTCTTGCCTTCACAATCACCAGTTAGGAAGACACCACAACAATCCTTTCCTCCTTGCTCAGAAAGAAAGTCCCACAGAAGTGCAAGACAGACCAACCACATCCAAATCAATCATAAATACACATTCATTGTACAACACCGAAATCCTAAAATGTTATAGAAACAGTAAGCCTCTAATTTCCAGCAGGATACTGAAATCAAACAAAATCATAAGTTGTCATCTTCCTCCCCAAAAATGTGAGGCTGCAAGTGGTTCCCATCCCACTTCATTCACTGAAAAATATTTTATATTGAAATGAGAATGGATGTCTACAACTAATACAATTGGGAGCTAGAGAGATGAATAACCCACCTCTTCATCCATACCGCTAAGTTTGGCAGTCCCATTTGCCTTTTGAGCATCATCAGCTACAATGAAGAGAAAAAAATAGATCAAGACATTTGAAAAAGAGATTCGCTTTCTTATGCTCAAATTAAATTCCAAAATACAAAACAAAATTAATAATCCCATGATAAGGAATTTGTTAGGATCAAAACAATCAGTCAATTCTTTTTTTTTTTTTTGGGTAATTCTTAATTTATTGATTGGAAATAACAATACATCCGTTAAAGACGGTTACAACTCAATTACAATGCTAGTACCATACTTATAGTAGTTGGTACAATAAAAACCCTATCAAATTACTCCATATAAATATAAGATTTGATTTAATTGGCTAAGAAGGAGATGCTAGGGGTGGGGTTCCCAAGTCGTGCTTTGTTGCATACTCTCCAAATACAGTATACAGTGGCAGCAAGGCTTGCTCTTCATGTTTGGTGTGGTGGAGTTTGGCGGTGGACTGAGTCGTTGCTAGTAGTACACGTTTGGCTCCCTGCCAATCCTTACATGAAGGGGGGCAATGAGCCATATCGCACACTATCTACCAAACTTGAGATGAGTAGTGACACCCGAAAAATAGGTGTGAATGGTCTTCAGCTTCTCGTTGGCATAGGTAGCATGTCGAGGATGTGGCTAATCTCCATGCGGTTAGCTTGTCGAGGATAGAGAGCTTTCCCAACCAGGCAAGCCATAATATGAAGGAGTGCCTTGGTATGGAAGTTCTATTCCATATAATCCTGTACTAAGGTACTGTTGGTCTAACTGGATTCAGGAAAAGTATCCACTCTTAATGTTGTATTCCCCTGAAGTCGAGTGAATCCATTGGAGTTGGTCAGAGGTGGAGTGATTGGGCTAAATGTGCGCGGGAATGCAGATATCTATCCATGGTGGATAGTTTGGTAGCCGCCATGTGTTGTCCTCTATAGAGCATAATTTGGCCGTTATCGGAATACCAGAGTTCCTAATTTGTCTTGAAGAGAATAGGCTATCCAAAGGACCCATGGATAGCCGGAAATCGGACCAGATAGAAATGGATAGACCGTCTCCCGATTTCCATTGAAAGCTGCCACGCACTAAGGGTCTTAGTTTTAGGAGCTTCTTCCAAGACCAGGAACATATGGTTGGGGCTCGTGACGTCCAAAAGCTTTTGCCCTTCAACAAGGTTGAATGTACCCATTCAAGCCACAGGCTACGTTGTCCAATCCTGCATAGATGCCAAATATGCTTGATTTGTAGGGCCTTGTTCCAAAGGTGAAGGTTGGGGATCCCTAGGCCACCATATTTGAGGGGCTTACATACTTCTTCCCATCTGGCTTTGGCTTTGGTTACTGTGTGAGGGTTTTCACTCCAAAGGAAGTTTCAAATTAGCTGCTCTACCTTTGCGGTTATCTTCTTAAGAAGAAGGAATATAGAGCTCCAGTAGACCTGCATAGAGAATAAGACTGATCTGACTAGTTGAAGTCGACCTGCATATGATAGAAATTTCGCAATCCACATGGTGATGCGTGCTGTGATTCGATCCACTGAAGTGTCGCAGTCCTCCATTTTGAGTTTAGTGGAGAGGAGAGGGACGCCAACATATCTTATTGGGAGTTTGCCTTCCTGGAATTGGGTGACTTGTAGGATGCATTGCCTATCCCTGGAGTGAACATTGGAGAAGAATATAAAGCTCTTGGAATTGTTGGCTGCCAGACCTGAGAGTGCTTGGAATTGTTGGAGGGTGTCTCTAATCAGGGATATGGATTGCACATTTCCTTTAGCGAATATGAGAAGATCATCCGCAAAGCACAAGTGAGTAAGGTGCTCCGGTTTACATCTCCAGTGAGGAGAGAAAGCTGGATTGGAGAGGAGTCTTCGAAGAGAAGTGAAGAGGATTTCCATGCCTACAACGAATAAGTATGAGGAAATAAGATCTCCCTGCCTTAGACCTCGTTTGCTTGAGAAGTAGCCTGCCAATTCTCCATTGATGTTGATGGAGAATTTTGTAGTGGAGATGCACTGCTCTATGAGATTGCAGTAGTGAGGTGGGAATTGCATAGATCTCAATGCTTCAATTAAAAAGTCCATCGTATGGTATCATAAGCTTTTTGGAGATCGACCTTCAATGTGCATCGGGGCGCTCCTGTTTGCATCCGATATCCTGCCATCAATTCTTGGGCAATGAGAATGTTATCTATGATCTTTCATCCTAGGATGAATGCAGCTTGCTCTCTAACAATTAGTATGTGTAAGACCTTGAGACGGGCAGCTAGAATCTTGGACACTACTTTATAGAGCACATTACAGCATGCTATGGGTCTAAACTCTCCTATGCTGGTGGCGTTGGGGAGTTTGGAGACTAATGTGACTATGGTGGAGTTTAATTCTTCGAGTAGATGTCCCGATTGGAGGAATTCCCTAATAGCAGATGTGAGGTCCTTGCCTATTGTACCCCATGTTTCCTTGAAAAAGAGAGCTATATATCCATCCGGGCCTGGGGCCTTCTCATTAGCTTAGGAGAAGAAACCCCATTTGATTTCCTCATCCGTGTATAGTGCAAGCAACTCTTCACGTTGCTGATCATTGAGTTTCCATGTCACTAGGTTGGATATCTCTTCTTTGTTGATTGGTGGGCATGTCTTGTTGTAGAGTTTTTGGAAGTGGGCAACTGCCAGAGTCTTGACCTATTCACTACCGATTGCGTCACTCCCATCTTCTCGGCTGATACGGAGGATATGGTTCCTGTTGTGGTGGTTACGCATGGATTTATGAAAGAAGGATGTATTCTTGTCTCCAAGTTTTAGCCATTTTATTCTTGATTTCTGCTTGAAAATTCCTTCTTCAGCATTTCTAAGTAGGTAGTACTCCTTGAAAGCGAATCTTTCAGCTTCCATTTGGGATGTGTTGCCGTTGCTATGGATGTTGGACTGTAGCTGAAGGAGGGTTTGCTTGGCCTCTTTGACTCGATTAAACAAGTTGGAGTAATTGGTATGGTTGAGTTGTCTCAATTTCTCCTTGAGTAGTTTAAACTTGCTTACTACTTGGTACATTTTAGATCCAGCTATCTCAGTACTCCAAACATTGAAAACTAAGTCGTTGAAACCTGCATTGTGTACCCAAAAATTGAAGAATTTGAAAGGTGACTTCCTTACCTGCTGTGTGGAGTTTAAGCGTGTGATGGATAGGGAGTGGTCCGATAAGATGGGGGGTAGGAACTTGGCTTGAGTGCTTGGGAAAGTTTGCATCCAGCTTTGGTTGATCATGATGCGATCAAGTTTCCTCAAAATGGGGTTGTGAGCTTGTTGGTTTGTCCATGTAAAGAAATCACCCATATATCTTAGGTCCTCCAATTCGACCTTGGTCATGCAAGCTTGGAATTCCACCATGGCGGGTGTCATTCACCCCCGACCACTTTGCTTCTCGGAGGGGGATTTGGTTATGTTGAAGTCCCCAAGAACCATCCACGAGATAGTGGCATGTGTGAGGAAAAGTTCTTCCAGATATTTCCATAATTCCCTCCTATCTTTATTGTTAGCCCCGTATATAAAGGTGACATTTAGGCTAGTATTGGAGCTGCGATGAGTCGCAATGCAATGGGATAGTTGAGTTCTTTCCATAACAGTGCGGATATCCCACACTCTCGATTGCCATGCTATCCAAATTCTCTTGGGCGTTGCTTGGTTGATAACTACTTGCCAATGTGGTCCCAAATGTTGCCTTACCAATCTCTCATTGGTGGTATTCACCTTAGTTTCCAATATCCTTATTAGGGATATTCTATTTGTGCCACACTCTTTTGTTATTTCTACCACTTTGAGAGAGTCATTTAACCCTCTTACATTCCATGCTGCTATGTTCATGAGTAAGAGTGTGACAATGGAGTCCTTGAGGAGTTAGGTGAAGGAACAGCGCCTCTTCCTCTATTTCTTCTTGCGTTTACCAAAGGAGTTGGAGCCTTTGCTTCCCTTGCAGCTACTTCCAGGTGTCTTGGACACTGTCAATTAGTTTGGACAGTGGAGTGTTTTCATAACCGCTGTCCTCAATTGGTGCTGTTTTGTTCGTCTCGGTGGGGGTAGAAATCGGGATAGAGATGTTGCATGGCGAGATGCTTGCTTTGGATGGTTCTTAGCTATTATGTGGATTGGTTTGTGGTAAGTGGTTGTTGGCTTCTACCATCTCCGTGTCTTTATCCTCGGAGTTAGAAGCCTAGTGGTGGCGGCCTTGGGGAGCTTTACGCTTGGTTTAAGCTGGGTAGCCCTTCTTGCTGTCCTGGAGTGTAGCAAGTATTAGGTGGTTAATGCTAGAGGATGGATGGTTTCCGCTAGAGATGTTCTTTTAGGAAGAGGTGTTTGTTGCTTTGTTTTGTTTGGTTTTGTCGATGTGGGGAGGTTGCATCTCTTCTTCATCCCTTGGCTTGGAAGGGTCTGTCGATGAGGGTGCGGTGGGTGTATGGCATTTGTGTCCAAAAACCTAGCATTTATTGCAATGAGGAGGGATCCATTGGTAGTCGACGTTGACAAAGGCCAAGGAGCCATTAGCTCTCTCGACTTCAATCTTGCTTGTCCAGCTCTCTTCTTCCATCAAGCTCCACTAGGATGTGGGCTTGATTAGGGCGTTGCCTAGAGGCCGTGAGAGTATCGGCCTTTAAGGGCAAACCTACCCCACTAGCAATGTGGCTGAGACCTTCCGCGAAGAGAAGCTCGCATGGTATGCAGTTGAGAGTAATTCATACCAGAACATGGATGGGTTGAGGCTTGTCTAACCTCATTCCTCTCCTCCATTATTGAAGGATGAGAAAGCGTTTGGAGAAGAACCACACTTTCTATAAGATGGGTGTAATGTCTTTGTCTTTGTCGAATTGAAAATAATAGAAGCCATCAGGGTTGGCCAGAATGCCTTGGAGTCCAAAATCCTTCAAGAGCTTGGTGGCTATAGCGTGAACAAGGGTGTAAGGCATTTTATGACCAATTAAGTACCCTACTAATATAGAATCCCAATAGGTGGCTCCCTCGTCCTCAACGGATTGTGGGATTTTTACCTTGGGTATTTCGGAAAAGGTATTTGGTGGGATAAAATGGAGATGGAAGTCCAGAGGGGGGGTGTTCCTTGAAGGCAGGCTGTGGCATAAGATTTTGCTGGTTTAGGTGGGAATGGGTGTTGGTTTTCCGGTTGGTGTTGGCTGGAAAGAGGGTGTTTTTGATGGTTTTCGGAGTCCAATGTGGTTTTTCCATTAAGGGAAGGATTTTGGGAATGGATAAAGTCAGAGTTGAGAAAGGGGACGTTGTGTGTGGCCTTTGGGGAGACAATATGTCAGGGATGTTGGCTGTGGCAGGGGTGCAAGGCTCCAAAAATTGCTCTTTTGGGAAGGCAGCTGTGACAATTCCATGTGTTTGAAAAGGGGCCTTGGACTTGGCGCTGTTGTGTGAATATCCGGTGGACATATGGAGTGATGGTGTACAGCATGGGAGCTCCGGTGGTCGGAAGAGCTTCCTAGCTGTCTGTGGGGGGGGGGGGGTGTGGTGGGGGACTTCCGGCAGCATTTTTGGAGTTGAATCGGGCGGGTGAGTGGGTGGCTAGGTAGTTTTCCTAAGTCTGGTAATGTGTATAATGTTACCTAAAGGAAGTGGTCCTCTAGGGGAGGAAGTAAGGGCAGAGGGTAGAGAGAGGAGAGAGCATTTTCTCACTCTAGGTCCGCCATCAAAGTAACATTTACTATGCAACTTTTAGATAGACAATCAGTCAATTCTTCAACTGATAAATACAAAAGTGCTAATTTTTTTCAGAAATTTAGAATTTTTACATTCTAAGTAGATTGTAGGCTTCCCTCTTTAATCAAGCCCTAATCAAGAGGTTGTTGGGCTCTCTTAAAAAGCCTAAAAGTTTATTTCAATTCGACCCCATTACAAAATTACAGCAAGTTTCCAGTTCAAAGTATTAATGTGCAAAGTGTATCCCTTAGAAGTGATATCTTCTTTTTCTGCAGTGCATTGGGTAATAAGAGTTTGACCAGACTATCCTAGTAGGTTTTTATGGCTTGAAATGCTTATATGAACCAAGGCACTATCGTTTACCTAGTTTCCAATAAATTAACCATCATCTAATCCTTTAATCCATGCCACAACAAAGCTAATGAAGTTATTGATAACAAAGCATCACTCCAATGAAGATTCGGAAGCAAAAGAGGGGAAAGGATAATTCTCTCTTTGTATATTAAGAAATTTCATAAAGACTTCTGGTAATTTACATATGCAATGCACTATTGCTCTTCATAAAAAATTCTTTTCAGATCACCTTCTTCCTCCATGATGTCAGGAGCCCATAATGAGAGGTTGTCCCTAAGCAGCTGCAGGATCAAAGTGCTATCTTTATATGACTCCTCATTCAGGGTGTCAAGCTCTGATATAGCTTCATCAAAAGCTTGCTTCGCAAGATGGCAGGCCCTGGAAAAGGTATTCTCCAGGTGAAAAAGGAGTTGGAAGTACAGATTTTAGTGAAAGTAAATTCCTGCAGCATCAACATACCTTTCAGCTGAGTTCAGGATTTCATAATAGAACACAGAGAAATTAAGAGCAAGACCCAGTCGGATCGGGTGAGTTGGAGGCAGATCAGCCTCTGCAATACTTGTAGCCATCTGAAACAAGAAAAAAACTTCAGCACTCTCTAAAAGGAAAAACCAGGGGTGAGCTTTCCCCATGTTGTGTGGTGTAAGGTTTCAAAACTTAAATTGACCTCAAGTAATACATCTTAATTGACCAAAAACCAAGAATAAAAAACATTTACATGCACTTTCAGCAAGGAAGGGGAAGAGAACTATTAGAGCAATATACACATGCACTACTTACATGGCCTTGCCTAATGAATTTGAAAGGCCCATCTATCTCCTCGGTGCTGACTTACTTCAACAAAATCCCCACTCATTAATTACCCAAAAAGAAATCTCCTCTCATTCTGTTAGCATGTAGCAGTACTCCAGGACAATTCCTGCATATCAGGATACTTCCTGGAGGTTTCATACATCAGATATCTAGTTACTAATAATTGAGAGCTTTCTTCAGTTCAGATGTACGATTCCACAACAGACACAGAAAAGCATCTTCAAAGAATGTGTATCTGTATACTGGGGTTACTGTTCATCAGCAGGGAGAAGCTCCATGAAAGAAAAAGAAGGAAAAAGAAAACACCTTTGATAGTATTTTGCATGCATGTCAATTCCTAAATTATACATTATTTGTATTTCCTTTGCCCCAACTGGAAAGGAACTGATAAGTTCAGGCTTGAAATACTAGTCAAGTCAAGATGGGAAATATACTGTATTAAGTTTGTAAACAATACGATGATACTGAAGTAAAATCTACCCCTACTCAGACACCAAAACATATGTGGAAATCAAATTATCCAAAAAAAAAAAACATATGTGGAAATCTTCTAAGAATTGTTTTGCACCCAAGCCATATGGGTCTAGCTTGAGTTTTAGTCTTGTTGCTATGTAAATTTTAATTTATTAAGGGAACCAATGCTATTATCTCCTTGTTTATGATTGAGTTAGGATAGGGGTTGCTGATAGGTCACTAGCTGTTGCAGTCACTAATATTTTTTTTCTGCTTGTTAATAGTCAATGAGTTTCAGTCTACACATAGCAGCATTCTTTCCCTATAAGTTCTAGTATCATAGCAAGAGTAGATCTATAATGAAATTGGAATTGGCACAGAGAAAAGGTTGAAGGATGGGCTAGATGAATCTAAAAGGTCTATACCTCAGAAGAGATTATAGCAGTCAAGATGATGGAGAAAGATGAAGGTGAATAATGCGTAACACCTCACTGGACTCCACAAAGCTTATCATGCATTGGTTGCAAAGATAAGGATATTATAATTTGAAATATGTCAAGGATAGAATATCTTTAAGGAAGGAGTTAAAATGGACATGTTAGAAAAGAGAAATATAAATTAGAAAAGAGCATACTTGCCATGTTTGGTTAATTTTATGAATAAGATTTGATCCAATCCAATTTCCTATTGTTTATAGAGTTCATGACATGGAAGAGATTTGAGATGACCATTTTATGCTGACCTTAATTCAGCAGTGCAAAAGAAACCAGACCAGAGGTGAAGGAATTAGTTGTCCACACAACTCTGGCACTGAAAATTCTTGTTGAGAGGTACTCTGAATGCGTTATGTCTATCAGCAAAGACTATAGAATAGAAATCAATAACTGTATTACACTCTAAAAGGCTTGAAGAGATGTCCCCTTGTTTCAATACATAATAGGAAAGTCCCACTGGCTACAAAACAGCTACTTGGAACTGGCAAGGTCTGTCTAACCCCCACCATATTGGTGAAATCAGTTAAGGGAACAAACAAAAATGCAAAAACAAAACAGAAAATCATAAGAAAATTTTCAGCTATCATACGGAGAGAATGTCATGTGCATAATTATGTGCAATACCAAGTCATAAAAGCAAAAAGTGAAAGTACCTCATATGCTTTCATTGATTGGTCAGCAACCTCTTTCTTCTCCTCAGTAGACTTGAACTCTGCAAGATAACGATAATAATCCCCTTTCCTGAAACACCCAAATTTCCATGGCATCACAAAATCCAAAATCAGTGAACTGAAAGGCCCTTCTAGATGACAGAAGCAACATTAATACCATCATGATGCCTCACATTTTATAGTAGAAAACTTTTGATTCGCCAGCACTTGCTGAGGGAATGAGATGTTCATCAATCACAACCATGATGTCACTGCAAATACTTGACAGCTCTGATTCAACCTTCTGCCTGTAGTCCCTGATTCGCTTGACATTAACTTCATTTCCTCTCGTTTCTTCCTTCTGTTCTATAGACGACAAAATCCTCCAAGATGCTCTCCTTGGGCCAACAACGTTTTTATACCCAACAGAAAGCAAGTTTCGCTCTTCAACTGTCAGTTCCACATTAAGCACAGCAACCTTTTTCATTGCTTCTACCATCTCTGCCATATTGAAAGCAATATTTCACAACATCAATCTTCATATCCACAGAAACATGTATGACCACAATGATCACATATTGGACTAATCTAGATCTATCTATTAGGGTATACTGATCACAGCATTTAAAGTGGAGTGCATTTGTTTTGAAAATGTGCTCAACACTTTAGAATTATAAATATATTGCTCAATGAAAAGTAAAATCATTTGAATTAGAAAATTAAAAGGTAAAAAATATTATTTCTTTAGAAAAGGTGAAAACCAATTTTCCCTTTTTCTGGTCACTTTCAATGCAAATCTTACCTCTCTTCTCACCACAAGCTATTCTGAATTACTACACAAACCATTTTTTATTGCATTATTTGACAATATAACTATTAAATTGTGACTAACACATTCATATATATAAATAGATAAAAAACAAAAAAAGGAAATTGTGACTAACATATGGGGGAGAAAGAAATGAGATATGGAAGAACGTTTCCCCTGAAATCAATACATCTTCAGCTAAAGAGACATTTCTCCATCCACATCAATATGTTCAAGTCAAAAAAAAAAAAACAGGAAGATATTTTTTGTTCTCAACTTGCTCAAAATTCTTGAGTTCATGATACATAATGAGTGTACAACTTTAAAGTTCATAACATTCTCTTTCTTTCTATGATGATAAAACTTATACCAATCGAAAGCTGAAAGTCAACTGAAAAACACATTCAGCTGTACAACCTTTTCCACAGCATTCTTAATCTCTCCAAGTAGATACGATATTTCACAATGCAACAATTTTCAAAAGCAACCAAAACACATCCTGTCATAATTATTGCATAATAAAGTAACTAAGAGCTCATGCTCAATATATCCAAGATCTCACAGTTACAAAATTCAGGGTGCTTTGTTTAAAGGAAAATGTTTTAAGATCCAGCAAACTGAAAATACATTTCCAAAGAAAAATAATCTCCGTCTCAATAAACTCAACCTATAATTTCCATTCCAGAAAATTTGATATAAGTCATACTCCTTCCTTCACAATAAATTCCGGTGCAGACTTTAAACACCTCCAACATCTAGCAGCAACTAACTAGTACAAGTTTTTTACCTGTGATAGCCACTATAATATTTGATAATCATAAAAATTCAAGGATTAAAAAAGAAAAAAAAGTTACAACATACAAACAACATTTCCCCGCGACACAAGAAGCAATCTTTATCTAAAAAATAAATATTCCAAACATCATAAAAGGATCTCCATTTCTCCTTTCAGTTTCGCTCCAAAATCCTAGAATCTGATTGAAAAATTCCTAATCACCTCTTAATACCCAGTATATTCAAAATCCTACTAAAGAAACACTGAAATTCAACTAAAATCCCTTGAAACTCACATCAAAAAGCACATCCAAGTAATAAGAACGCAAAAATCAACACTTCAGCTAAGCTAATCGAAGAATCCTAACTAACATATCAACTGACGGACTAGCTAACTGACAGACTAACCGTCGTAACGCTCAGCTTGCTCAGCGAGCTTGGCGACATAGACAAGACCTTCTCTTGACGAAGCCATAAAGCTTTTCGATCTAGAAGATCTTTAGGGTTTGTAGGATTGAAAAGAGAGAGAGTTACAGAGAGAAAGAATTAGAGAAAGCGAGAGAGAGAGCAGAGCAGTAAGATAATGAGTAAAGCAGGAAGCTTTGACGACAACTGGAATATTAGATGGATGACCGAAATTGGACAAGGAAATTGAACTTTTGGGTTACTTGTTAGCGTTTGTCCCAACCTATCAGGACGCGACACGTCAGTCTAATCGGACGGTGGCGGTTCTGGTGATTCCGGGTATAGTGAGTACTTTGCTCTGGCCATTCAGGGATCACCACGTATGCCAAGTTTAGTCTCTTTTTCCGCTGTGTATGTGATTATGCCCCTTTCTTTTTCCTCTGCGATTCAAGGAATTTTGGTATAAATGCGTGTATTTGCTTTCAGTTTCATGGTTAATTTAGACATTAATAATAGAAATTTAATAATAATTAATATGGAAATTTAATATATTTAATTAAATAACAAAATTAAAGTCAAATTGATCCGTTAAAATAATGAGTGAATCATATCCAAATTGATCAAGGATAATTGGTTAGGAAAAAGGCAGTATTGATAAGCATATTAGTCATTTTCCTTCACTCAAATATCTTTTTAGCACCCCTTAAAAAAATTAGTAATAAAAATTGTGTAAATAGAGGTATCCATTCAATATATAACTGTTATTGTATGTTAAGTGCCAAAGTTTTAATAGAATGGTATAATAATATTATTTATTTATATTACTTTTACCATGTTTATCTCATCTTTTATTATTATTTATTTATTTATTATTTAGATTTGAATCTAAACATCCAATCTTTTATATATGATTTTTGCCTGTTTTAAATTAAGTTATATATAAAATAATATGATATAAAAACAATGCTAATGGATGTTCAGTAGTATTTGTTACAATGCTAAATTAAAAAATAAAAAATAAAAGCTTTTTGCTTTATTATGTATTTACTTTTTTTGTTAAGTGTATAACTAACATTGTTTTTTTTTTAGAATTTTAATACATACTAATAATTGTTTTGACCTTATAGTATAGTGACATAAAAGTTAATCTTCTAATTGAATGGACCATTAAAAATCCCTTTTCGTTGTAATTATTGAAAAAAAAATATCAACCATTTATTAATGTTAGCCTAAAAAATTCTAGAGGGATTAAAAAGTTAACTATTTTCCTATTTTATGTGCTCCCTTTTAGCTTATCAAGCCTCTTAATTACCCAATGTTTGAAAGCATGGATTGACATTAATTAGAATGAATATGGAGAGATTTTGCATTTTTTCCTTTTTTGGAAGTAGTCGGATTTACAGATATTATTATTGTGGAAGATAAATTTTTCATATATCATACAGTATATTTTAAAGGTAAATCGTAAATATTCTCTTTTTTTTTAATTTTAGATTTCTTATTTTTTAAATTATTTACTTAGACTTCTAAATCTTAAAAAAAGAAAAAAAAGAAGTTTATACAGCTTTTGTGAGATCATTTTATCTTTGATTTTATTTTTAATTTTAATAATCATATTCGAGGAGACAAAAAGTAATAAAGGAGTATAAATGCATTTTTTTTTAATTTGAGAATTTAAATAAACAATTTTGAAGATAAAGAGTTAAGTTTATATAAAGCAAATATAAAGAATGCATTTACAAACTTAACCTATTTATATTCAATAAAAGAAATAGCATTCTTACAAGAAAAAAAATAAAAGAAAAAAGAATTGAATTTATTACTCTATATGAACACAAGTCATAAATCTATTCGTGTACAAACATGGTAAAAAAAAAAAAAAGATTAAATAATCCGCCAACATGACGAGTTTGTTCATCCATATATTTGCTAGTCGAATTTCCTAGACTCTTCAACGTGAAAAAACTATCTAGTTAATATCAAATTGACTAAATAAGGGTAAAACAGTATAACTATTCTGTAAATAAGGAATATTAATAAAAAAAATAGCTTTCGAAGGGAGAATAGATAATAATCCAACTACTGATCCTTTGAATACATCGTCTTTCCAAGTAATTTAATTTCTTAAATACAATGAAAGGGTTGAATACTTCAAGAAATCGATCTTAAAAAAATTGTACAAGAAAACTTCATTATAAATGTGAGTTCTATAAATATTTAATTCATAATTTTATATTTTTGATATGATGCTTTTAAAAGAGTATATACTAATATATATACTTATAAATAAATATCGTATATTGATATATTTCCTCAATGAAATATTTTCAAAGGACTATATGTTGCAACATAGACACATATACTTATAAATATAACATTACATATTTATGTTTTAGAAAGATTTTGTATTTGTTGTTTATACACATAACATAAGTGTTATTTTTCAAGAAATATTTAATGGTCTAAACATGTGTATGTATGTATATTTATACAAGATATAATTAATAGCTAGTTTATACATATATTTGTGAAGTCGCAAGTGTCCTCACAGTATGTCGCAAACGCAAATATATAATGTGTTTCAGTTTATGAAAGCTACAAATAGATATACAATATAGTTCACATAAAAAAGCATCTTTTAGACCACCTATTTTGTATTCCATACATTGACTACTTTTTGAATGCTTTCGTTAAAACATAAATGATATTGATTTAAATAGTGTTTCATGTATAAACTATAATTTCATATAATATTTAACGCTACAATTTTTCAAAAGTATATATAATAGTATATCTATGTATAAAAGTTGTATTTTATAAATTGTCTATATAACTATGTGAAAAAACACCAAAAAATTGCTAAATATTTTAAGATCAATATAAGTATGTAGATATTTGTGTATGCATGTAACACTATCAATGACAACCTAATTACTAAATATCGTGTACTAGAATGATAAATAGAATAATATTATATTTAAATGTGCAAGTAATAATTGAAGGTTGTTGACAACTCTCATAAAAGTTATCAATAATTAGGGTGGGCATGGTTCAAATTAACCAAACCAAATCATTATTTACTATTTGGTTTTTTTTTTTCCATTCCAAACCAAACCATATAGCTCAAATTAAAAAAAATTTCAAACCATTAAATAATGATTTGGTTTGATTCAATTTAGTTCGGATTACGGATTAAATTAAAATTATTATTTAAAAGATTCACATAAATATATAATAATTACTGTAAATTATTGCCTTTTCATAAATTGACAAATAAATCTTCCAATGCAAATTACCTTATTAAAATACTCTATCCTTTAGTAGTTTTTGAATATATCAAATGTCTAGAACAACTTTTGACAAAAATTGGCACTTTTAAATTTAAATATTCGACAAAAACATGCTCCGATCATTTAAATATAATACACAAATACAATATTTGTGTCCCTACCATGCTTACAAATGTTTTGCTAAATGTCTTATAACATGATCACTGTTCCATAAGTGAACAAAATAACAAAAGAATATGACAATTAGAGCATTAAAGGTCTCAAGTATTTTGCTCAATGCCTTGTGAGGTGTTTATTATTCAATTATTTAGTTCCTACTTCTAATTTGACAAATCACAACAACTTTCCAAGAAAATAAGACTCATTACATGACTTATCATCATCATATTCCTAGATTATAAAGCTTAGTAGTCCATATTGCATATAATAATCCACATCAAATCATCCACCAACAAAATACATCATTTCATTTATAAATAACAACTAATAGGAATCATAACAAAATGAACAATGTTCATAAAGTTTAAAACATTAACAAAATAACAATGGTCACCTAAATCGGCCCTTGTTAACCGACTAGATTGCTTGAAACCTTTTGCTTCTACTTCTTTTCCACTTGTACCTAAACTTAAATAACATAACCAATTATTTCTTCAACTTTTTTTAATTGTAATTTATTTATTTATTTTACCCATAAGCAAACATAACTTCATAGACAGCATACTAAACAGTTCGGTTCTGATTAACAGGTGCGGTTCTTATTACGTATCTAAACCAAATCATAATCCGTTTGGGGGGGGGGGGGGGGGGGGCTTAATTTGAACTGTAATCTAAACCATAAGGGAAAAAAAATTGCTATTTCAATTCAGATTGGTTCGGATGGTCTTTTTGTTCACCCCTATTAATAACCTCTTATACCATTAATGAGTTTTATTTTTACAATAATTTGAGATATTTTACTGTAATAGGAGAAGTAATCATACCATTATAGTCACTTTTGAGTAACTGTATCATAAAAATTCTCATAAGTATAATATAACATTCTTATAATGATATAATACAAATATTAGACTTTAGATTACAAAAGTTCATAATTCTATAATCATACAAATAATTTAATAATAAATTATTATGAGATTATAAAATTAGAAAAAAAGGGAATTAAATTGGCAAAAAAAGTTTTATGAGTACATTCATATTTAATAAAGTTACCCATCCCGTAAGTAACAATTCCTCTCCTTTCTCAATTGAAACTTAAAAACAGTACATACACCATATTTTCCTTTTATCTTCTCTTAAGCTATTCTCTGTATCAACTCATCGAACATCAATGAACCCCTTTTTAACCCCATAAGTAAAAGCCATCCTAAACTCATTTTTAATTCAAGTTCAATAATTGAAATGATGCTAGATAGCTAAAAACTTAGTGGGTTTCTGTTTTCTTGTTATCTATAGGTAAATTTTTTGATATATTCCAACAATCCAAAGAATATTTTGATTGAGGATCTGATAGGTCAAAGTAAGTGAGAAATTCGATGAAATTACTACACTATATATATATATATATATATTGTTATTTATTTCTAAAGCTATGGATATCTATTTGTGACTTCCAAAGGGACTTTAAAGGTTTGTGGTAGGGATTGTTAAAAACTTTATGGTGTTTTGTTTGTATTAGAAATTGCAGAAGATGGAACCCCTTTACTATCTGAACACCTCTATGAATGGTGTCTTACCCCTAGTACAAATCATCTAGCACCTAAACACTAGAAATTCCATTGTCTTTCCCTTCGTTCAATTGCTCCACCAACCAAATGCCACAAGGTGCAATGCATTAATAAGGCCATGCAATAATATAAGCATTTTGATCTTCTACTAATTAACTTAAGCTCCTTATACAATATAATAGAACAAACTACATTCTTATATCCACCAAAACAAACTCATCAAAATCATGTAAATTCAATCTAAATCAATATTACTTGCTTGCATTTTAATACCGATACCAATTACAATATGTGCAAACATTGGCATAGTTATTTAATAGTATTTAATCATGTGCAACCCACTAATGAAATTTAGTTCTTTAACCTTGTTTAATATTTCCATATGGAATAATTCTCAATGAAAAGCTTATTACCTTAAATTCAAATCCCTCTCATTAAGAACCTTAGAGAGTTTATTGACTACCCTTGAAGACTCACCTCTATTCCTTTTCAGGGAACTATAAATTGTAAAAAAAAAAAAAAAAAGGTTCGAATTGTTGATCAGTGGCATCAATTTGATATTTGTGTGGTTTTGTATGAGTGATTGGTTGTACTTGACAAATCTATAAGCTGTTACTCTTTTGCAGATTCCAATGCATTGTGGAATGTTAATTGACTATAAGATATTGATTGATCACTAAGAAGCAAACTAACTAAGAAACTTGGCTACTAAAAACTGGACATGCGTTATATGAAGTCCTATATTTACAAATGGCCATCATTATTATATGATTCGTGAGAAAAAATCATTAAAGAGTTTTCAATTCACCATCTATAAACTAAATGATGTAGGGGTTTTTATGTGCTTGGCAAAGCCAGTCGAAAGGTCTCACATGTCATTTTGGGCTATGGTTTGATGTCAGGCGTATGCTCAAGGTACCATGAATCTACTTAAATAATAATAATTTTTTTTTGGGCGGGGGGGGGGGGGGGGGGGGGTTGTTTGGACATCCTAAGCATTGATGGTATATGCTAAATCCTTAATCCAAGGTTAAGAGGGCTTAAATATCTTAGACCTTATGCTGGTTATTAGAAGATTACATACAATATTTACATTGCATATAGTTATTTATACATACTATCCTATAGATAACTTACTTATCCTTACTTATTTTATAGTAATGAGAATATTACTCTTATCTCACTAAGCTGTGATGTTTGCTTACATCTTAGTAGATTGCTGTTGTAGGTAACACTAGAATCATGGGGGTAGGTCAAGCCCTTATATAAATATGAGTTACTTTCCTCGATATAAATAGTATAAGAATTGTGATAGAAGAATATTTATTTCTAGAACCTTAGTTTCTTATTTTGGGGAATTCAAATAAAAATGAATTTCTTTTAATCATAGAATTGTTTTAGTGACTACTGATTTTACTACTTGATAAGGAATGCCAATTCCCTATAGTCTTGGTTGACCATAAAATATAAGATTCCTTAGTTATTTTCATACTTTGTAATTATATATACTTTGATTATATGTAATGACTAAATAATTAAATAAAGTCTTACAACCTCTTACTTATAAGATGACCTATCTCATTTCAAGTGCACACAAGATATGATAGTTTTTAGTCAATTTTACTAAGCCCTCTTTTGGGTCATTACATGATAGTTGGGCACTCTTTACTTCTATATTAATGTCACATTTAGTATGCAAGAATGGTATGAAATTGATTGGAATGGATTGAAATAGAATCATAACCGGAATAAAAAAATCCATTTCCATGTTTGGAAATGTATATGGAATGTATTGCATATAAATTAGTATCTACAAAAAATACCCTCAATTATTAAATATCATAATAAGATTGAAGGTTAATTAAGTAATTTTAATTAATAATAATTAAAAAAAAAAAACGAAATGGAATCGCAATTCCTCCTTCTTAAATGTGGAATCGAATTCTCTCTTGAAGGCAGAATTGATTATTCTAAAGAATCATGATTTCGACTTTTGAAAACATATCCAAATATAGGAAATAGAATGGAATTTGGAATGACAACTCCATTTCAGGTTCATTCGTGTATACCAAACATACTAGACATGTTTTCCTACTGCCTAAACTTACTGTAACCTCAAATACAACCTAGTAAAAAATGTTAAAACTAGGGCATATCAATCTTTGCACCCCTAAGCTAATTCACACAAAAGAAAATTCCCTTACTCTTTTGTTTATAAATCACTCACAAATGCAAAAGTCTCTCTCCCTCTCTCACCTTAGCTTTATCTCCCCTTCTTTCCCTCTCTTGCTCGCCCTTTCCCTGAAAACCTTAGACGTGTCATCACCACACTCTATTCTTGTAGCCATTGTCATCACCCTCTTATTCCCATAAACGACTTTAAGCTTGTGATGTGTCTTTCCCTCCCTGCTAAAGGTAGTAATTCCCTAAACCATTATTCCTTTATCCAATTATACAATTGGTAGCAAATTGACAATAATTCTAATAGCAATTTCAAATTGCATGATTAAGGTGGTAAATTGCATAAAATTATCAACGAATGCTAGTTAGTAGGTTGCTAAGAAGCCACACAATTCCTTTGTTACTAAATTTCCTTCTTTCACTAAAACCCCAATTACTTAGATTTATTAAAGGGAATATCTTATTGTAATTCAGTTTGGTCGAATCTTAAGAAAAGTACTAGTTTTCCTTATTTTTTTCCCTATAATGTTAGTAATCTTCACACTCTTTCCCTTTAACCTTAAGATTTAATCTCTATAGAAATTTGGCCAAGCTATTTATTATAAAAGGAGCAAGCATGACATCATCTATTAAATAGAAAATTTAGACTTTAATGTATATAAAAGCGATGAAAATTTTGGAATTTTACAGACTTAAAAGATTTAGGTTGACCTAATTGTCAAGTTGGGAAGTATTGTAGGCAGCTGTGTACATAGGCTGGTGGATAGGACTAAGGGGGAACAAAGTAACCAGCCTAAACCTCTAGGGTGGTTGATTGTGTTAGCAGGTATCAAACTAAGTTGATCGCTTAGCATCCAATGCAATGTTTGGGACCTTATACAAACTGAATAAGCTTTTAATCAATCTTGTAGGTAAAAAATCAAGTGTTTGCAATCTTTTAAAATCCTTAGGTATCAATTATTTATATGTTGTATAATTTAGGAGTTGAATTCAATTTTAGTTCTTTGCAAAGGTTTGAGCAAATTCTAGGTACATAGTTATTGTTACCTACTATTTGTACATGCAGGCTAGTAATTAAAAATGAACTTAAAAATATTTTGTTAATAAATTGTTTTGCAAATTGAGAATGCCTCTATGTTGATAGTTATAGGAGCATGGGGGTATTGTAGTGGCGGTCACGGATTGGCAGTTGCATCATTCTATAGGGACTGTGACCTAAGGTGATGTAATACTTAGACTAGGCGTTAAATTGTTACATATGGATAGGTGTTTTGTTGACTAGTTAGTTTTTGTAGTATGGGTCAACTTTCTGGAGGGAAGTTGTAATCAAATCACATAAGTGGAATGGGACACCTTTGTACACAGTTACAATGGACTAGTTGTATCAATTGCTAATACTAGTGTGTCGCTAGAGTTTAAGTTAATTAAAGTCTTGATATGTTGAGACTGTATTGACTACCTCAAAAAAATTACAAGATAAATATATTGTTGTTTAATGCATTTAGTATGTAAATGAGCCCATGTGTGTATCATGGTTTGGTAGATATCCAAGTGTATTTGTATGTAGTAATTTTGTGTTACGCATTATTACTCACTTACGTTTTTGAGATATTGTTTTAGGTACAAAAGAATTAACTCTATTTGGTTGTGACTTTTAATGTAGGAGTGAACATGACACTAGTGCTCCAAAGGTTTTACTTTATGAGTCAATCTACTTTAGATTTAAATAAATTGGCATCCTCAATTTTATGTACTTACAAGCATTTAAAATTTGTTACAAACAAAAGTTATTGCTACAAAATTTGAAATAATAATAGATTGTTTGTATGTGTAAATTGTGGATTTGTAGCACATTGAGCCTTGATGGTCCTGTTATGTGTAGGAATATGCGATGAACCATTTACACCTTTGATTTTGGCATATAATAGATTTAATAGTATCAAAATCTAGGTTTATGATCTTTAGGGAACTTAGAAAAATGATCTGTATGACAGTAGAAAACGGGTTAAGATTTGACCTTAAGTGCTAGGTAAATCCTATTTCCCATTTCTTTTAATTTTTATTTCTTTTTTAAAAAATAATAATAAATATATCCCAAAAAAAATGCTTTTAGATTGCTTGGATCATTTTTGCATGATAGTTGAAGAGCTTTGCATGTTTAATAATTTCTAGTGTTTATCCATAATAGAATTAAGTTTTGATATTTATTTGCATGTTTTTAAATTTTTAGGTCTTGTGCAAAATTGCATATTTCTACTTAGGCTTTTTAGCATATTTTGTGGTAATTTGCAAGGCTTGATAAATTTTGATATGCGTTTTTGGTTATATTTCCATATCTTATTGATAATTATATGATTTTGGAAAAATAAAAAATTTTGCATGTTTGCATTTTACATATTTTATGGATAATTGCATATGACATGTTCCAAATCGACATATTTACATGATTGGTGAATGTTGTCAATTGGGTGAATTATGTTTTGTTGCATTATAACATATTTAGGGATTTTATAAATTGAATTTCACAAGAACTAAGGTTTTATTATTTTTTTTTTTGTCTTTTACCCACCAACACACACACAAAAGGACTTTTTAGAAAGTTAGGGTTTTCATAAACATTAAAGTCCTTTTTAATCAAATTAGGTTTTTTTAGAGTTTTTCTTATAAAACCAAAAATTTGGGGAAAAATTTTGTAAATTAGAAAGGGAACCACCAATGAAAGAATTATGAAAAAATGAACTATAATATTCTCATCTCAAATAGTTGTTACATAGACATCCTCTAAAGCAGCCTTAAAAAATAAAATAAACAAACTTTTTCATAGAGAGAAAGTTAAAAAAAAAAATCCTTCTCTTTTTTTTTTTAGTTATTTGAATTTCCTTGTGTATAAAATATCTTTTTTATTTATGGTCAATCAACTTTCCAAAAAGAAAAGTGAACATCTTTCTTGGAAAGCTCTTAATTGGTAACCCTTTATATCTTAAATTAAGTCCCTAAGGGCTTTTTTATTTGAATAGTGGCTTAATTAACCATTCAAAGCATTTGATCCTAATTTCTTTCCTTTTTCTTTGTTACTTAAGGAATAAGTCCTACAATGCATTGTCAAGCCCCCATAAAATTAGAGAACAAAATATAATTGGTATTTTGTAATATAAAGACATATATTGGCTTATAAAAAAAATGGAGAAAGAAATAGCATACATACTTTTTTTTTTCATGTTTGAAATGATACAAGTTGAAGTGAGTCTTGGTTTTTGATGTCATACCTAGATTTGTAAAAGCTAATGCCATGAATTTTGGCACTCTAACTTAACAATGGCAATGGTAATTGGAAATGTGTTCTCCTTCCCATCTTTGTCAATGGTTGCAAGCATGTGATCACCACGAAGCTCCTCTAAGAAGCAACCTTTTTGTTCAGGCCAGTGCACCAATAATGAAATAAAGTTAAAAGAGGAAGAAAAATAGAAACACAAGATTTTATCCTAATTCACCCATTAATTAGGGTTACGTCCAGTAGATGATTTCACTATAATTAACACTTCGCTCTTTTATTACATCACTCAATTATAAGCGGAAAAGAGAATATATAGTAGCAGTTATTTATAAGCCTAAACCCAAACTTTTAAAGAACAAATATGGGCTTAAATGTTAAAAGTCCTCTAGTGTCTAAGGGGTGCTGTCCCCTTGAGACCCTCGCCAAGGCAGTTTCCTCAAACCCCCACCCACTTAATATGGAGTGAGACCTACATGCTTTCCTATCGTAGGGGAGTATGAGCCACACTCTAACACTTCTAACCCCAACAAATTCATCCTACACTTTATCTTCACTCGAGTACTCATCTAAGTAATGGTACATATCGTTATTGTCACTATTGTAGTCATCACCATCAAGTACATTAGCCCACTCCATAAGCCCAATAGTAGCCTCATCACTAACATTTTCCTTTTTATAGAACCATCTTGTGGCTCATCACTAGTCCTCTCCTCCTTTATTGGTTATTCAAGACAGGCAAAATTATAACATCCAAAATTGAGGGATCCTTATCCACATATAACGTGACCATGTAGACTTCCAAAGAGTAGTGTAACTTCAACTATGCAACAACAACAATAGCATTTTCAAAGGGACTAAGGCCACTATCCATTGATTGCCTTGGCACCACATAATATATGATGATCATGGCGATTCACCTAGATTGACTATAACTCCACGAATCTGAAACCAACCTAGTAAATCAGGATTTATGTTCTTTCTTATCTTAGCAGATCTTGCATCATATGTTTGGATAACTTTTTTCATAAATCTTTCACAATAGTGAATTTGAAAGTTTATATCATTATAGTTGTTGATATTATAGATCTTAGAGCCAAAAAACAAAGCCAACTATGCCTTCCTTGTTATTAATTAGAATGTTACAATTCAACTTAATAAAATGTAAAAGGGACATGTAAAGAATTATATCGCTAAAATTTGAAAATGTAAGGAGTAAGGACAAACACATTTTTCGAAGGCAATGATTACTGATCATAGTTTCATATTCGTATAGAGTATCTCTCACTAATATTGAAAGACAAGATGTAGCATGTTATCTTGAGACTACTTGGAGATGACGTGTTGATATTATAAATGTGCGAAAATTCGATTGTCTGATATGGCATTCCTCATGTACATTGAAGAACTAAATGAACTGTTGCCCCTTCCCCAAATAAAAGTGTAACTATTAAGTTAGAATCTTTGCAAAAGCCCTGATGAAACTAGTGCAATAAACGCCGTCTCATATTAAATCACAAAACTAGCATGGAACAAGGAAAGAGTGGCAGAGAGCAGTGGAGAACCGACGTAGACATAACAACATCATAGAAAGTAAAAGCGGGCAAGAAGCATCACCGTACGAATAAGCTCTACTTGAAAACCTTTGGCTATTAAAAGATTATCCCTTACCGCTAGTTTGTTGGCTTGTGTCTCTCCAAAAAACTTCCGGGGTGCTTCTATAGGAGAAAAGGAAGCGTAAGTGTCAATTTTGATTGAGACCTACTGTGAAAGTTACACACATCTAATCAAGTTGGAATGCACAAATTGGTAAGCATTTTCTCCTCTTGTATAGACAAGAAAGCCAATATCTTTAACTAATAAGAACAAACAGAGTATGTCTAGAATCTCATGAAACTACTCTTAGGTTGGCAATCACAAAGACATGACTGTAATATTTTTTATGCCTGTCACATTAATCAATTTTTCACAAAAAAAAAAAAAATGTAATAAGTCACAAAAGTTCAAATAGGGTTTCCCTACAAAAATATTTTAGGAACAAGAGACACGAGGAAAAAAAGGAAAAAGGAGGCTTACCAAGATTAGATTGTAGTCCATGTGAAGAGAGGTGAGGATGAGAAGAGAGAGTTACGTGGGCTCTAGTTGGCAAGTTACTTATTTGATTTTGGGTTAGGTTTTTGGATTTTAGAGAGAGGTAAGGCAGAGAAGAGTGCTTCATGCGTTAATCGAAAACAGAAGAGGATGAAAAATGAACTTGGATTTTATTTTATTTTTTATTTTTTGCATTTGAACGTCACGTGATGCAGCTAATGACCATATAGATGTTTACATAATGAAGTAAAATATGGGTTTTAATTATTAGTAGTGTATGAAAAGGATATGCAAATTTATTCTTTTTATATTTGGGTATTTGTTAATATCCTTAAAAAAATATTAACAAGTACATAAAAAGGTAAAAAATTAATTTTTTTTCAACCTCTTGGCAAGTGTTTCCATAACTCCAATTGGTGTTTTCCTCCTTACAATATTGTCCATCATATCTACTTAATAACGCATGATTGTAAAAAACCCGAGATCACTTACAATAATTGGCTCATTAATGTGTTTTTGGTAAACCATAGTAAATTGTTAATTACATGAAGGAAAAAAAAAAAACTAACAATACCACTCAAGATAATGCATTGGTACATGAAAATTGAGCAAATGAACTATATATTAAGATCAAAATCATAATCTCGTGTTAGAACGTGCATTTACAAGACTTTTACTCCTTTGAAGCTTTTTCTTCCAACATTGATGCTTTAAACATTGGCATTGACTCTTTTTTACCATCTCCATCTTATTAATCTTCACTCCTTCAATTTCCTCTTCATTCTTTTCTTTTTCACTTCCCACTTCACTACTAGTCTTTGCCACCAAAGAAGAAAAGGACCTCACAATCTCTCCACCACAATCACCACATTTATGTTCACTATTCTTCAACCACAATTCTCTCATTCTCTCCCTTATCTCACACACACTCTCTTCATGTCCCTCTTCTCCACAAAACCCGCATTTAATCGCAACGCTAGCCCTTTCCTTCATGCCAAAACCCCAAATGGCCTCGGCTTGCTCATAAGTAATTGCTAGCCTCAAAGCATCATCAATAACCTCAGGCTTTTGTGGTAAAATCCAGGCCTTGATATCTTCCCTCAAGCCATCTACAAAGATGGTGGTAAGTAAATAATTTGGCAGTCCATGATCGGGGCAGTTTTGAAGTATCCATTGCAATCTAATGAAATAAGACCTTACGGACTCGCTTCTTTCTTGATTAATTGTCATCAATTGGGATTTCAGTAATTTATCATCTAATTCGATCCTCTTGTACGCTTGTAAAAATGAAACCTGAAATATTTATATATCTATAATTAATTTACAAGAAATTCCAGTACAAGTGTAAACGTAGTAAATGGTAACATATAGAAACAGAATAAGATCGTACACACATTAAATTTAAAGGTGTCTTAATAAAAGTGCTCTAAGACATTCGCTAAAAACTGTATATGTTCAGTTTTCTAATGCAATATGACCAGAAGGACTCGTCCTTTTCTTGATTGGTTGTCATCAACAGTGTGATATGCATTTGAAACTTCTTATTAAGTTCTTTCTAGGGAATGTAATCGCATAGTTTTAACCTTCACTTACAAATACAAATAGTGAAACTCCCAAGTATATGACCATGAATTTGAATATTAATAGACTATATGGTATATATCAATATCAATGAACATATACTGCGAATTCTGAAGGATCAAACTAAAAAATTAGTAAACTTACCAAAATAATCAAATCGCATCTCACCTTAATTTCGTCCCACGCGATTAAAGGATGGTAGGGTTCGACATTAAGGTCGTACCATAACTCCGCCTCGTCTTGCAAAGAAATAGGGAAGATCTTCATCATCAAGTCAATGGATGCCACATTATTTGCACGGCACACTTTAGCGAACCGGTTCAAGTGCTTGACAGGACACTCGTTGGGACCGCCTCGAAAAATTGGCATCGGCGCAATGTTTACATATGATGACAATGAAGGGGATTGCAATGGTGTTGGTGATGACGGTCTGGAGTTTTTAGTGGAGACCCTGCAAGGGTTGTTCTCGTCACTGTATGTGTCATTTCCATTTGCATGGTAAGGTGATGAAGGAGAGAGAGACTGAAGTTGGGAAGAAGACTGATAAACGCTGTCTTCTTCATCGCAATCAAAATCATTACTGGTGGTGCGAGATGAATAGGATTCAGAAGGTTTTGGTTTTCGTGGATTTCTTAGCCTACGGGTCATTTTTTTTTTTTTTTTTTGAGTGTTCTTCTTCGTTTGTATTCTGTGCCTCTTTGTTTTTCCCTTCCTATTTTCCTGATATTAATAATGTTTTGTGTGAACTGTCGTATTTGTTTGATTTCTCTTCACAGAATTTCTGTTTTTTTGGTAGAATTTCGGTAAGAGCATTAGAAGAAAAGAATGCTTTGGATAGATTTTCTCTGAACTTATATGAGCGAGTATTCATTTAATTACACTATGAAATGAAATAAGTTAGATGTTTGGGTTTGTTTAATCTATTATATTACAATACATAATTTCAAGAGAGATGTGTCCTTTTTATGTATTTTTTGAATAGTTGTAATTTTTACATAATTCAATATGAAAGAATATAACTTTTTACTTGAAGTGGTATATTTTTCTAATAGTTGCAATTTTTATACTTCTCGATGAGTCGCAATTTTCACACACCTCAATGTAAAACAACATAACATATATATATGTATGTATATATTCAAATATTAACAACTTTTATGCCATTTAATATAAAATAACATAACTTTTAGCATGAAATAATATTTATTGCAATTTTTATACAGTTCAATATATATCAACATAACTCTTCATTTAAAATAATATTTTTTCAAATCTTTGCAACTTTTATACCATTTAATATAAAATAGTATAACTTTTTATATTAAATAATATTTTACTCACCTATCTTTATCTATTATAGTTTATAATTTAGAATTTTATATGGTTCTATTTATGTTTTTTAGGAGATCCGTCAAGTTTTCAATCTCATCATTAATTTAAGTATTAACGATAAAGATTTAACAGTAATCGATGGTGAAAATTTAATGTACGTAACTTAATGGTAAAATCAAACATTAGACTGGTCTTATAAAAATGATGTATAGGATCGTAAAAGGTCCCAAAGAAGATGCATGTTTTTTTATGCATTTCTCAAACAGTTACAAACAATTCAATATAAAATAACATACAACATAACTCTTTGCTTAAAATTATACTAATAGATGATGCACCAGCATTGCAGGAGTAAAGAATAAATGGATATCAAATTATTAATAAAAATGATAATTATATATTGCACCCATAAGTCAAGTGTCTAAAAATACAAAATAATTATGAAATTAAAAGATAACTATTTATTCTTATTGTTTATACTATTTCAAGTTATTAAATTAGAAAAAAATATTAAAAAATTCATAAAATTTTTAATAATCTAGATTATGAAAAAATTATTGCATAACTATTTAATGAAATAACTATTCCCCTTAAAATGTCAACTATTGAAATAGCTCACAACTTTTCTTGCATAAAATGTCAACTATTGCAATCTTACCATTCATACATGGCTTCTAAGGAACAAGGTTGAAGAAAAGGGTGAACTTTGTTTCGTTAATACTGAATGGACATGTCTGGGCTTCATCAAGAAACGATATCAATTATTAGAAACGGCTGCTCCACCAGTAAGTCCATCCTAATTGATTTATTTTTTTTTTGAATTTTCTATACTCAAATTTATTGGTTTATATCGTCTGCCTGCTTTTAATAATTCCCAATCGTCACAAGTAAATACAAGTTAACGTACTTGCATTATCTTTTCATCGAATAATTTGTTAGAATTTAAGAGTAATGTCGTCGTTGTTGTTTTTTTTTTTTTTTGGTTATCTTCGGTATAATGCAATGTTTGAGACAATCAAATATAAAGATTTGTTACAAAGGGTGCTTATGTTTGCATAGTGAAGATGGTTGATGCATTGTATTGAATGTGATAAGAAAAAAAAAATTGACAGAAAAATCATATCTTCTATAAAATTATATGCACTATATTAAAAAGAAAAAATCTTAATGACTCCAACATGGTTATTGTATATGATACATAGTTGTCTATGAATTATATATATATGTTACGACTTTTTATCTATATCTATATAAATAGATTATCGATTTATTTGATTCTAAATAAAGGAATTTAATTTTTGACAAAAAAACAAAAATTATTTTAACATATACAAGAGACTCTCAATTTATATAACTATAATTACATTATAGAATCACCATGGAATGTATGAAAAAAAAAAATAGACAATAGTGTGAGTAAACTAATATAAATACATACAACAAAAGAAAAATATATATATACATTTAGCCAAATTTCCCTATCTTAAATATACATATTATTTACATCCTCTAAAGCCATAAACTTTGTTTTTTTAAAAAAAAATTATAAATAATTATCATTATTATTGTTCTATTCATTATTTTTGTTATTATTATATGAAACAAATAGAAACATTAGAGGTCAATATCTTAATGAACATTTTGAAGCATGCATATATTTGAGTTCTTAAAAAACAAACGCGTAACACACATGACCTTTTTTTTTTTTTTTTTCAGTTGCATTTTAGTGAAAGTGTAAATTATTATTGTTTTTGCAAAGATACGTAAATAATAACAATTTATTCCATTTCTTCATTCATACACACGCAAAATTTAAATTATATTTATACCAGTCATTTTTTATGAAAATTTTATCCTCCACACATTACGTGAGCTCCTAACTAATTTAGTATATAATTTTGAAAGAAGAGTTATGTCCTTTTATGCATTTCTTGATTGTTGCAACTTCTATATAATTTAATATAAAATAGCATAAAACAATATAACTTTTTGCTTAAGATGATATTTTTTTAAATAATTACAATTTTTATGCAATTTAATATAAAATAACGTAATTTTTCATATTAAATGATATTTTACTCTTGTATGTTCAAATATGATAACTCTTTCAAAATGATATGTAATTTCATTTAAAATCATTTAATTTTTATATAATATATTATATTATATTTATTATATATTAATAATACATCAATTACGATATCTTTTAAATAAGTTCATTATTTTTACTTAAATATACTTTAAACCAAAATTTATGCATGGCATAAAGCTTTAAGTAACTGTGTGGTATGTTGGATTGAACGTTATTTTCATATACTATGTTATCTTCATCTCATTGGAAAATTGTCAAAGTTTAATTTTATTTATGGTATGATTGCTTTTGTTTATTTTATTCTTTCAACTAATTTAACAGTTAAGTCATGAGCTAAGAAGAAAGTATTTATCAATCTATATTAGTTGTGGTTGTCACACTCCAAAACTTAAAAGGTAATAACAATCCGTTACATGTTTTACTTAATTAAAATATGTAAGGCTTTCTATAACTTATTTTGGTTTTTAGGCCAATTTCTACTTTGAAATCATTTATTTGACCAATTCATACTGACATGAGAACACTTAGTTTGTACAAAAAAAATTAAAGGGTAACAAATAATATGAAAGTTCATTTAGAAAGTCCAATTAGAATTATTAACAAACTCTTACATAGCATTGGCACATTACTCCCCAACTAAATTTATCTCGGATAAGAATATATGAGTAAGCCTCAAGGGCCTAGTACAATAGTAATGCAAACACAAGTAAATGTCAAGTAGGTCTAAAATTTTAATGTAACAAATAACTATTTAGTTCATAGTTCTCTTTATTAATGTAAATAAATAATAAATGAGTACTTATGATGAGGGACTTGGGGTCCAATGTCATGCCCAAAACTTTAAGGGTAATGACAACTCATCATGTATTTTATTTAAGTAAAATACATTAAGACTTACTATATAAAGAGTGGGTTTTTAAACCAAATTCTATTTTCTGAAATCGTTCATTAGTTTAAGAAAACACTTTGTCATTTGAAAATATTCTTGAAAATCCACAAAGTTTTGAAAACGGTCATTAACATTAATTAGAAAAATAATTCATTTATAAAGTTCATAAGATCCAATGTTTATAGAATTTATAAAGTCATTTTGCATCAGAAGGAAGTGATAACTATTATCATGACTCTTCAACTAGCAATATCCCATTCTCTGAAATAGTAGTCGACTTATATTTAATTCACATACTATTAGCAAACTTATTAACACCTAAAAAAAAGTACAGAATGAGCCACAAGGACTCACTACAAAATAGCTTTAAGCACATACTTGCATATTATGCATATCTAAATTTAATGCGTTAGCATAATCCATTAAGTTATTTAATTTGAAGCAAAACAAATAGTATGGGAGTACTCATGACTCTAGACACTTTGGGAGTTGAAAAGGATTTAACCTTACTCAATAGGCATTGGGGGATTATCATGGCATATCTAGTTATTATGATTAAAACCATATTCGAAACCAAAGCCACAAATTGATAAAAGTAGTATCGTCTAGGTATTTGCTCCAAATGCTAGACTTTTCACTATGGTTAGAGTTCATTTTTTATTGTCCCGTATGAGACTTACACTTCGTACGGCGTTTGGTCAACTTCTCTTTGCTTCCATGATCATTTGCTTAAGTACTAGCCTTATTGACTATTCATTGAACCACTTATGTGGCTTAGGCACCTAACTACTATATCATCTTAGTATTCTAAACTGTAGCCTAAAACCCGATCCAAGGGTATTACTCTTTAGATTAGGTAACCGTGCATAAACAACATTACAGATACTTAGGCCGAGTTTAGGTATTAGTTCATTTTAAGTATCATAAATCTAACATGCAGCACACAACTATCATATACCTACAATCCATGAGCCATTGCTAACCACAAATTCAAAGATTCCTCCAACTTAATTATAAGTTCATATGCAATTAAGAACATAATTATCATTGAGTAATATTTATGCAAATTCATTTAATTTAATTAAATGTACTTATCAATTCAATTTGTGTTTAGCTACCATTTAGTATAATTAGGCTTAACTTTGCAACTAGGTGTAATCCTTTAAAGCTATTAAGCCCATTTAGTATTTTTAAATAAATGTACTATCTTAGCCTAATTATTAATTATATTAATTAGTTATTCGACTTGTTAATTGAATCGATTTAAAGGTTATGAACTAACTAAGATAGGATCGAACCAATTGGGGATAAATTGGATTTAGTTCATCTTTAGGGGTTCGATTCTAATCTATTTCATTTTGATTTAGATTTATATATTAATTTATTTTTTTCTTAAATTTTTTTATTGAAACCAGTTTAGGTGAACCAATCGGAAGGAGATTGATTTGGTTTGGTTGAACTGTGTTTTGGATTGGTTTGGTCCTCCCTTAGGAATATCCTAACTTATTTGTTATTTGTTCAATTATTTATTTTATTCTAAAGCCCAATTTACTTATTAAGTAAATTATGACTTTAAGCCCATTTGTTGTTTAATAATGTAAATTATGGATTAAGCCCATGTGATAACACTTAAGCTCACAAAACACCTTTTAACATTTGATTATAGTCCTCATAAAGATCAAACTTCTTTCTTAAATATTCTTGATCAAATTCTTTAATTTCTTGATTGGTGAAAATAGTTTTGATTTTGAATAAATATTTATAAAAATTCATTTTTGAAGTAAACATACATATGAAAAGTTAATTATCTCAAATATCATGTAAAAACATGTTTTTGATGTTTTTAGATGAAGAGATTTAACCAAGCTTGAGTTTTATGAAGAGCGGTTTGAATTCTATGAAGAACATAAGAACACATTCAAAAGCATTCAACTTTAATTCGGTGAATTAAGTAGTGAGTTAACTCGTAATAATAATTTCTATTAAGAAGATTATCACAATAATGTATTAAACATATTAAAAGATAAACATTCAATCATAAGTTTTTTAGATTTATCATCCTTATTAAATATAATTCAATCTCCATTGAGTCCACTACATAAACTATCAAAATTTTTAAAAATTCGTTTTTTTTGCACATGCTTCACAAAGCCATGCTTATATTTCTCATTATAACTTCAAATCAAAACTATTTGATTTTTAACTTATTCATCTGTGATTTCTTTTTAAAATTCTAGATTTCAAGTAGGTTAAACATTTTAAAAATACTGTAATTTTCTAATTACAAACTTTTACAACCATCTTAACTAGTTTGTATCTCTTTGTATGATTCGGCCAAAAGATATCCTAGTAGGTTATCCTAATAACTATCAATAACTATTTATTAATATTATAGAAGTAATACTTTTCATTTTGATAAACACATAATTACCACACAAAAAAAATGAAAATAAAAGGAAAAACTCATATATGGTCGGACAAATTCTAAGGCCCGACATTCTCCACAATCATCCTGCCAGAAACAAAGATAAAAATACTTTTTAATCAATAAATAATATTGTGTGAATTGATTTTTGTTTTTAGACCCTCACCCACACTCTTGGAAAACTGATGTGGAATGTTAAAGAACACAAAACTTCCACCACCGTCCACTCAGATTTTCTTTGCCAAAAGTTCAACCATTGCAAGTGATCCCAAAAACCCATCTTTAAACCCATCAATTAGCACGGAAAATCCATCCTTGCATCCTCCATAACTTCCCAAGCCCAGCAATGGCAATGATTCTAAACTACATTCCTTCAGTCACATTTTCTTTTACCCCTTTCTCATCAGACACAAACTCTAACTCAAATCCAAATCAAAGGCCTACCAAAATCATACTCCCCAATAAGAAGCCACTGAAATGGTCAACTGGGGCTGCTCCTGGTGACTATGGAGGACCACCCACAACTTCAAAGCTTAGGAAATATTGGGGTGGTGGGGAAGAAGACCCTTTGACTTCTGATGAGTTCATTTGGAATAAAGACTTTGTGGGTCGGTTTAAAAGGATGGTCAATGAAGACCCAGATGATGTTTCTACTGTTCAGGCATCTCCTGCCAAGGTTTGGAGGATACAGCTTGGTTCTTTTAATATGAATTATGTTTGTATTGTTGGGGAATTATGTGGTGTTGTTGAAAAGCTTGGTTTTTGCTTATGGATTAGGAGAATGATAACCGGTGCCCGGAGCACTTGTCTAAGCCTAAATATGAAAATTTCACCTTTCTATGAATTTGTTGTTTTGGGCGGGCTATTCGATAAGAGGACCCAAAAATTATGCATGTGTGGATTACCTTTGTGCTCTTCGAAAGTTTGGTTTTTGCTTGGCAATCAGCGTGTCAATGGATGACCACGTGTTCTTGTTCTCTTTCATTCTTTTCAGTGTACGAATGAAATTATGGTAATTTTCATATAGATTGAAGTTAATTAGCTGCAATTTTGACACATATTCTTTCTGTTGTGTTATACATTTGCTAATTTTGCTTGAACAAAATTTTGAGGACAGTGATCACATATCTCACGCATATGACAAAGGTACTGAAAAGTGAATTTTTTTTTTCTCCCTTAGCATGTTAAGGATTGTAAAGGACACGCTCTACCAAAATCCTTTTTTGAGTAGAATGTCGTGTAGCCATAAAATTTTTTGGATGCAATTCACGGAGTTAGAGAAACGAAAGTCAGTTTTAGGTGACATAAAGAAATGTCGCAGCGTGATTGTTTCCTCTCTCCTTGTTTGGATATGCCTGTTGCCTAATTTGATTAGGAAAGGCTCTAATTTGTCCCATACATCCTCTGGTACTAGGCCTCTTTTTCTATGAATAATGCTCGAATCAACTGAAAAGTGATGACATAACTTGCCTCATGGCAAACCTATTATTAAAACTTAAAAAATGACTTTTCATTGGAAAGTTTTATTGGTTGTTCTTTTACTGTATTTTTGATGGAGTAAACTAACTTGGCTTTTAGTGACAGCCTAAGATAGTCATTTCAGAAAGCCACCTTTCCAGGCAATACCAATTCTGGCTCCCACATCTGATGACCTTTTGTTTTGGTCTATTCTTGTAGCCGTTTCCACCCACTATATTGAGCAAGTCACTTTTAGATAGCAAACTCTTTGTGAGTGGCAGCAGAATTTGTCATGAATGGTGGGCATATTAGAGGTATATTGACACTCTGGAACATAGGTGTTTTTTTGGTTGAAAAAATCATGTCAGCTGAGTGTCATTTATTTGCCAGAAAAATTATTCTTCTTGGTGCCTACTTGGAAAATTCGCTAAGGCCAAAGATATTTCCAGTGAGAGCTCTTTATTTTTATGTAATCATTTCCAGTGAGAAGCCTTCCCCACTCTCCACACCACCCCACCCCCCCAAATGATGGAAAATATTTCCTCATAAGTTCTTTTAGGGAAAGAATTTCTTGGGAGGACATATTCCAAAATAATGACATCTTTTGGGGAAAAAATATGAAACATTCATCTTTGAATCTCTTGGGAGAGACCTCTGATGGGATCAATCTAGCCTGATTGATGGCAGATTGTGAATAGAATTGATTATACAAACTAAGTGAATGCCGATTGCAAGCTGCTTTATATTTTGGAAAATTAGTGCCTCACTGGCATGAGACCTCTAAATTTAGTCCTGCTTCTTGGGCCCAACACTTGTTTGATGATTAGCCTCTGCACTGCTTAGCCTGATCAGTTATATCTTGATAGTGTAATCTCATGTGGACTTGATTTTCTTTCTTCATCATCGTGTTCTTTCTGAAATAATGATGGTTTGTGAATGGAATTCAAAAACCATAAATTGTTGTTGCACTAAGCAATATAAGTTGAGTAAGATGATGCATCGGGAGAGAATTACTTAATCAGAAGTCTATCATAGAAATACACATTACAATATTTTTATTTCAAACTGGCATGAATAGTTTAAGTGAATTCTCCAAAGAGAATGGATTATGGGAGTGTGTTACTTGAGCTATTGATTGAAGCCATGTGTAAGTATCCAACAATGTATAGCTTTAGGTCTTTATACAGTCACTGTGAGTTTCCTTAGCATTCTTTGGTCATGATATTGAAATCTTTTTGGCATGTGCAGGAAGACTCTTCTGGGTTTTTGAGCTTGAACCGAGTGATGTCCCTTGACAGGTTGGTGCTCTCTTTCTAAATGTGATCAGCAAATTGTTACTTTATGGTTGATAAGATCTTGATTCAACACCATTCAAACTACCTCATTGCAGTCTGGAAGTTGATCTGACCAAAGAGCTTACAGCCCCTTCAAAATATGTTGCAGAGCCATTGGTGGAAACTCCTAAACAAGTAAGCTGAAGGGGCTTCCTTATTATCCTGTATCTTGATAGCAGGTCCTACTGACATTTATTTGCCATTCATGGATAATGGAAATCAGAGCAATAGCAGTGCTTCCCGCAGATGGAGGCTGGCCCCTACACGACGTGAGCAAGAGAAGTGGGACAAAGCAACCAAGGCTGCAACTGGGGGCAGCGTGAGTAAATTCCAAGACCACCCTATTCAGTCACTTAATTTTCTGTGTGCTGATATTTTAGAATCGCTTTTGCTGTGGGTGTTCTGTATGTTATTATTACTCTTCCATTGAATGTCTTCATTGCATAATCTTTCATATCATGGAGGAATATATTAGTTCATGTCTCTTCCTGTGATGTTTAAAATCACATATTGTTACCGTGCAGGATGTGTTGGTCCGTGAATCGAGGCAGCCTCGGGGAGACCCAGTGGTGTTGGCTGCTCAGTCAAGGGAGCAGTACTTTAAGGTATATAAAGTTTATGCTTTGTTGCCTTATCATTTTGGTTTCTGCCTTCTTTCTAAAGGTGGTAACTTACTGTTTTCATGCACCATGCAATTTTCTTTTTAACCAGTTAAAGAAGAAGCTGCAACTCCTCACTCTGGGTATAGGAGGTGTGGGCCTTGTCTCGGCATATGTTTCTTATTCTCCTGAGATTGCTGCAAGGTAATGTTTAAACCCTTTGACATCATTTTAATGTGGAAAGTTATACTTTACCAGGGTTAGTGATGTGAGAGAGAAATATATCATTCAGTTTTACAAGTGTAAAACTAAATGATTACAAATTCTCCTGACCAATGGTTTGGTTTTCCTTGTTAAGTTTAAATCATATGCCTTAATACTTTCTTGATGGCAAACTGGCTTTGTCACAGTTTTTCAAGTAAGAAGCATTGGCAGAAGAGTAAGAAGAATACAGAAATACATGAAACATATCAAGATGTGTCTTACTTTTCTGGAAGTCATTGTTAAATTGTTGACTTTGTGTGTGTTTGGTGACTCTTATTACTTTCACAACACAACATTGGGCTTAAAAGGGCTCATCCAGTAGTATGGAGGTGAGGAGAAGATGTCATATATATGCAGCCTTGCACTCACGTTTTTACAAAGAGGCTGTTTCCATGCCTTTGTCCCATGACTTACAAGTTATCAAAAGAGCAACTTAACCATTGCTTGAAATTCACCTCAATGGATTGCCTTTTTAGTAATCATACAAATTATATCTAGTGCTTAGAGTTCAGTGTGCATAAAGTATTCCTAATTTGTTCATATATTAGAGTTGCAGTTCATATGCTTTTCACCACCTTTTGTCACCACTGCTTAGTGAACATAAGCTACTTTAAAATGTGTCAAAGAAAATGTTTTGTATACAATATGTAAGCTAGGTTTATTCTGGGATACTCAGAATGTAATTAGTGGTGGTTGAAAATCCTGCTAATTGTATTTATGCTTGCTCTTCCCATTGTCAGCTTTGGTGCTGGTTTGCTTGGTTCCTTAATCTACATACGCATGCTTGGAAGTAGTGTGGATTCTATGGGTGATGCTGCTAGTGGGGCTCAAAAAGTAATCAAGTATGCAATCTACGCTTTCTTCACTCAAGATTTTACCTAGAATTTGTTAATGAGCTATCCTTTATGTGCGTTTAATTCAGCATGCACCTATTTGGAGGATGAGGCTATTTAGTTACAATTTTTCTAAAAGAATGCATGCCTATGCTCTGAATAAATTGTCTATATTCATGTGTACTTATTTTTCTTTTACCATTATATTTTCAGGTCTAGTTATCTCTCTAATGCAAAATCTTGGTGTAATTTTGTTCAAAAACTTTTGTGTTAAATAGATCACTTCAACTTGATTTTGCATGGTCTGTATGGTATTAGCTAACTCATGTACATCATTATTTATTTATATTAATATGCCTGACAATGCTTCAAACAAAGAGGTTGGGCTGTTCACATTTTTTTATTTGACTTCACTTTAGTTAAGATTAAAGAAAGGGGCTGATGCTTTCTAGTGGCACAGAAAGTCTCTTAGAACCCTTATATCATTCCTTAGTCAACTTAGGAGTCGACAGTTAAACTTCTTGTGCAGTTTATGCCTTTAGGTTTTTATGAACAGAAATTACTTCTTGATTTTCATTTCTAAGTGTACTCTGGACTTTTTATCAATATGAACTGGCCGAATTTTGAAAAATCCTTTCACTTTGTCTTAGGAAGAAAGGGAAGCTCCCTGTTCAATAATGGCTGTGTGGTGATAAACTGTCTGGTCAACCACTGTATTGTCAGCACGAATTGAAAAATACGTTCACTTTGTCTTAGGAAGAAAGGGAAGTTCCCTGTTCAACTATGGTTGTATAGTTGAGCACCAAACTTGTTCATAACTCACATCTCTTAACTTCCCTGAAATGTTGCTTCAAAGCAAAAACGATTAGTTTCCATCGATTTGACATTGCAGAGCGAGGCAATCCACCATCTTGAGTTTGTAGATTTTTTAAAAAAATTTAATTAATGCCTAATGGAAGATTGCTGGATGCACGTCTCCATGCTCAATTTTGTGTTTGCATCATTTGCAAGATGACTCTCTTCTGGAAAAGTTACACTATGCTTTCAAATTTCACTAACTCTGGCTGTATGTAGAGGAGCAGCTGTGTTTGACTCATTGGAGATTCACTTGCAGGGGAGCAGTAGGACAGCCAAGGCTTCTTGTTCCTGTAGTTTTAGTCATGATCTACAGTCGGTGGAATGCGTAAGTTAACCTTTGCAAGTGCCTTAGAATTTTCAAATTTACATTTCAAGATAATGTGATTTATTGAGTAGACATGAAATTTTGTGGTTAAAGCCATCGTAGTACTTATTCTTGACATGTCCAATATTTTGCAGGATCCTTGTTCCGGAATATGGTGCTATGCAGTTAGAATTGATACCAATGCTAGTTGGGTTCTTCACATATAAACTTGCTACATTTACTCAAGCTATTGAGGATGCACTTACTGTAGTCACTAAAAGAAATCAAAGTTAAGTTAGCATCCTACAGAAGCTGGAAAGGCATTATACAATGCTCAAGCTCCAAATCTAGGTATGTTATGATTTTTCAATTTCAGATACACGCACCATATTATCTATGTTGGTATATTCTGTTTGCTTCCCTTTGGAAGTTCTTTATGATTTTGACAATTGGATAAAATACTAAGATTCGTTTAAGATACACACACCATATTATCTATGTTGGTATATTGTGTTTGCTTCCCTTTGGAAGTTCTTTATGATTTTGACAATTGGATAAAATACTAAGATTCGTTTAAGATTTTTGGTGGATTGATAAATACTCAGACTTTGCTTTAGTCATTGCGTGTGAATATCATATATTTTTTTGGGTAATTAATAATTTTATTAAATTGTAGAAATACCATGCGCAAGTGAGATAAAGTTACAAAGAGCACATAATCGATGATCGTGCTTGCATGCTTAGCTTAGGCACTAAACTAAAGCAATACGTTAGGATTACAATGGCCTAACATAGGCTTGTACTTGGTGTGTTAACATGCTAATCCTTGGGAGGTCTTTCCCTAACTGCACTTGATTCCGGGTGTGCCATATGCAGTAGACGACTGCTGCTAGTGTAGCTCGCCATCTCTGATGGGTCGGTGAGTCACCTAATGCCATCATAAATCCAATAACACTATCCTAGCTGTTGGATGGGACTGGGCAATGCAAGAAGTTACAGACTATACTCCAAACTTGCATTGTGTAGTCGCACTGGAAGAATAGGTGGGCATAGTCCTCCTGATGCCGGTTATATAGAAAGCAAGTAGTAGATTGCACTAGTCCCCAATGATGTACCCTATCAAGGGTGGAGAGCTTCCCTAACCAGGCCAACCATAGTATAAATGAGTGTCTAGGTAAGGAGGATTTATTCCATACTACTCTTTGCCATGGTACAATGGGTCTTGGAGGGTTAAGGAAACCATAGCCACTCTTGATGGTGTATTCTCCTGATCCTGAATGTTTCCAACGAAAATGGTCCGAACTTATACCGTTCGATCTAAGGGAGGGGGGGATGCTGATACTAGTCCACAGTGGGCCTCAGGGATACACCATTCATTTCTATTCATGATGGAGCATAGTCTCGTAGTATGTGAAAAGCCCGTGCTACTCATGGCACGTGCACTAAATAGAGTGTCCAAAAGTCTTGTTAGGAGTCAGAAGTCTGCCCATAGAGAGATTTCAAGGCCATTATTTGGTTCCCAAAAGAAACAAGATCTTACCAACCCTCTCAGCTTGAGTAATTTCTTCCAGGTCTATGAACAGATGGCTGGTGCTTTGGATGACCAGAAATTCTTTCCCTTGAGTAGAGTGGAATGAACCAATTTTGGCCATAAACTCTTCGCACCTTCCTTGCACAGTCTCCATAAGTGCTTGATTTGGATGGCTTTGTTCCACATATGGATATTCAGTATCCCTAGGCCACCATTTCCCTTTGGTTGACATACTTTAGCCCATTTGACCTTAGCTTTGGTAAATATGTGCGGGTTGCCACTCCAAAGGAAATTCCTTAGTAGTTATTCTATCTTTGAGACAACCGACTTGGGAAGGATGAAAATGGAACACCAGTAGACTTGCATAAAGAAGAGGACATATTTGATTAATTGGAGCTTACTCGCATAGGACAAATATTTTGCTGTCCAAGAGTTAATCCGAGAAAGGGTGCGTTCCACTAACACCTCGCAATCTTGTTTTTTGAGTTTTGAAGAGATGAGGGGAACCCCCAGGTATCGTACAGGTAGTTGGCCTTCACTGAAGTGAGTGTACTGGAGAATAGCCTCCTTAGTACTTGCTGGGACCTGGGAAAAGAAAATGCTGCTTTTGCTATTGTTTATTGCCAAATCCGAGATGGCCTGAAAATCCTGTAAGGTTTGTTGTACCAGGGATATAGATTCCTCGTCGCCTTTGGCAAAAATGAGGAGGTCATTTGCAAAACAGAGGTGGGTCAAACGTTCATTCTGGCATCTCCAATGTAGTGAGAAGCTTGGTTTCAAGACTAACTGTCTCAAAAGCGTGGAGAGGATTTCCATATAAAGGATGAAAAGGTAAGGTGAAATAGGATCCCCTTACCTTAAGCCCTTTTTGCTTGCGAAAAACCCCACCAATTCCCTATTGATGTTGATGGAGTATTTCGACGTGGATATGCATTGGCTAATGAGACGGCAGAAATGGGGAGGAAACTGCATAGCCGTAAGAACCCCTAGAACGAAATCCCATCTAACTATATCATGGGCCTTTTGTAGGTTCATCTTCATCATACAACAGGGACCTCCTACTTTGGAATGGTAGTTTGCCATGAGCTCCTGGGCCAAGAAAATATTATCAGTTATCCTCTTACCTGGGACGAAGGCTGCCTGTTCCCGCTCAACTAGAGTAGGCAATACCGATTTCATCCTTGCTGCAAGGACCTTGGATATCGCCTTGTAAATGACATTAAAACAGGCTATTGGCTTGAAATCCCTCAGTCTAGTAGGGTTGGTCACTTTGGGTACTAGAGTAATGGTAGTATTGTTGGTCTCTTTCAGTAGGTGCCCTGATGTCATGAACTCTCTAGTCGCGATGATCATGTCCTCACCTATAATGTCCCAAGCCTCCTTAAAAAAAAAAGAGCAGAGAATCCATCTAGGCTAGGGGCTTTTCCATTCGCTTGTGATGTAAAGCCCCATTTTATTTCCTCATCTGAAAAATCAGCATCAAGCATGAGCCGTTGTTGGTCATTTAGAGTCCAGGATGTAAAGCTCTTCACATCAACGAGGGTGGTAGGAGATGTAGGTGGATCATATAAGCGTTGGAAGTATTGAAGGATTTCCAGTCTGACCTCCCTCTCCCCGGCCACCTCGCTACCATCCTCCCTAATCAATCTGTGTATGAAGCTGCGGTTATGAAGACTTTTCACAGCTTTGTGGAAATAGACCATATTCTTGTCTCCCAACTCCAACCATTTTGTCCTAGATTTCTGTTTAAGAAACTCTCCTCCGCAACACCCCCCCCCCCTCTTAAAGTGTAATACTCCTTATAGGCTATGCGCTCCTCCTCCAAGCTAGTTGTGTCCCCAGCTGCATGTATGGTAGCTTGCAATTGAACCAAACGTTGCTTCGCATTTTGTACTCTCTGTGAGATGTTGGAGAATTCGGCTTTGTTCAGGCCTTTGAGTCCCTCCTTAACGAGCCTTAGTTTCTTTACTACCTGGAACATGTGAGAACCCTGAATGTCCTTCCTCTATATTTTGCTAACTAGGTCTTTGAAACCCACATGGTCTGCCCAATAATTGAAAATTTTGAATGGGCTCCTTCTGGCCCTCAATCCATACTCCATACGGACCACTACTAATGAGTGATCAGATAGGATAGGTGAGAGGAATTGAGCATGAGCATTCGGGTGTAGATTCATCCAAGGGAGGTTGACCATGGCCCGATCAAGTTTCCTAAGGATAAGCGCCTGATGTTGTTTATTAGACCATGTAAAGAAATCCCCAGTATATCTCAGGTCTTCCACCTCCAATTTGGCTAGACATCTTTGGAAATCCAGGATTGCATTCGTCACAAAAGCTCTACCTTCGTCTTTCTCTGTAACTAGTCGGGTCATGTTAAAATCACCCAAAACCAGCTACGGTCTTCCGCCTATAGTGTGGACCAGTGACTCAAGGTTCAACCACAATTCCTTGCGTTCTTGGTCACTATTAGATCCATAAACAAAAGTGACTGCCATATCACTATTTGCTCTCAAGTTTGTCACAGTGTAATGTAGAAATTGCATATGTTCTTTTTCCACACGAATATCCCACTCCCTCTGTTGCTAAGCGATCCAAATGCGTTTCCGTGCCATGGTGTTAATCCACACTTGCCAATGCTGACCCAACATGTTCTTGATGGTATCCTTATTTGCAGCGTTCACTTTTGTCTCCAATAAACCAATCAAGTTAATGCTATGCATAGTACACAACTTCCTAACCTCCGAAACCTTAATGGGGTCATTTAAACCCCTTATATTCCATGTTGCTAGCGACATGGATATATGGATATAATTTGATTACATGAAGTTCCATCTCCTCTTGCGCTACTTCTTGCGGCGACTAGAGGAGCTAGAGCTTTTGTTAGATGTGGGGTGATTCCCTGATGTTTGGTTCATGTGAACTAATAGTTTGTTGAGTGGGGTATTCTCAAAATCATCACCTCCATCTGCCTCCTCCTCGCCTTGACCAAACAATGGCAAATCCATCGCGCAGCTAGGGGAAATCGGCACCACATTTGCTGCCGGAGAGGGTGCTGCCTCATCTGAAGCCTCTCCAATCGTCAAGCTAGGTGCCTTCATTCCGCTGTCAACCTCCATCCTTTCAATCATTATTTTCCTCAGAGCTACGGGACTCTCATCAGACCCCTTAGCAGCGCTATGCCCTTCCAATGGCAGCTCATTCCCACAATGTTTCTCCTCCCCACTTGCTGCTGCCGTGCCCTTAGAGGGCGTCTTCCTTGCTGCTCTGATGGGTTGCTGGGGATGGTTAGTAGGTGCACCTTGCTTCTCCTTTTCCTTTCCCCGCAGCTCCTTCTATCCAGCAGTGCCTTGTGGAGCATCCTTACTGCCCTCCTCACCCATTGTCTCTTTATCATCCCTTTGTGTTGTTTGATTGGGTTGACATTTATGCCCAAACACTTTGCACCTTGCACAACGTGGAGGGAGCCATTGATACTCCACATGGACAACTGTAGTAGCACCATTCTCACCCTCCACTGTTACTCGAGTGACCGGGTCATAACGCGCATCAAGTTCCACTAAGACCCGCGCATGGTTTGCCCTTTGCCTCCTAGACGTCAAGATGTCAGCCTTGAGTGGCACTCCTACACCACTCACTATGTGGCTTAGTCCTTCGGCTCCTAGGAATTCACATGGAATGCATGAAAAAGTTGTCCACACGGGGACATTTGTGTGTTGCGGCTTGTCAAGTGACATGCCTCTTCTCCATTTCTGAAGGATGAGGAACCGTTGGGCAAAATGCCACATCTTCTCAAGCACAAGGGTGGTGTCGCTCTCTAAGCTGAAGCGGAAATAGAAGAATCCCTCCAAACTTCCCAGCACATCTACAAGGTCGAACTCCTTCCATAGCTTGAAAGCAATGGACCGGACTAGAGAGTAGGGCAACTTGTGGCTAAGGAAATAGCCCACGAGTGTGTTGTTCCAAAATTCTGCCCCTAGATCCCCCATTGCCTTAGGGATTTTCACTGTTGGAGATGGACCCTTTGTGGCTGGTGGAAAGTATTGAAGGTTGAATGCCGGTGGGGTGGCCTCCATCTTGGAACTGCATGCTTGGGCATATGTTCTGGCGGCCGGAATCCTCAGTGTGGTTGAATAGCCGTTGCGAGGTAGTTTCCGGTTAGGCTCCTCGAAATTCTCAGATAGCACCTTATCTTTTTCCAATTTAGAATTTCCAAAAGGAGGAAGGCCTTGGGATAAGGGTGGGCCATGGCTAGGTTGTGTGTCTATTTTTGTGTTAGTGGGGCATCGGTTGCAGGTGCTAGACCTGCTATAAGCCATATGGGCACAAGGCTCCGCATTTCCTTTCCTAGCTATGTCTTGTCCATTGCTTTTCCTAGCTGGAAAAGCAGGCCTTGGACTTGCCTCTTTTGGGTCGGCTTTAAATGCCACTTCTGGAATTGTGTTCACCCCCTGGTGAGCACCATGATCATGCTCCACCAAGGATGTTAGGCCACTCCCGATAGCATTACTCTTTGCCCCCACGTCGGGCGTCACATTGATTGTGCTAAATATTGATAATGTTTTCTTTACACAACTATTTGACTGCCCTGTTTGTTACTTGGTGCCATTTCTAACATAATGTTCTCTCAATCATGTTGCAGATGATCTTTCCAGCAATGGCATATCTAAAGAGTCTTTTTTCTGCAGAGGAACCTGATAACTTGTTTTCTGCTCTTTTGATTTTCCGGTTCTGTGGAAAAGGTCCTAAATTCAGCGTGAGAGCATGTAATTGTCTTGTCATTTTTGCCGTATTATTGTGTGATATAGGACTAATGAACTCGCATATACAGCCATATTTGTAAATTGAAATAATTTGGTTCATCAAAAGTTCAAGGGTGATGCTTTTTCTCAAGTAAAGGTATTTTTTTCCCCTTATTTTTACTTGTATCGACTAGTCTTTTTGATTATATCTATGCTAAATTATGAATCTAAATCAAGGTTGAGGAAGCTGGATTTTAATCTGTTGCTTGATTCAACTTCAATTAAGCTTGCAAGCTTATCTATCCTAAAATACAAATGTAGGCAAATTGAAGTTAGTGTCATTGTTTATTTGTAATCTTTGTGTATTAATATTATATCCCTGTTTATATTTGTGATCTTTTAAGTGATGCCCATGCGGTTTTTTTTTTGGCAGCTGGATTGCCATGAATCCTTTGGTTTATGCTCTTTACCTCACCCCCCGTGGGTTAGCTGAGATTGTCTTCTCGATTATGTATGTAGATGCATGCTCAGAATTATCATCACCACCAAGTCGATTTATTCTTTGGACAAAGGTGTTGATTGTGTTACTTTCTGGTTGTTAAACAAATGGAATAATGTTCAGAACACGCATAAACCCCATCCAGTGAAGTCCATTTATGGGGACGAGCAAGTTCAATGGACAGTACGTACTGCAGAAAACATGACATTAGAACATTGCAAACATCAAGGACTTTTATTAGTAAAAATTCTCATATGTATAGCAAAGCAAAGTACAAAGTACAACTCGGCGATTTTTAACGAAAGCATCCTCCTCAGTCAAAAACTTGCCTTACAGTAGTATCATTAAAAAAAACACCCCTTAACCTGTATTCTGCATTCCAGCAGCAATACCCTTCATGGTCAAGATCAGGGTATCTTCTAGACCCGGAGCGTATTCACTTGTAGGGTTGAGCTTCATGAGTTCTGCAGATGGCTTGCTAGTTGCCTCCATATATTCTCTTGACAAATGTGGCCGCAATGTCACGCTGAAGTCGGGGTCACGGATTCGCTTCAGTGTGTATGCCTGGCTGACATTGAGAGTGGTGATATAGGCATCACGAAGACGAAGCCTCTGTCTCAAGTAGGGATCCCCTTCAAGTAGATCTTTATGCCCAGCAATCTACAGGAAGCAAACAAAGTTTCTCTTAACACAGATTCATTTCAGTTTTCAAAGCGGTTGAAAGTAATTCCATCCCCTTGATCTTACTAGATCCATTGTGACATATAAAAATGCTAATGCTCATTATCAGTTTGTATAGGATTACCTGGAGAAGAAGATTCTTAGTTTCCCCATAATTGGTCCTCAATCGCTCTCCAAATGACCATAACTCTTCAGACACTAGAAGCTTGTCATATAAAGCAGCAATTCCAGGGTCTCCTTTGGCGAACACCATTTCAACCAAGTCGATTGTCACCCTGAAAAATGGCCATTGGTTGTACATCTCCTGAAGCATGTGGAGATTCCTGATATCCTTTTCAATTACGTGTTTAAATGCTGCCCCAAAGCCAAGCCATACAGGCAAATGGAACCTTGTCTGAGTCCATGCAAAAATCCATGGGATTGCACGAAGAGACTCGATGCCTCCACTTGGCTTCCTTTTCGATGGGCGACTTCCAATGTTCATTCTACCATATTCTAACTCAGGTGTTGCCTGCATTGTAGAACATGCTAAATCAAGGAGTACATTTATACATTTCCTAGATTCCAAGTCCAGGAACCTCCAAAAATAAATCATTGGGTGGGGTGGTTGGGTTGAAAAAGACAACCTTTAACTTGGAACATTTACTCAGAATATATGTAATTTATGCTGAAGTAAATAAAATTATATCGTGTAAGGATTACTACTTTAGTGCAAGAAATTCGTGTTTTTCATTAAGATTTTGCAAAATCTACCCGAGGTATATCTAACTGCATTTAAGTTTTAGAACTATGCAAATAGCAATAGTAAAGGATGAAAGCATCCAGTGATGCATTGCGAGAATTCTCTAAATACACAGCTTGAAGCAAAACTGAAAACACAAATAGAAAGTGAAAGGAAGCTACTTACAAGGCGAAAGTACTCAACAAAACGTGGTTCTTGGAAAACTATGGAACGGTAATCCTTTGTTGCAACCACTGCCATCTCATCCATAAGTGCACGCCATTCTGGCTTTGGTGAGACAGGAGGATGCATTCCGTGCTCAAGTGTGGCAGCTGTAAAACGCTGAAGGGTTCTAAAGCCCAAGTGCTCCTCTCCAAATGACTGTTCAATAACTTCACCTTGAACTGTCACACGAAGTGAGCCATGAATTGTGTCAGGGGGCTGAGACAATATGGCAAGATGGGTGGGACCTCCTCCTCTTCCAACAGTTCCTCCTCGACCATGGAACATTGTCAGCTTTACACCATACTCCTTTGCCACCTTAACAAGCTCTTCCTGTGCCTTGTATAACTGCCACGCTGCAGAGAGACGACCAGCATCTTTCCCAGAGTCAGAGTACCCAATCATCACTTCTTGCTTTCCATTAATACGGTTCTTGTACCAGTCTATTGAGAAAAGACGAGCAACAGCAGCAGGAGCAGCGTCAAGATCAGCAAGCTTTTCAAATAATGGAACAACCCTCAATGGCTGCTTCACACGGCATTCACGTTGTAAAAGCTCAACAGCAAGCACATCAGATGGGGCTGTTGCCATTGAAATAATGTAGGCACCAAAGTTGTCCGGGGGAAGCTCAGCAATAACATGAAACGTATCCAGCACATCAGCAATTTCTTCAGTTTTGGGGAGATCAGGGCCGAAAAGAGGGCGCTTGCCGCTAAGTTCAGATAACAGCCACTCTTGTCTGCGCTCTTCAGACCATTCTCGGTACGAACCAATGCCTAGGTGCTTTGTGATAGCATCGATGACATCAGTATGCCTATCAGATTCCTGCCTTATGTCGAGTCTTACCAAGGAAAGTCCAAAGGTAGAAACTTGACGTAAGAAATCAAGAAGGCTTCCATCAGCTATTGCACGATCACCACATGCACAGAGTGAACGGTAGCAGAGTTCAAGAGGCTCCAGGAACTGCAGGATAAAAGAAAATTAGCAAAATGTACACAGGACATAGTAAGTCAGTAGAAAGCTAGAGTTATCATCACAAATTCTGGTGCCAGCTATTATGTCCTTCGAGACCTAAGTGATAAAACCCTTGTAAAATTCATGGTTGGCAAATGGAAGCGTGTTATTGTTGTGACTCTTCCATGCTAGATGTTAAAGCCTCTAATCCAATTCTTTATAAGACAATATAGGAATAAGACAAAAGCCTTTCTACTATTAGTGGCCCACCATTTTTATCTAAGATCCAAAAGCAATGAACAAGCTATAATGTCCAAAAGCAGGAAAAAGTAAAAAAGAAAAAACTTGAAGGTATTCCTCAAGTTGACATCCAATTCAAGCACATAAAATAAGGCATTCCTCCACCGACTATATGATAATCATCTTCAAGTTCTCACACTTTTGCAGGAAGTTAAACATAATAATATACCTAAATATCATCATTCAGGTATGCAACCATATGGCTAAAATGGTATAGGATCTCTCAAAGCAAATCAACTAGTTGAAACAAAGTGATAAGGAAGTATGCAAATACAACTAAACATGCCAAACAAGAATATTGTGATGCTTCTATACCAAAATGCCATATCTTATCCTAAGTATTAACTGAGATTTTTCTTGAGATATTAAACTATGAGAGCACTTGACAAAACTGCGGTCAATGTCCAGACCTGCTCAACATTGGTGAAAGTCCAGTCCTCTGGAATGTCAGAGATCCCATTGGCTAGCAATTGTCGTGCCCGCTCACGTGTATTATATAGCTTGTCTCTCACATCACTAAGAATAACACGATAGGGCTCATTTGGTGGTACTTGTTTCCAAAACTCTGCATTAACAAAGAAAAAGCTTGGAATTAATAAGTATCCACAATATTAGACATCAAACAAGTGATGAATTTAGATTGCTGTCCAATTTATTTATGGATAAATGATCTAGCATTAAGAAGACCAAATCAAAAACTCAAAATCATCACCTCATACCTATGTAATGTTTTACATCTCTCTTCGATGACCTATGAAGTTCGTCAGCTCGTGCACGTAACTCATCATTGCAACGCCACATTGACAACTGCCCAAAGTAATAGTATTAAACTCTGATCCATTGAGATTAGGAGAAACAAAAGCTGGGGATCAACAATTTACACATTCAATTTTAGTACCTCAAACATCAGATCCTCTATCTGGGAAAAGTACATGTTAGCAGCCATCATTCTGGCCAATAAGCACACATCTCTTGTTACTTCAGGTGTCACCCGAGGGTTTCCTGCAAGATGAAACAGATACGAGTCATTGATGGCATTTCTTCTTGATTCTATCAGAAAAAGACAATGTTAGCGGCAAGCGTTTGTGATCGTGTTTTAGGCCTAGATGGTTCCGGTTGGGAGTCTAGAGTTTGCTTGTTAGGTTTCCTTCTTAATTTACCTATGATTATCTAAGGCGCTGGGCTCATTGGAGACAACCCAAGATCTCTTGATAGGGGGTTCTTAGACCACTACTTACACGAATTCTTCCCCACTAATCCCTACTGCCCCACTACTTTAGGACACTACCCCCATGTCCTACTTCCCTTCCCTTGTCTCAATCGTGGCTACCCTTTTCCCCTAGTCTTCTCCCCTACGTTTCTTCCTCCGGTAGACCTTGTCAAATGGCTTGATTCCTCGGCCACTATCATCACTCCCCCCTTCAACATGTCGCATGACCTCATGCGCAAAAGAAGGGCAGCGTTGAAGATCATAGTGGCTTCTTCCCACGTGGCCTTCGCTGGTGAGTCGCCCTTCTAGTGGATTAGGATCTTGATGAGCTGCTCCCCACAATGCACCTCCCAGGCAGCCTAGAGTGTTGGTATTGGTAGGCCCTGGCTAATTAGTGGGAGCTCCAGTTGTGTTGGTGGTGTGCCATGGAATGTTTTGAGGATGGAGATGTGGAAAACTTGGTAGATTTTTACCTTGGGTGGCAAGCATAGGTGATAAGCGACGGGTCATATGCGTTCCTTGATGGGGAAAGGTCTATAGAACTTAGGTGCCAATTTCTGATGGGGTCTTTGTCGTAAGGTTGATTGTTTGTAAGGTTGGAGCTTAAGCCACACTAGGTCACCTATCTTAAAGTTGATGTCCCGGTGCTTCGCATCATAGCTAGCCTTCATCTTCTATTGAGCATGTTCTAGCTGGAGTCTGAGTTCGGCTAGGACCTCATTGCGATCTTGCAACGCTCTCTTCACTGCCTCCATCTTAGTTGTGCCGGCCGTGTAAGACAGCAGCTGTGGAGGGGCTTGTCCATAGACTACATGGAAAGGGATGGTTTTGAGGGACGAATGGTAGCTCGTGTTATAACAATACTCAGCCCACGCTACCTACTCCGCCCATTTTTTGTGGATGAGCTCCCGTAAAACACCTCAAATACATCTCCACGATTTGGTTGACCACTTCGGTTTGGTCGTCGCTTTGGGGGTGGTAGGCTGAGGAGAAGGAAAGCTTGGTGCCGTGTAGCCTAAACAGCTATTTCCAAAAGGTGCTGGTGAATGTGGGATCGTGGTCGCTTACAATGGACTTCGGTAGTCCATGGAGTTGAACTATGGTGTCAAAGAAGAGCTTGGCCACTGTTAGCGCTGAGTAGGGGTGGCTCAGGGTGACAAAGTAGCCATACTTGGAGGACCGATCTACTACCACCATGAGGACTGCTTTTCCATGGGACTTTGGGAGGCCATCTATGAAGTCCATGGAGATGTCGACCTAAACTTGGTTTGCAATATGGAGTGGTTGAGGGAGTCCTGTAGGCTGGAGGTAATCTGATTTGTGTCTTTGGCACTGAAGACAGGCTTTAACTAGCCCCTTGATTTGCTGGCGCATTCCCTTCCAGTAGAAGTCCCTAGTGATACGATAAAGGGTGCGCTGATGTCCTTCGTGGCAATGGTTGTGGAGGGCCTAAGCAATGGTGGTGCAAAGCTCGGAGGAGGAATCTAGAAATACCTTATTTTTTAAAAGGATCAACCCCCTTTGGAACGCCCATTCTGGTCCCATCTTTTGTGCTTGTATTTGGGAGGCTAGTTGGCTTAGTTCGGGCGAGGATTGCATGGCCTGCTACACCCATTCGATCAGTTGTGGCTGTGGTGTGGATATGGCAAAGGTCGACGTTGTTGCTTCCTCCTTCCTAGATAGTGCATCGGCTACTTTATTCTCGTGGCCAACCTTATATTCTACCTCAAAGTCGAATCCCATGAACTTGCTGAGCCAGTGCTGTTGGGGGGAGGTGGAGACTCACTGATACACCAAGAACTTGAGGCTATAGTGATCAGTTCGTACCTTGAACTGCCTGCCCCACAGATATGCCCTCCAATGGTGCACTGCCTTGGCCAAGCCGATGAGTTCCTTCTCATATGCTGCCAGCTAGAGGTGCCTTTAGGCGAAGGGTCGACTAAAGAATGCAATTAGCTTCCCATTCTATTGGAGGACTACCCCTAGTCTGTGATTGGATGCATCACACTCTACCATGAAAGGTTGCTCGAAATCAGGGACGGCCAAGACTAGCGCTTGGGTCATGGCGTTCCGCAGGGCAATGAAGGCTTGCTCCGACTCGGGACTTTACTGGAACCCGTTTCGTCTTAACATGCGGGTTAAGGGGGCCGCAATAAGGCCATAGTTTTGCACAAACCTCTGGTAGTAGCCCATGAGTCCAAGGAATTCTCTCAACGCTGTGAGAGTTGAGGGTTTCGGCCGGGATAGCATGGCCTCTACCTTCTAGGGGTTGACCTCCACTCCCTTGTGTGAGATGAGGTGTCCCAAGTAGGCAACCTGCCGTTGACCAAAAGCACACTTCGAGGGCTTCAACCGAAGATGATGCTAGCGGAGTAAGGAAAAGGCTCTGCTTAGATGCTCGACCCATGACTGGCTGTAGACAAGAATATAATCGAAGAATACGAGAATAAACTTCCTCAAATGGCCCTTGAATATCCCGCTCATGAGAGCTTGGAAGGTGGAAGGGGCGTTGGTGAAGCCGAACAGCATGACTAGGAACTCGAAGTGCTCGTGGTGTGTGCAGAAGGCAGTCTTCTCCATATCTTCAGGTCTCATTCACACTTGGTGGTAGCCCGAACACAAATCTAACTTAGAGAAGTAACATGCCCCCCCCAGTTCTTCGAGGAGTTCCTCAATGACCGTTATTGGGAACTTGTCCTTAAAGGTTTTCTCGTTGAGGGCCCTATAATCCACACAAAATCGCTACGTGTTGTCCCCCTTATGAATTAAGAGCACCGGGGAAGAGAAGGGTGATTAGTTGGGCCTAATCAAGCCCTTTCGAAGCATTTCTTCGCATTGGTGTTCGATTTCATCCTTTTGGCCATAAGGGTATCGATAGGGCCTCACCACAACAGGTAGCGTTCTCGAGGGTAGCCCGATGGTATGATCGCAGGGGTGAGAGGGGGGCAGCTCTTGCAAGGGCTGAAATATGTCCTCAAATTCCGATAGTAGCCATTGCAACTCACTGTCTTCCTTTCTCTCCTTCGTGATTGCTACCATTTTGGGCTCCCCCATGCCTCGGGTGTCTCCCTGCAATTGCACCCTCTCCCGGCCTTGGAGGAAGCTCATTTTCATCACAATGAAGTCCCATGAGATGGGGCCCAAGGACTAAAGCCAATTGACTCCCAACACCACATCCACGCCACATAATGGGAGGGAGTACAAGTCTGTGGTGAAGGTTTTGTTGCCTAATTGTAAGGGAACTCGCTTGCAAACCCCGTCACTTCCAACCTTGGCTCCATTTGCTACCACAACCTTTAGCCTTTCCCGTGACAATATTGGCAAGCCAAGTTGGGACACTAGGTTAGCACATATGAAGCTATGGGTGCTGCCAGAGTCGATCAACAAGGTGATCGGTTGCCCTTCAATCCTTCCCCGCACCTTCATGGTTTGGGCTTGGGATAACCCAACCATGGCGTGTAGTGAGATCTCTAGCTGCCCTTTCATGGAAGCTTCCTCTTCTTCATCCCTTTCTTGCTCTTCCTTCGTTTCCCACTCCAACCAAAACAACTTCTTGCAACGATGCCCCACTGTAAAGGGCTCGTCGCAATTGAAGCATAACCCCTTGCTCCTCCTCTCTTCCAACTCCACCTTGCTCAACTTCTTAGTGCAGGTGGGCTTGGTTTGTATGGCGGGAGACTGTCTCTCGAATTCTACCTCTTCCTTGGGTGTCACCCCCCTTTTTTCATACAACCGGGCAAGGCTCATTGCTTGCGAGAGGCTCGTGGGGTGGTGTAGCTCTACTTCTACCGCGATGGCTTCCTTCAGTCTGCTGATGAAAATAGTAATCTCGTGCTTGGGAGCCAAGTCTAGCACCTGAGCCGGCAATTGTTCGAACCAGTCACCGATAGTGCTCCATGAAGCTCACCTGACGAAGCTTGGCCAGCTTGCCCAACTTGTTGCTACGGATTGGTGGCCCAAAGCGCAGATTGCACAGGCCCTTGAAGTTTGCCTAACTCAACTAGGGTTGTTCCCTTTTTAGCTTAAGGAGCCATAATTGAGTGTCCCCTTCTAAGTGGAAGGTTGCCAACTTTACTCTTTCTTCCTCTACCACAGGCTGATGCTAAAAAAATGGCTCACATCTATTGAACCGGTTGAGAGGGTCTCCATTCCCATCATAGTGCAAGAAATCCCATTTGCCTAGATGTGCTGCCGGTGTGCTCCTGTCTCCCTTGCTGCTCTCAGCCGAAGCCTCCCCGATCTCTTTGGTTACGGGGGCTAAGGACTTCTGCGGGGTTCCTTCCCTCGTCAAGCTTTCTAGTTGGGTAGCCAATTGATCTTGCCTCGCCTCCATTCGCTCCAGGCGAGCTCGGTCATCCTAGTGCAAGGCTAGTAGTGCTTCTAGCTGCTATTGGATCTTCTTCCAATCGTTTATAGGGGCTTGCTCTGATACCAAGTTGTTAGCGGCAAGCGTTTGTGATTGCGTTTTAGGTTTTGATTGGGAGTCTAGAGCTTGCTTATTAGGTTTCCTTCCTAATTTACCTATGATTATCTAAGGGGCTAGGCTTGTTGGAGAGAACCTAAGATCTCTTGCTAGGGGGTTGTTTGCTGGAAATTCAATGCCTTTCATTCCTCTTTTGTATTCCTTAAATACAGCAAGATGGTTTACACAATGCTTATCCTTAGACCACTACTTACACGAATTCTTCCCCACTAATCCCTACCGCCTCACTACTTTAGGACACAACCCCCACGTCCTGCTTCCCTTCCCTTGTCTTGGTCGTGGCTTCCCTTTTCCCCCGATCTTCTCCCCCACGTTTCTTCCTCTGGTAGATCTTGTCAAACGGCTTGATTCCCCGACCACTATCAGAAAAGGGGAAAAATCTATAACTTAATTCACTTTAAAAAGCATAGGGAAATGGAAAATAATTGAATATAGGTCTAGGCATATTATCCATTCCTCTTCATATATCTCTTTACCACCCTGCAATTCTACAGAAGATTCATACATGTAAGGCCCTGAAGCAAGTAGATGTAATTTGTCATAATGGACCATGAAATATCAACAATCAGTAAAGTCATCTCTGAAACACTCCATACATCATAGATGCAGATGCATATAAATGCAAGAACACACACAGGAAACAGCTAAAGAAATATCCTTGAGCATGCACTTAGAATTTATCTGAAAATTCACTTTTCACATGCTGAAAAATAATCTCTCAAAATTTAGAAAAGAAAATACCTTCCTTTTCAGGAATAATTATGTCAACTAACTATTACATAAATGTTAGTAATAGTTCACGTCAATCATCAAATAACAACAAGACCATCCCACCAAATATGAAGATGATACATACCATCACGATCTCCTCCCATCCAAGAAGAGAATTGAATAAGGGGGGCATTGTAAGGAACTCGTTCATTTATTCCTATGTTCCTCAATGCTGTGTCAACACGTCGCAGAAACTTAGGAACACCTTTCCATATTGTCTCATGGAAGTAACTCATCCCGGCCCTCATCTCATCTTGTGGAGTTGGGGGTGTCCTTCGAATTTCATCTGTTCGAAATGCAGCTTGAATCTGCATAAGCAAGGAAATACTTCTTTCCTTAATTGAATTGATGGAAGCTCCCACACACAGCATGGTCACACATCTCAGTAAGCTAAAAAAAAATACATATTCAACAAGCATTTCGAAATGCACTTGAGTAGCCCAAACATGTCAGAATTTGGATGAAAGAACAATGCAAAAGATGCATGTTGTACTTACACAAATTAAAATTAAAAATAAAAGAGAGAGAGAGAAAAGAAAAAGCATGTTGCCCTCTGAGGATTGAGAACAAGTTCTCATCTTCAGAGACACAATCACTCAGTATGCTAAAATGATGACAAAAAATGCAAAAATAATATGGAAAAAGTAGGCTGGCATCATAGAATAGAATCAAGATGTCTTAGAAAAGAAAAGCTTGATGCAAATGCATGATAAATGTAAAATCGTTTACAAAGACAGTACTCCTATACCGCCATATTCTTACCTCCCTCTGTAGAGCCTCATCAAGTTCCTGCTTATCATCGGGAGTAATGTCTTTTGCATTCAATTGAGTCAAACAATTCCGGATCCTAAAAGCATATTAAGAAAGAAGTCAGCACAACCAAACATTGTATGCAATTAAACTATGTGACAGCACATTTAATGTTAAAAGGTTGCCAACAGTAAGGTCCACTACAAAGATACCCCAAATGCACCTATATGATGTAATATACATCACTAAGAAAGTTACAAGAGATTGAAGAGAAAGAGTTGGAGAAAAGAAAAGACCTTGCATGCTTTTGGAGCAATGATCTTCGCACGGATTGAGTAGGATGTGCAGTTAAGACCAGATCTACTGTCTGATTCTTCAAAGCATCGAAAACTTCTTCAGGAGACTTCTTAAGCTTCCCAACTAGCCTTTTGAGGGTTTCTTCAATATCTGACTCAGTCGGTGCTGATGCTTCATCAGCAAAATCTCCCTTCTTTAACTTAATCCTCCTTCTGGAAGCTATCTGAACTTCTTCAGCTAAGTTAGCTAAGTTGAGCATATGAGCAAATGATTTAGTAACAACAATTGAATCCCCAGGGTCCAGACTTGTCAGCACATTCCCAATCTCCTCCAACTTGTGTGGATCATGCTTCCCCTCGTACTCAGCTGAAAGCTCATAGCACTCTTGAACCTAGTCAAACACAAAATTATCAAGAATTTATCTCTAAATTAACACACCAATTTCCCATAAGAATATGCTGCCACCTATTGTAATTTCACCTCAAAAGCTAGTGAATTTCAAATCTGGCTGCAACTTGTCCAATCAACAAAACGCACAAAAGCTTGAAAAATCCAAAAGGAGCAAAAAGAATCAATCCACCGAGTTAAAATAATGATCCTCTGTCGCCTCACTAATTCTTATCACTAGCCTTTAGGCCCAGTTTCTAAATTTTGATCTAGAACTAGAAAACAGTACGTGCAATTCGTCATGCAACATTCAAAGAAACTTGATAAAAAACAATCTATGAATCACCAACGACTATAGTGGCTCGTATGTTTATGTTCCCTGGACTGTCTACTTCCACTGTTACGGCAGGGTAAAGTGAAGAATCCTAATAGCAATATAGCATAGCAGAGAACTCAACTGTATTATCGCCTCAACCATCAATTTTCATCATGCAAATAACAAAACTGTAAAGAAAGCAACCTTAAATGATGTTTCAACAAAAATAAACACAATGCCTTAAAAAGCTCAAAAATTACACAAAAATCCTCAATGTTTCAACACGAATTGTCCATCTTTAACATAATGCATACCAAAAGAGGAAAAACAAATAATAAACAAAATCTAAAAACCCAAATTTTCAAAAGAGTATCATTACAACCAAACTGAAACAGAATCAGCCCAACACGAATATGCCTCAATTCTTACATAATTAAAAAATAAAATAAAATAAAAACCCATGCTATTTCATCAATATCCACCCTATTTCACATAATTGAAAACACGAGACAAAAAAATCTAAAAATTTCCAAAAGGGTAATAATTAAATCAATACCGTTTCTCTAATATCCTCTCCTTGTAAATCCTGAAGAATATCAAGAAACCGATCCAATAACAAAGCATCATATTCAACTAGTTTATCATCCTCAGACACTTTTCCCGGCGCTAGCAATCTCAACTGTGCATCTATTGATGCCAACTTCTCCAAGTTCCTAGCAGCCATTGCTCAACTCTCTCGCTCTTCTTCTTCTATTTGGTTACCTTATATATATACATATGAATATATCAGTTAAAACAAAATACACCCAATCGAAGGAACGAGGATCTGTCTCTTTTTTTTTTTTTCTTTGGGGGGATGGAAGACTACAATTTTCGAATCTCATGAAAAGCTTGCGTTTTGTTTAAAAAGTTGGATACACTGTGATGTTTACACTGGCAAGTAACGAACTTGATCGAAATATTTGATCACGAGACAGACCAGAGAGAGAGAGAGAGAGACAGAAGTGGGAGGATGGGAAGACAGGACAAGAGAAAGAAGACGAGAAGCAAAACTACGAAACCAATCCACAATCTAGACCTTTTATAGACCCAGAAAAGAAGAAGAAGAAGAAAGAAGCGAAAACCAAACCTTCTATCTTTTCTTAAGATTTATGATTGAAATTTACAATGACGCCATTGCGTAAAACAATATTCTTCATTTATTTTTTATTTTTTTCATTAAGACTTATTATTGAAATTTACATATCACGCTATTGCATAGTGCGCATACAACCGTCCGTGAGCAACTAAGAAGAATCTTTTATTGTCTTTTTTTTTTTTGTTTTTTTGTCTTATTATTATTATTATTATTTTTATGTTGTTTGTACAAGTTCTGTGTCTAATTTATATTTATTTGAAATTTGATAACAAAAATATTATCTCGTATCTTATCCGATTATGTTGTTGGATAAATGGTCTATTTTGTATCTTAAGTTGGGACAAAAGTTGTGATCTCATAAGGGTGAATTAACTTTAAAAACTCGTTCAAATGAACAAAGATTTCTCATCGCAAATAATGTTTCTCCATTAGTATCATGTATGAGTTAAAGAAATGAAGATGTATAAGATTCATAAATGGTTCTCCATTTGTAACAACATATCATCACAAGAAATTTGAATTAGTTTAGGATAATTTTAAATAATTGCAATAAGTGTACCCAAAAAGTCTTAATCCAATTATTGTTCAAGTAAATTTTAAATGTTTACATTTTTTAATATTAATTATCGAATCACTAATGAAAATTAACTCACATATTTATTTATAAATATTATACAGTTCACTCCAAAGCCATATAGATGAATAGCTATCTAAAAATCATTCTTTAGAAGGGAAATTGAACAGAAAATCAAATCAATAAAATGTACAAGGATAATGTTATATGTAAAATAAATATTAATCAATTATAATTAATTTTCCATCCATTATTTTTGTTTATAGTGTCATTAATTTTTATTAGTTATCTTTGCTATTAATTTTTTTTTTTGTTAAATCACATTATCATATTATAGTATATAATTTCAAAAGCTCATACTTTTATATTCTATTTTACATCCATTGATTTTGTTTATGTCTTTATCAATTCTTATTAGTTGCATATGCCATTAATTTTTTGGTTAAATTAATATAATTTTAGAAGCTTTTACCTTTTACAAAATACATGATATATAATTAGTATCTAATGGGTTGGTTAAAATGTAAATAATACTAAAAAACATGGTTATTTTTCTTTATTTTATACATATGAATATTTTAAGTGCATGTACAATCACACATGAAGTTTTGACTTAATATAATACTAACACACACTCTCACATTACATGTGCAAAAAGAAAGAAAGAAAGAAAATATTAAAATAATGCGGTGAAATTGAATACAAAAAAAGAAAAAGAAGAAGAAGTCAAATTATATGTATGACTAATACAATTATGAAAGATCAAAAAGGAAATCATCTTCGATGGTGTTAAAAAGGATAGAAAAAAAAAAAAAAAATACAACCACAATAAGGAGATGGTGTAGGTTTTGTAGTAATGAGAATTTATAGAAATAGTGGAAGTACCATAGTTTCTTGAGGTCAATTTCTTTTTTCCCGTTTTCTGAATTTGTAAATGATAGATAAAGAAAAAAAAAGTGACATATGATATCTTCGAAAGGTTTATAAACAATATAACCTTTACAGGTGATATATGGGAAATTAGCATACGGTCATTTATTCTTATTACAGTTTTATTTTCTCAAATATATTAAAAATAAAGCCCTATTATAATAAAAACAATTATTGACATTTGTTGTAATAAAAAAAAAAAAGAGAAAAAAAACACTCAATTAGGGATAAATATATTACAGCATACACCTCTTCCTGAGATCTTCTATTGCTTAAGGATTCTACACTTTATGCCTATGCATTTCATAAAAGTTCCTTATTAATCCTGTGCATCCTATTTTATTATTACTTTAAAACTAATATTTTAATATTTTGTAAAGATAATTTTAGTTTCGATGATAAGAAATTAAATAAAAGTAGAAAACAAAAATTATAAATATATATATTATAAATATTTTATTTATATTTATTAAGAAATATAATTAATTATTAGGAAAAAAATTTAGCTATGTGAAGGATCCTAGTTTTGCTGATCTAAAGGGGCATAAACAAATATAACTCCTTGGCCTTGGAAGCGGCTTTAAGGACGGAGCATTGTACACGCTCTTAGAAGCATAGAACATAACCACTTTTCTGTTTACGTACAAGAAAACTTTGCACATGTCAATTACTTGTAAGCGTTATATTAGTAAAACGTATTTTTCCAAGGCCTTTGGCATGGGATAATAAGGTGCCTTGTTTATAGGAAGCCACACACCTCCATCTTTGAAAAATGAAAATGTTCTGGGGTTAACTGTTAAAAGTTTTCAAACTAAATATAAAAAAATGGCATAAATATTTAGGATTTTTTAAATATAATTATCCCAAAAAAAAAAAGTATAAATTTAGTTTTTGATGTTTATTATCTTTTCTATTTTAGTTTTAAATATTTAATTTCTTTTTATTTTAATTCTCAATATTTATAAAAATTTACAAACAAGTTCACTATTAATTTACCGTTAATTTTTCTAATAAAATTAACACATGATGTGATATGAATTATTTCGACCAATTGGATTGTACCATGTGCCATTCTTTATCAGAAAAATTAATGCTATCATTAAAAAGTCTTATTTGTAAACATTAGGAATTGAAATAGAAAAAAATTAAATGTTAAAAATTGAAATAAAATTATTGGTAAACATTAAAAATTAAATTTATACTTTTTCAAAAAAAAAGAAAAAAAATTAAACAAAAAGTTATATAATTTCTTTATCTTAAACACACGCAAATTTTGGTATGTGAATTATATAGAAGTATTAAGTATATTATTGCAAAAAGCTATATAATTTCTTTATCTTAAACACATGCAAAATTTGGGAATTTTGGTATGTGAATTATATAGATGTATTAAGTATATTATTGCAAAAAGCTACATAATTTCTTTATCTTAAACACATGCAAAATTTGGGAATTTTGGTATGTGAATTATATAGAAGCATTAAGTACATTGTTGCAAATGACTTTTTTCCCTTCGTTTGTGAATGTAAATTAGTATTTTCCATTCCATCAAACAATGTGATGGGGGAAGAATAACTTTTTTGTAGATTTGACTATTTATCAATGTGCTCCAAAGAATATTCTTCGTGTACTACAAGCATCTCCGCAATTGAAGGATTAGGATTCGAAATTAGTGCCATTTGTTGGGTTAGTAGATGGAGTATACATATATATTATCATGCATGAATTGCTTTACTAGCTAGCACTAATATTCCATTCCCTTTATAAGAAAGTAGATTCTTTCCTTTACATAATTACTTCCAAAATTAGATTATGATTTGGGTTCCAGCATCTTCTCTTTTCTGTGATTTTTTTCTTGATTAGATGTGAATAAATTCTGTAAATTTCCAACTAATATATGCTGTACCTATGTCATGAATGTTAAAAATAGTATATAATTAAGTAAACCAATCACATATGAGTTGTTTATGAAAATCCTTTTTTGTTTTAATCTATGAAGAATTGGCATATGCATTAATATAATCACCTAAATAACTTCTTTTTTCTTTGGGCCAACACCTAAATAACTCCTTTTGACCTTTTTTTCCTTTTTTTTTTAAATTTATTTATATAGCCACCCAAATAACTACTTCATTTCTTATAAAGATATAAATGCAAGACACCATTCTTCTTCCAAATATTTTAATCTAATAGATGTATATTTTTATCTGTTCATAACTTTTAAATAAAATATATAGATCTAAAATCACTATTAAAGTCTAAACACCATAGTTATTAATAATTTTTCTAACGATAATTCTGCGATTCTAGATTATTTATTTATCTTAAAGGTTATCTAAAAGTTAAGCTATATAACCTAATCAAACCAATAATTGTGAGTCTTGATGTAGGAAACAGAAACTAGAAATGGACAAAACACTCTGATGGAAGATCTTGTCTTCCTTTTATTTATTTATTTATTTATTTATTTTCTACTTTCGGTTGGAAATAGTTATTATATACTTTCCTTATATTATTTTACAAACGCACCGAGAAATATCCACAGAAAATAGATAGAAGTCTATGGTCTATGAGGTTGAAAGTGTATCCTCAAATTTAGAAAATATATGTCCTCTTCTCCCTTGTTGCCTTGTCCGAAAATTGACTAAGAACAGAAAAAAAAGAGAGGTAAGTTTCTCTAGGGAACTATTGTTTTCACATGAATCATGAAATTTTATCACCGAAAGCATCTTTTTATAATTCTCTTGAGCATGACTTTGGTAAAACAGGCTTCTCCTACCTCAACATTCTTGTAAACACTCGTATATTATATGAACATATATATATATATTTATTTATATTTAATATTATTAAAATTTATCAAAAATAAGATGGTAAATAATATATTGTGATGAGACAGTTTAGTCAATTTAAGATCAAAGTATTTAAGTTCTCTTTTAAATTAATGTGACTCTTTTTCCTCATTTGCTATAGTACCCTAATGCTATTTCAGAAAAACACTCTACCACAAAGCAACCAAAAAGGGAAATCGTATAAGTCTAATCTGTTTTGGGCTAGCTGAATATTATAGAAGATTTATAAAAGAATTTTCTAAGATGATAATCCATTTAACCAAGTTAACTCAAAAAGGGGTAAAGTTTATATGGGATGATAGATGTGAAGCAAGCTTCACAGCTTTGAAAGAGAGACTAATTTCTACACTAGCGCTAGCCTTACCTGTCAGTGGTGAAGAATTCGTAGTGTATAGTGATGCGTCTATTTAGTACCATCCACGGAAGGCAAATGTGGTTGTTGATACACTTAGTAGGAAAAGGCATGGTAATCTGGTGACTCTGATCACAACTCAGAAGAAAATATTGGAAGATATGCAAAAATTAGATTTGGAGATTACGACTTAGGAGATTGGAGCTAGACTCTCTAGCTTACATATACAGCTAGTGCTAATAAATAAAATAAAAGTTGCACAAGCTGATGACGTAGGGGTACGAGAGATTAAAAAAATAATAGATGATGGAAAGGTTATGGAATTTAATGAAGATGAAGAGGGAGAGTTAAGGTATGGTCACATGTTGTGTATGCTAAGTACAGATGAAATAAAGAATGAAATACTTAAAGAGGGACATTATTTTAGGTACTTTATTCACCTTGGGAGTACTACAATATATAAGGATTTGAAGTGCCATTACTGATGGAGGAACATGAAGAGGGAAATTGCAGATTATGTATGAAAATGCTTGATGTGCCTACAGATAAAGATAGATTAGAGACTCATTGGCATGTTACAACCTCTACCAATACTAGAGTGGAAATGAGAGCAAGTGGCCATATACTTTGTCACAGCATTACCTAGATTAGTAACTAAGCTGGACATTGTATGGGTGATTGTAGACTAACTCATAAAATTTGCTCACTTTATACCTATAGGCACTGGTTATAAGCTTGAGAAGTTGACACAAATTTATATTAAAGAAATTGTGAGGTTGCATAGAGTATTGGTCTCCATAATATCAAATAGGGATATTGGATTTGTAGGGAGATTGTCAATCTACATAAGGCTTTGGGAACAAAGTTATAATTCAATATGGCCTTTCACCTATAGGCGGATGGCCAATTGGAGCAAACTATTCAAATATTAGAAGACATGTTGAGGACGTGTGCATTGGATCTTGGTGGAAATTGGGATGAATACCTACCCTTAATAGAGTTTGCCTAGAACAACAGTTTTCAAGCTACCATCTACATAGCACTGTATAAAGCATTATATGGGAGGAAGTGCCGGTTACCTTTGCATTGGAATGAGGTGGGTGAGAAACAAACATTAGGACCTTATCTAGTATAAGATGCAGTTGAAAAGAATCAAATTGATTAGGTAGAAGGTGCAATCTGTTCAAAGCTGTTAGAAGTCATATGTAGATAAGAAGAGATGCCCATTGGAATTCTAAGTGGGAGATCATGTCTTGCTAAAGGTCTCACCTATAAAGGGAGTAGTAAAATTTGGACTAAGGGGAAAATTGAACCCTATATATGTGGGGCCCTTTGAAGTTCTAGAAAGAATTAGACCAGTGGCATATCAATTCGCGTTACCACTAAATTTAGCTGGGGTACATGATGTATTCCACATTTTTATATTAAGGAAGTGTGTAACTAACCCAAACTAGATTACTGCACTAGAACCTCTGCAAGTGCAACCCAACTTCACAACAGTGGAGAAGCTTGTTAGGATTGTGGACACTAAGGAAATTTTTTTGAGAAGACAAGTATCAAGTATGTCAAGGTATAATGGAGCAACTAAATAGAGAAAGAGAGGCAACTTGGGAGTTAGAAGAAGAAATGAAAAAAAGACATCCTAAACTCTTCCAAGATTTAGGTAATTTTTGAAGATGAAAATTTCTATAAGAGGGGGAGAATGTAAATACTCGTATATTATATGTGTGTATATATATACACTTGTATTTAATATTATTAAAATTTACTAAGGATAAGATGGTCAATAGTATATAGTGATGGGGGTAGTTTAGTCAATTCGAGGTCAAAATATTTAAGCCCACTTTTGACCTAATGTGACTCTTTTCCCTCATTTGTTACAGAACCTTAACTCCATTCCAGAAAAACCCTCTCAAAGACCATAGAGCTACCAAAAAGGAGAAATTGTATAAGCCAAATCCGTTCTGCTAAGTGAGAGTATTGATCATTAGAGTATATAGTGAGGATTATGGATTCATGACCCTGAAATCAATTATTAACATGTGATTAGAAATTAGAGTGAGGAGTGGGATAAAACGTGTATAGAAATGGATGATCTGAGAAGTTAAATTGCAATACGGAACGAGTAAGTACCAAAATCACTTGTAATATGATAGGAATAGCATAATTGTGAATCAAATAGACATATTTCATTAGAAAATTAGGTTAGGGTAGAAATTGTGAATCGAAACAGGGGATTTCATGATAAACAGTGACCTACACGGCCAAGTACACACCTATATTCATTCCCGTGCTAAAATACGAAAGTGTATAGTAAGGTACATGGTCACTGACACACTTGTGCACTTGGGCATGTCAAATTTCAAGAACTTATAGATAGGTACATAGCCTCTAACATGGCTGTGCATTGCCCCGTATCAAATTGCTAGAATTTACAGAAGGGTACACGACCTTTAGCACGATTGTGTATTGCCCTATGTCACTCTACACAACTTCGTACATGGCCGTATTGAGTTGAAACATTTCTCATATCTTTTTACTTCATTGAAATGAAATCCTAATAACATATAATTGGGAATGTGTATCGGTTTGGAAGATTTGTGAGACTGTAGAAGTGTGAGGAAATCAAGTTTTGCAATTCAGGTACATATATACTATGCTTATTGTTTGTGTTTGTTAAGTTAGAAATTGTGTGTAAATTAAATATTATTGTAAGTGAACTTGATTAATTGTGCATGTGATTGTGATTTGTTAGGTCCAAGAAACCAAGTGTGGGTCGGTGTTCTAGGAGTGGTACCTCGATGAACAGTATGTGACATTGTCCCTAGTAGAGTTGTGTACTAAAATGATCCGAGTAGAATGTGGAATGACTTATGTATTTGGAGGGATGTTATGAAAGGACTCATGGACTCATAGACAATAGTTAGTGGGGAGTACCCATTGTCGTATATATATTATTATTATGTATGGAGTAGACTTGTGGATAAAGGGGAGTACCCTTTATTGTATATATATTTGTTTATGGAAGGATTGTATGATGATTTTGATGATGAGCTTGTTTGTTGGTTTAGTGTTTGTAAAAGAATATAAATTGTGTATGAATAATATGTTGCATCATATATGTGTTGTTGTTTCTGTCATGGTATGAGTATGTGTGTGTAGGTATACATAGTGCTGGACATTAGCTCACCTTTTGTGGGACCTTTTTTAGTTGTAGGTTCCATAGGAGAAATTGTAAAGTATGATGAAACCTTAGTAGAGACAAATCAGGATATTGAGGAGAATATGGATTACATATACTATGATAAGTAGTATTCTGATGAGGAGAAATGATAGATATTGGATATTCTTATAAATATGATTTTAGACTGTTATTATATTTAATGTTGTTGAAAGTTTCCACTGTATTAAATTGAAGAGATTGAATATGGGTTATGTATTGAAGACATTGTTTATGATGTATGTTTGAGGATAAATACTTTTTATAACCTCTTGTTTGTAGAGGACGAGTTTAATTATCATTATGAATACTTGGAGGTTAATGTTAGAGAATTGTAATGTTTGAGCCTTTGTGTGTCTTCACATAATTAGGATATGTGACAGGCTATACTTGTCTTAGGTTCTAGGTTATTACGATTCTCGATCATCAATCTAAACAAATTATGTAAAAAAAAAAAAAAAAAATGTTTTTTTGGATCCTCATGATGATGAGGACAATGTGATTCTAGATGCTTCAAAATGTGCAAGAATTGCGAGAATCACAACTAGTTCAAGAGAATGCATCTCAATAATCTCAACGGAGTATTTCTTCAAAGGCTACTATCCAGCTTGATTTTTTAAATCATTCTCATTTAATATAAACTACTTAACAAACATAAGAAATTTATTACTTTCAGAAAAATTTTTAAAAGAGCTTTATATATATATATATATATATATATTAAATAGAGTTACTACTAATCAAAATTTGAAATAAGAAAAGTTATGATTAATTAGATCGATTGATGCAACTTTAACCAATAGTCTATGAAGGCAATTTTTTTTTTAGATAAAATTTTTAAAACCAGAAAATTTGAGTTGGGGGATTAATTTATCAAAATCTAAACAATTTCTATAAAACAAAAAGATTTTATTTAATTCCATTTCTTCTTCTATAGGTTTTCCCTTTTAAAGAAAGTAAGTTAAATATATAAAAGATTCATATAGATTTAAAAAGGTAAGTGAATCAAACAATAAAAGAAAGATTTAAAAAGTTTATATATATATACCGGAGGTAGAGGAGAAGAGGGGTTAGTAAAGAAAAAGGAAAGCTTAATGTTTTGTCTTCAGAGAATTGTTGGTTGTCTAAAAAATGATCGATACCTCGAATGAGAGAGCATCTTTCCTTTTAAAGAACCAGGGTTTTACTGTTTCTACAGTAAAAGTGCTTTTTACTGTAGTGTACAGTACTTTGTCAGGAATATTATTGTTTCAACAATAGTTCCCAGAGAATTTTCGGTGGAAAAGTACCACCTGTCATTCAAACCGTAAATGATGGTTTGTTCATTCTGGCTTTGGGGATGACCCCATGGGACATTGTTCCGTAGATGACGGAGGAATACATACAACATTTTTCCGTATAAATATGGATTAAATACAAAAAATAGTACAGTATCTAATACTGTACTTCATTCTACGTATCTTGTTACAAGTGTAACAAAATACTTACATTTGACCCTACGGACTTCCTAAGTTGATGCCGTAGCAATCGCCTTCATTGCTCTGTAGTCCTGCAAATGTTGATGCAGAAGAGGTTTCTTCATTAGTTCGCATTTCATCTTCGGACTTTTTTAATTGTGCCAGGGCAGTCTCCAGAACTTTCTTCATTTCTTCTGAATTCTGCGTCTTGGCCATGTTGGACATTAGGAAACCCCTATCATGGAGGAATGGGGTTTGAGCACCGCCTTGGGCAAGGTGTTTTTGCTTTGCTAGCCATTTGTTGATTGCTGACTCTGTCACCTTATCCCACATTTTGAAACCGTCCCACCACTTGACCTTAAATTATCTAGAAAGGACTGGTGTCTGGGTAAATCGGTCAGGTTTACAATCGAAAAACCACGCTATTACCCATGATATACCTATGTGCATGTAGTATAACATGGTTTTGCTGAACATGTATTCATGAGCGTTGGGCTCATACATTTTTAGGAAAAGATTGTATCCTTTCCTGGCATTTTCATGGACAATTTCTTCAATTGCCCCATACTCATCCCACAAGTGTGCAAACCAGTTAGGTAAATTTTTGGAAGAACATTTATAAAAAAAGATCAGCCACGTATGTGATCTCTTCTGATTCATTCTGAGAAAGACATTAAACCAAGCTTGCTTATAATCAAAATAATTATAAGTAGTTAGGTGAGGTTCTAGAGGACCCAGCGGATTGAAGCTGAGTTTCTGTTTATTAAAAGGTTTGCCAGGCTAATCGCATAAGTTGATGACTTTGTGGATTATGGCGGTCGAGTAAGAAATTACTCCATTGTTTTGAAAATGTTTGATTGACACAGAACCTGTATCAACCAATATTTTTTCGTAAAAATCCATATTTTTCAATGGATCATACAAGACATAAAAAACATTTTTAGGAAATATTTTCCTGGCAAAATCAAAAGGATCCTTTTCATGCATCCCTTTCTCTACGGAGAAGACATACTTGAAAATACCCTTTGTATACCATTTTTGGGAAACATTTTGAGGGACTAATGCCTTCGAAGAAGACTCTACCTCAGTAACATGAACATTGGTAGATGATTTCTTAATCATCTTATTATGGTCTTTTACAGGAGACCTTGAACCTAAAGCACTGGTAATAGCCTTGATTAATTCAGGCGTTATTACCACATTAGTGTTTAAACTCTCAGTGTTTAAACTCACATTTCCCTCTTTGGGTTGTCTGGTCATTGGTTTGGATGAGGCAGTTGATTCCTCATCTCTTTCTTTGATCACCAATGGAGCATTGGTTTTGGGAGCCATAGCAACAAGCCACGACCGGACATTTGTAAGTCCCTTACGGGGGACTTCCTTCTCCTTTCCCTTTCCCTTGGGAGGCATCTCCCTGCAGGAATTCACGGGTCAAGAAGTTAGGAAGAGAATTGGATGTTCCTTTGATATGTTGAATATCAAAATCAAAACAAGATAAAATAGCTTACCATCTAGCAAAAATCTGTTTTGAAGCTAAATTGTGAACATCTTTCTCTAAAACATTTTTGGCTGCAGAGCAGTCAATTCTTAAAAGAAATTTTTGATTTAACAAATCTCCTTGAAATTTGGAAATCGTTAAAACAATAGCCAAAATTTCTTTCTTAATTGTTGAATAATTAAGTTGACATTGGTTCCAATGTTTAGACACATACTAGACAACATTTTCATTTCCATTAATGGACTTTTGTTTTAGGATTCCACCAAATCCTATGTCAGATGCATCAGTCTCTACAATCTTAGGTAGGGATGGATCTACTAGATGAATGCATGGGATTTCCTTAATCCTTTGCTTAATTTGTCTGACATCCTCGATGTGTTCATCAGACTATTTTGGTGGATTCTTTTTAAGCCTATTGTGTAAAGTTTTGCATAAAACATTGAGATTCCTAAAGAAATCTGCTACATAGTTCAAGCTACCTAAGAATCGCTGGAGTTGAGTTTTATCCAGAATTCTATCAGGGAACTTAGAAGCAAATTCTATGGATCTCTTAATTGGTGTGATTGTTCCATTGTGAATATCAAATCCTAAGAACCTAATCCTAGTTTGGAATAAGGATATCTTAGAAGGTGATACTACTAAACCATTGCGTCTGACTTTCCAAATGAAAGTTCTGACATGATTGAGATGATGATCTATGCTTGGTGAGAAGATCAACACATCATCGATGTAAACAATTATGAAATCTAAATCATTAAAGATTTCGTTCATTATCCTCTGAAATTCAGAAGGTGCATTTTTTAATCCGAAGGGCATGACATTCCATTCGTATTGTCTAAAAGGGACAGTGAATGCTGTTTTGTACCTATCAGATTCCTTGATCTGAATTTGCCAAAATCCAGATTTCATATCGAACTTGGAGAATACCTTGGCATTGTGTATTCTACCAAGCAGATCTTTCTTGTTAGGTATGGGATACCTAATCCATTTAAGAACATTGTTAAGAGGTTTATAATTAATTACCAGTCTTGGTACTCTTCTTTCAATTTCAACATTTTTGTTAACGTAAAAAGCAGAGCAGCTCCAAGGCGACTTGGATTTGCGAATAAGCTTTTTAGCTAACAGGTTATTGATTTCTTTTTTACAGTGTTCAAGAACACTGCTGTTCATTTGTGAAGGTTTGGCCTTTGTAGGAATGTTTTTTTCATCGAAGTTACCTTCATAAGGTAGTCCGACTGAGTGGGATTTCCTTTCCCAGAAAGCATTGGGTAAAGTGGAACAGATGGTATTTCTGATCTCACTTTCTAATTTTGAAATCCTTTCCTTAACAGGATTTCTTTTGATTTGGTTTTCAATTTTGTGAAGTTCCAAATCATCATTTAAGAAGGATAGATGGTCCTCCTTAGCTTTAATCAAACAGTTTAACTCAGAAACTGAGTTCTATTTGAGCATATCAATCATTTTAGTTTTAGGCTTTGAAACAAAGTTAAAACAGATAACTTGTCCGTAATAATCTGTTTCAATCCCATCATTGGTAACTTGGAAAGGTTGAATTAAGTTGATAAAGGGTGTTCCTAAAACGACATTTTGCTTCAGGTTCTTAATTAGAATGAAGCTAGTATTGTAGGAAACATTATCTTTAACAACTTCTGCATTGGGTAATTTGAAACTAATGTTTAATTTGTTACCGGAAGCAGAACTCAGAGATTGAGTTGTTTTCTCAAAGTATTTTGTGGGAATTAATCCTTCTTTGATGCAATTCAAATTTGTGCCAGTATCAAATAATGCAGTAGTTTCTAAGATAAATTCTTCATTTATCTTAATGGTAATTGGAATTACCCATTTTCTAGTAGTGACTTCTACTAGTTGCATTAAGTAGTCTGGATTGAATTCTTTTCTAGATACTTCATTGGTTGAAGAACTTTTAGATTCATCTTCTTCATCTAAATACTTTGTTCTGGACATTGTGAATTCAAAGAATTGTTGTTGTAACTTTTGTTGCATTAATTTTAATTCCTTGATTTCTTCTTTTTAGGAATTAATTTTCCTTTGAAGATCGCTAAGCGTTACTGGCTTAGGACCTTTGGATTTGCCTCGATTAAGGACTTCATTAAGATTATAAGTTAAATTATTAGAAATTGAGGAAGTAGGTTTGGCTCCTTCCAACCATCTCAATTTCTGAGAATCAGACATTGAATCTAACTTAAGGAGAAATTCTTCTTCTTCCTTAGTTAGGACATTGATTGAATCCTCCTCTGAGGATGATTCAAGATCATTACATTGGAGTCTTTCTTCTTCTGATGAAGAAGGTTCTGAAGAAGAATAACCTTCGAATATTCCGAAGATTTCTTCTAGATGATTTTTATCAAGATCGAGGGAGTTGAGTTTTTTCCCGCTCTTACATTTGTCAGCTATGTGGCCAAATTTCCTACATAGATAACACCTAATTGGTCTAAAAGGTTTCTTCTTTTTAGAATAATTCCTTTTAGGGTTTTCATTGTCTTCAGATTGTTTTCGGAATTTTTTAGAAAATTTCTTCTTCTTTTCTCTGGTTTTAGAAGATTTTTTCTTTGTTTTCCTTTTACAATCTGTGCATTTGGAATTATCAAAGACAAAGGAAGGATCATACTGTTGACAGAATTCTCCAAGGCTTTGCCTTTTCATTTGTTTTTCTTTCTTTAATTGTTTATGCAACCGGATTGTGTTGCACATTTGAGTTCCTATCTTATAAACATAAGACGTTAACTCTCCATAAGAAAGATTGTTGTAAGGAATTTCTCCATTAAATTCCTCACGAATTTTGGATCTAACTTGTTCACCTATGAGGTTAGGTAAACCAGCTAGAAATTTCTCTTTCCAGAAGGATTGGTTGCAATCATCTCGCATCAATACCCTTTGGAGAAATATGTCTTTGTACTGGCGAAATTCGCCCAAAGACTTACATTTCATATTGGATAGAAGATCTAGATTTTTATCACGAATGTGAGAAGAATCCCCTATAAAATGTTGACTAATACAAAACATTAATGTATTAACAACATCTTCAATTGGTTCGTTTTGTTCATTAAGTATTTAAACTCCAAATTCATTTTTTTTTAACTGAAGTTAAAATGTTCATTTGCTATTCTTCAGTGAGATAGTTATCCCACCATCCTTTTAATTGTCCAGTAAAACCGGAAATTAAAAGTACAACAATTTGGAAATCAGATATGTTTTGAATACTTCTATTGGTATTCGCAAACATAATCATCTGATTCAAAACATTAAGAATCATTTGTTCTGAGGCTCCATCTATGTTCCATTCATAGGTGGTTCCTGCAGAATATTTGTTTTGGTAATTACTTGGTTTTTCCTCGAATATAATATCAGGAGGTGATGCTCTCTGATAATATAACTTTTGAGGTTCTTTCCAAGTAATCTTGTTTATTTCTAAACCATCAGAATTATCAAGACTTAAGTCATCTGATAAATCATCTGGACTAGAATCATTGTTTTTACTTAAAACATTAATTTTTTCAGATGGAGTATCTTCGATAATTAGATTCCTGAATTTAGGAGTGTCTAATTTTAAAGATTCCACTGATTCTATTTTTGTTTTTCCTTTTAATGATTTCTTCCTATCTTATATAGCTTGGAGAAATTCATTACTAGGATTGATCATTTCGAAAGGTTTGAAAAGAGGTTTCTTTTCAACCTTAACGTTGTTATTGACTTGGGGTTTACTAATTACATCTTCAATTCTGTCAAGTTGTTGACCTATTGTGTGAAGATTTTTATTAGTAAAATTGTTTTGGTCAATAATTTTCTTAATACCAGTTCCCTCAGATTCATCTGCAATTTCAAAGGGAGCTAGTTTAATTTCGGTTTCTTTGTGGGAATACCGGATATTGCTAAGTGGTGGATGAGTGGATTCTACCACGTTACCGTCACTTAGTCTCCATTGGACAGTTTTATTAACTTTATTTATCATTTTAGGCTTCAAATAATATTCCTCTAGCCAATCGAAGAATAAAATCTGAGAACCAATTTCTTCCATAAAATTATAATATTCGATTTTGATTTGTATTTTAAACTTTTCAAAAGTTTTAAAATACCATTCTCTTTTCTTCTTATTTTTAGAAGAATTGAAATCATTGTTTAGAAATAACCTATCAGGTTCGAAGGGTTTTTCTATGACATTAAGTTCAGAATCTCCTAATTCTGAAGCTGTGGGTTTTTCCCATTCTGGACTATTTTGATAAATTGGTTGAGTTAATCCTGAAGGCTTATTAACTAAACCAGAAATTGTTGGATTAGTCTTTTTAGGACTAACCTGGACATTTTTTAGTTCATCAATCTTGGACAGATCAACTGACCTTCTTGATGATTCTAAAGATATTGAACTTCTAGGATTCTCGAAAGATTTCCTAGAGAATTGAAGTGTTACCTTACCATTTGGATGTTGTACCACATTTGATGGTTCGACGTCATTGAATATTTTCTGGGGAATAGGGTTTTCTATTTCCCAGTGGTCAGGTAAACTTACCTGATCCCATTTGATTATTTTAGGGACATTTACATTAGATCTGGTTAGATCTGTTTGAATTAAAAGCGTTTGACCTCTTTTGTCAATTTTGTATGCTTTTGATCCAAAGGCTGTTTTCATTAATTTAAAATAGATCCAATAGATGACTGCCATTGGCAGAGCACCTTGAATCATTTTATAATTGTGGGTTTTAATTTGAAGGACTAGGGATTTCACTATGGTTTGATCCCTAAGACCTAGAGTGACATTTTGGTGACATTCAAACTGGATTGGTCCAGTACTAAGACTGGTCTCAATCAATGCATGGATCGATCGCTCATATTCCAGTTCTCTGGCATCCCTAAGGACCATTAGGATAGAGGTATCTAATCCTAGTTTTGTAAGAGGTTTAGCTCCTACCTGGATTAGACCTACGTGCATGTAATTCCGTTCTTTTCCATAATTATGAATGGAACTACGGTTTAAGAGTTCAATTGTTGTCAATCCATCAGAGACAAGTATGTCTCTTTCTTCAGTGGATATGACATAGTCATTTTTGCCAAAGATTTTCCATTTGGCCATTTGGTAGATTTGGTCATAGGATAACTTGGGAATTTTCCAGTTATCAATTGCTTCATTGAATTCTCTTATTCTAATTTCATCTCTATTGTTTATATTTTCTAGACCCTCGAGTTCCTCATTTGGAATTGAGCTAGTGGACGACATAGTTCTGCTAAATAAATTCATTTTAAGTTAGAACACCTACTTTGTCTTCTTCATAAGTAATTTCTGTGGGAATACATGGGCTTTTAACACTTGAGGTTCGACTCTGAAATACTACGCTACCCTTTTATCTCAACAGCGGGATTTACGCGACTTACACGTTAGTACTGACTACTACTCAAGCTTATATCACCCCACACACAGTATTCTTCCCATTGAAACTTACAGATGTTGAAGTTTTCCAACAAGGAAGATCAGTGTTTAGATCTTAAAATAAAATTATTCAAACCTAACTATATTCTTCCCCCTTGGCTTTGATACCATTAGAGACCACAAGACCGACTAGGGGGCACTCTCGGAAGAGTGGTACCAATTGCTAAGACTAGGGTTTATGGCTACCTAGCTTAACTAACTAGTCAATAGCTAAGGTAAGAGATGATAAATTAGAACAAAATAAATTAAAGAGTAGGAAGCAATAGATAAGAGTGCGGAAACATTAAGCAGTAAATAAAACAGCTCTCTAAAGGCGGTTGAACCAGCCGAGGAGAGGAAATATAAACTACAATAAATTGCAAAAGAACTTAACCACTACAGGCGGCAGAGCCAAGACTAGCGGGGTGTTGTTCTTTAAAATAAGTAAATTGCAAAAGAACTTAACCACCACAGGTGGCAGAGCCAAGACTAGCGGGGTGTTGTTCTTTAAAATAATATATATATATATATGCAAACTTCACTCTTTTGGTTTTTATGGGAATATAATATTTCCCCTTTTTAGGCCACTTAGATGATATCTACATACTCAGTTGTTGATGGTGAGAATTTGTCTTACTTGGTTATAGGCTTCCATTTAATGCCTTGTGTGCTTTAAGGCTCTAATTACATGTCGTTTCAACTACTATAGGCAAACTTAGCCTTACTGGGCTATTTTGGCTCAATAATGTTAGGCCTTGAAGCTCATATTTGAACTCAATTATCAACACCGGTAATCAAGATTAGCCCATTATAGTGCCCTTTTGTAGAAAATTTTAATTTGTTGGTTTATTTTATTTCCAAAAGACAACTCCACTTTACATTATTTACTATTTTATTTTTTATGGAAAAATACCTAAAAATGCCCTAATTTGTCTCTTTCTAGAAAATTCTAGAAAGACCAAGGTTTTTGGAAAATGCTAATATAATTTTTTTTTATTTACAAAAAACACTAAGTGTCAAGAAGGTTTCTTTTTTGTTTTTGCCAAACAAAATTTCATTGAAAGAAACAAAGATATACATACATTAGTTAAAAGGACAACACAACTAGTCCTCAGCAATTAACATATCTAATTGAGAAGGAATTGAATCAGCATGAAAATGCATATTCATTCCCTTATTTCCTATAGATGCCAACCAATTTGCACAACTGTTTATTTTCCTACTTATAGAACAAAATCTAACATAAGGAAAAAGAGCTCTTAATTGTCTAATTTGTGAAACAACAAAAAATGTTATCCAATGACTTGACCGATGGTGTAAAATATTCCTAATCACAAGAGCATTATCAGATTCAAATTCCACAAACTTCTAGCCTTATTCAAGTGCAACTTGAATTCCTCTTAAAATGGCTAAAGTTTTTGTAAGTTCAATGTCCATGCTATCACATGAAAAGGATTAAGCTAATACCAATTCTCCTCTGTATTCATGAAAAATAGTTCCACCACTAGTTGTTCCCTTTCTAAAATCACATGCAACATCATAATTGTATTTAAGAGTGTGACAAATAGGAGGCCGCTAGTAGCTCAGATGGGAACTTCAATAGCACTATCAATAGAAAGACTCAAAAGAGATTGAATTCTTTGATTTCTCTGTTGCATAATTTGCAATTCATGAAAAGCCATATTAGCTTGTTGACTAACAATGATTGGATTAGGTTGAGCATCTTGAATAACATAATTGTTTCACTCTTTCAAAAGTGATTTCTCTGTTGCATAATTTGCAATTCATGAAAAGCCATATTAGCTTGTTGACTAACAACGATTGGATTAGGTTGAGCATCTTGAATAACATAATTGTTTCACTCTTTCAAAAGTTGTCGAAGCACTACGTTAATTTTTCCTAAAAAATCAAAACCATTTCCTCCATTAGAAGAGCACATTTGCACCATAGAAAGAAACTAGTTTTGGAACCTATCAATATTATTCAAATCCACATGTTATCTAAACACAGCAAACCAAACTCTATGGGTCCAAGGATAAAGCAACAAAATATGTTCTATTGACTCTTTATGTTTGCAAAAATAACAACTTGGATTTGGCTTTAGATGTCTTTTAATAAAATTTAGATTACAAGCCATTGTATTCATACATATCCTCTATAAAAAAAAAGTTTTATTTTAAGCATAACATTAAAATTCCAAATTATCTTCCACACTTTATTGTTATTAAGATTAGAGGATGTAGCACTATTATCAAGAGAGCTTTCCTTGTTGACAATAACAAATAACTAGATTTTGATATATATTATCCACTTTTATTATTTGGCAATACTATCCTATCCTCAACATTGCTAACACAAACCACCACTTTACTAATGGCTTGTCTTTCTCACTCATTTATGAAATCCCCAATCTAATCCAACTTTCACCTAGGAACATTTACTTCTCTCATGTCCTTGACCATTAAATCAACCAATTCACTTCTTAAGTTTATAGCACTAAGTTGATGACCTTCAAAATTTGGTACCCATGGGTCCTTGAACTCATGTATTTTATTTTCTTTCCTCACCCGTCATAAATAGGTTTTTTTTTTTCAATACTTCCCTTTCCAACCAAAATACTTTGCCAACACCAAGAGTCCTTTCTTCTCTTCCTTGCATAAAAAAAGTTTGTCTTAAGAAAATAAGAACTTAAACCCAAAATTCATTTGGTTTCTTTATAATTCTCCAAGCCAGCTTACCTAAAAGGGACTTATTAAAGCTAACTAAGTCTCTAAATCCCAAACTAGTGCCAACTTCCAAGGCCTCACTTTTAGATCTACCCCATTCGATTGGCAATCCTAAATACTTCCCTTGTCTCCTATCTTGATTGATATTTAATATGTTTGCACAACTCAACCTCACATGCTCATTTTTATTTTTACTAAAGAAAATAGATGATTTATGAAAATTAATCAACTAACTTGAGGTCTTGTAATAATTGTCTAAAATCTTTTTCAAAGCACACAAATTTCTATTGGAGGCTTCTAAAAGAATCTTCTGTAAAAAGAAGATGAGTTCATTCAGGACTCCTTTTCCTCATCCTAATCCCTTTTAATCTCCTAGCTTCTTTTTCCTTCAAAACCATATGAGATAAGCAATTAGCTACTAAAATGAATAAGGAGATATAGGGTCCCCTTGACGAATTCCCTTAGTAGGTTTGAAATTACCCACTCTTTTTTCCATTAATCATGAAATTATAGGAAACTGAAGTAACAATGTATAATCCATCGAATTCGTGTCTCACTAAAATCCATCTTCCTCATAACATTCTTAATAAATTTCCATTCCACTTTATCATATGCTTTTGCCATGTCTAATTTTATCACACAATTGAATTTTCTGTTTTTCCTCTTCTTCCTTAAATAATGAAAAGTTTCATGAGCAACAATTACATTATCCTATATGACTCGTCCAGGAATGAAAGCACTTTGATAGGATGAAATGACATTATTCGATAGAGTTCAAAGCTTATTAGCTAAGATTTTTTATATTATCTTATATGAAAAATTAAATAAGCTAATAGGACAAAACTAAGACACTTTTTCTAGATTAGCAACTTTTGGAATTAAAACAATATTAGATTTATTAAAGTTTGAGAGAAAGATACTTGATTGGAAGAATCTTCATATCGGTTCAGATATATTGGAACCAATAGTATGCTAATGTATCTAGTAAAAAAGTCCTATGAATCTATTGGAGCCTCGAGCTTTCATCAACCCTAATTGAAAGGTAGTTTGTCAAAAAATCATTTTGCTTATCACTAATGATTAAAGTAATGTACTCCAACACTGATTCGATATTACCAGAGGACTATGTAGTGAACAAATATTGATAAAATTTCAAGAACACAATAAATATTTCCTCATCATTAATCCACACTTGATACTCATCTTTAATATGAAAAATCTAGTTGCGTGCCCTTCTACTCAAGGTAGATTGGTGAAAATATCTTGTATTTCTATCACCTAACTAAAGCCAATTAACTCTTGATATTTGTTTTCAGAAAACCTCTTCTTTATGCAAAATTGCTTCTAACTCTTTCTTTAATCTTTTTTTTTTCTCTTCCTGTTTTGTCATTTCAACTTCACAGTTTTGAATCTCACTTAAATGCTTCATCAATCCATCAATTTTGAGTTTATCATTTCCACTATTTTGTTTGCACCAATCAATAAGCCCTTTCTTGCATCTTTGTAACTTCTTTTTAATGCCCAATAGATTAGGAGGTTGTTCACATCCATGTCAACTCCTATCTATCACCTCATTGTACCCTTCATTTAATCTCCAATTAACTCCATACCTAAATAGCCAAGGTCCACTTTTATCTTGTTTTTAGGTCTCTAACAACAATAGATAATGATTAAAATCTTCCAAAATAAGGAGGAAAGATATATGAATTTGGAAAATGAAAAATCCATTCCTAATTCACCAGACCCCTATCCAGGCATTCTTTAACCATGTCCTTACTTGAGTAACAATTTATCTAGGTATACTTATGTCCATGAAATCCTAAATCCATGAGTTGACAACTAAACATCATGTCATTATCACTTTGAACTTGTTTAGTTGTCTTTGATCTTCCTCCACTCTTTTCCTATTGATTTGCAATTTCAGTAAGATCACTAATCACTAACTAAGCTTCTGTCATGTACCTTTGCAATATTATAGAGTTTATTCCAAAAGTTCAATCTTGGGCTAAAATTTGGATTCACATAACATCGAGATGTACACATTTTCTCATTATTTTTTTGTTACTGTTCGAGAATCAATAGTATTCACAGAATATTGTAGAATCTCTACCTGAATGTTTCCCCTCTACCATAAGGCGAGCCCTCCACACAAACCAATAGGATTCACATAATAAAACCTTCATATTGGAATCTACTACTTATTAAATCCACATATTTTGATTTATTCCCCGTTTCCATTAAGAAGACAAGGTTGGGTCTATATTTAATGATGAGGCATTGAAGCTCCCTTACTGTTGAGGATTGACCCATTCTTTGACAATTCCATGATAGTCTAATCATAGTGACTGTGGGCATAATAAAGGTTAGCCTCTACAACCTATAATAGAAATATGCTTCACTTCATCAATTTTCACTTCAACCAAAGAGTTTTCAAAATCAAGTTTCCCTTTAACTGATCTCCTCCTTTTTACATGTGTCCCTCTTTCTCTCTTACTTAAATCCACCTTCTTCTTCATATTAAGAAAAACTATCCATTCCATCATCTCCATCTCCTTTTTATGCCTCTTCACAAAATCATCTTCATCACTCTCGTCTCATCCCCCCTTAAGTGAGAGATTATTGAGGGCTTCAATTACAAGTGAAGGAATATGCAAGGATGATTATGATTTTGGAGATTAGGGCTCATAATTTTAAGGTGATAAAACAAGTTTTAGTTGGGATAGAGAAGATAATGGGCTAGTAGGTTCCTTGACAAAGTAACTAGGGTTTAAAACAAGTAAAATGCTAAAAGAAGCTTTTTGAATACATAAAATAATAATAATAATAAATAAAAAGAACATGTTAGTGGTTAACATAGGGATAGATGTGGTTTGCCTTGTTTCGGTTTTTCCTTAAAACTAAATTAAACCATAAAAATGCGGTTTAGTTTTTATTGCTATTTGGTTCAGTTTTAGAATTTTTCCAAACTATAAAATTTTAGTTCAGTTTATGAATTAAACTATGTTTTTTTTCCCTAAAAAACTATATTTGCTTAACTTATAATCTTATATGAGTAATACTAAATTCATTTAATAATAGTATGTATTGATATTATATAAGGGATTGATAAAGTCAATATTCAAGCAATTAAAAAAATTTAAATATGTAATACAGTTAATTTACTCCTCAAGATAACATATAATATAAATTTTGAGTCAATATATATATATATTATATATGGTAAATTATGGTTATAAAATTTAAGTATATATACTTTTCAATAAATATAAATTAAAAATTCTTTTAAGTGTTATATTAACACAAAAAAAATTATAAGTAAAATATCATTATGCTTATGGTTTGGTTTGGATTACTCTTCTAAACTAATTATAAATATTTACTTTGGTTTAGATTGGAAATTTTCTAAACCAAATTAAAAAAAAAAATTTTTGGTTTGGTTTTATAAATACCCGAGTAATATTATATATATATGTGTGTGTAATTAATAATAATAAAAATTTGCCAAGGATAATATGGGGAAATTAGATTTATGACTAAGGACAAGATAGCCATTTTGTGACCTATGTATATAAGCTTCATTTTACTCAGGGTTAATTCTTTTTCGTACTTTTCAATCCAGAACCCTAAACACACTCTGCAGAAACTAAAGGAAGAAAAGGACTAGTACGTGCTACAATTTGTTAATTTGTTTAAGGTAAGTACATTGATCAATAATAATTGATCGTTAAATTCGTGTACATCGTAAAGTAAGAATTAATGTATTAAGGTCATTTACAAATCTAGATCAATCTATGATACACAAGAGACGAAACAAGCGATTCACTCATCACGATAACAATTTAGGTCAAGTAAGTGTATCTACTAGTGTATTACATTGTAAATTTTATGTTAGATAGATTAATTAGGTTGAATTGACTAGAAATCGGGCTGAGGGATAGATTTACAAAGTATACAGTGATATACATGGCCTCCCAACACGATTGTGTTGAAGACCTAAAGTGAACCAAGAGATACACAGCCTCCCAATATGATCGTGTTGGAACCGTGTTGAAAATCCAAAGTGAATAGAGAGATACATGGCTTCTTAACATGATCGTGTTGAGATTGTGTTGAAAAAAAAAAAAATTCAACATGTCCATGTTGAGGTTGCGTTGATGAACGGTGAACAAAAAGATACATGACCTCTTAACATGATCATGTTGAGACCATGTTAAAAAAGAAAAAGAGGAATGTATGTAGCCTTTGGCATGGTCATGTACTACCTCGTATTCAACAACATAACCTCTAACATGACCGTGTTAAGTTGAAACACGCCTATTTTCCTTTTTTATATTTATAGGAATACAATTTTAAACGCAAATAATTTGAATCATATATAGGTTTGAGAGACTTGTGAAACTAGAAAAGTACAAGACAAACCAAGTTTTGCAAAGTTAGGTATGTGTATAATATGTTTGTTGCTTGTTCTTGATAAATTAGATTTTTGTGTGTGGGTTAAATGATATTATAAATGAACTTGATTGTGTGTGCATGTGATTGTGAATTGCTAGGTCCAAGAAATCGAGTGTGGGTTGGTATTCTTGGGGTGGCACCCCGATGATCGGTATCTGACATTATTTCTAGTGGAGTTGTGTACCGAAATGATCCGAATCTTATGTGGAAGATTGTGATGTGAAATATTGTGACGTAGAAAGTTGTGACGTGTATTGTGAAAGGTTGTAGTGTATGGACTCATGGACTCATGGATAGTGGAGAGTACTCACTGTCATATATATATGTATATTATTATTATGTATTGTTGTGGAAGGTCGATGTGTGATGACTCATGGACTCATGGATAGTGGGGTATAACAATTGTTTTATTATATATATATATATATATATATATATATATATATATTATATGTATGGTTGTGGAAGGTTGATGTATGAGGATACGCATGGACTCATGAATAGTGGGGAGTGCCCACTGTCATATATATATTATTATTATATATGGTAAGAAACTCATGGACAAAGAGGAATACCTTTGTCATATATATATATATGTATATATTGCTTGTGAATGGATTGTGAAAGGATGTTTATGAATGTGATGTGTGAATATGTTTATGATGAGATTATATATTGGCTAAAGATTGTGAAAGATAAATAAAATTATGTATGAATATTATGATGCATCTTACGTGTGTTATTGCTTCTAGCATGGCATGCGTGTGTGTTTGTAGGTATGCATTACATTAGGCATTAACTAACCCCTCGTGGGAATTTTTTTTTAGTTGAAAATGCTATAGGAGAAATTGTGGGATATGTTGAAAACTTGGGTAATAATGAAGAGAATGTAGAATACGTATATTATGTTGACTAGTAGATAGACTAAGGAAAGACATGTTAAATTTTTATTTAGTCGTTTTGAGAAATTCTATTGTAAGTGAATGTTAATTGCTTCCACTGTTTAATTTTAGAAAAAAAGTTGATGACTTATTATTGAGAATGGGAAATTTCATTAATCTCTGTTATGCAGTAGGTGATTTATGATTATTATCAGAAGTACATGAATGTGAGTATTTAGAGAATAGTGGTGATTGAGCGTTTGCGTTTTTTCAGGAAATAAGGACACATGACGGACTGTAGTGTACCTGGGTTTTGGGGATTTACAACTTAGGTGGTATCAGAGCATAAGTTGATGATCTGTAGAAGTTTAGGCTTTGATTAAAAGAATGTAGGTTTGTGATCTTTAGAGCTTAGGTTGATGAATTTATAAACTACATAGGTTTGATGATCTTTAGAATTAAGTGAGGATCAATAGTATAAGTTCAAAAAATAGAAAGTAAGTCCTGATCTTTGGATGAATTAGGTATTAGATTTGTAGGATAAAGATATATATTGAGAGTGGTTAGAAAATGGAACTGATATTATTGATTTGTGAACTCCTTTGGTAATATTGAAAATGTTATGTTTAAATTTTTTATACTTTGAGGAATGTATATATATTCATATATCATTCCTCACTATTGTATTTTGTTTTATAAAATGCCTAAGAGAATTTCAGGACCAAGATCATCCTTAGGAGCTAGAGGTGATGCTCCTAATAACAAAATGCCCCTTAGAGTTTCTCATCAGGGATAAGGAGGGAATGAGGTGAATGCTGCACAAATGCTAGAGGCTATTAATATTTTAGTAGGAGTAGTAGCCCAATAGCAGCAGTAGATACAAGACATGCAAGTGCTAAACATGAGATAGGCTTAGATGATGGGAGAGATTAGAGAGAGGCCAATTGGAGAAATGGGTCTAGACCATTTTGTTAGAATGGTTAGGGAATTCAGGCTTAAGGTTGGCGATCCATTGGATTCTAAGTAGTGGATCGATGAACTAGAGAAGACTTTTGAGCTGTTAGGAACACTTGGAGATAAGAAGGTGAAATATGCATTGTATCTACTAAGGGGCTCAACTTTTGAATGGTGGTTGAGTGTTTCTAAACTTGCCATGGGGCTAATCACTTAGGATAGGTTCAAAGAGATGTTGTATGAGTAGTATTTCCTTACCACCATTAGGGATAGAATGTATGCATCATACTGTAGTTGCTGCCAGGGAAAGAGATCGGTAGGTGAATATGAGATGGAACTCAACTGTCTGATGAAGTTTATGCCACCTGCATTCAGAGTTGATGAGAAGTCCATGGCCCATCGGTTTGTGTTGGGATTGGAGCCCACATTGTAGCATGAGGTAGTTGCCTTCCAACTGAAAACCTATTCGGAAGCTGTAAACAATACAAAACTTTTATAACAAAGTCATAAGAGAATTAATGAGATAAGAACTTTGGGAATGAGAGTGGTATTGGGAAAAAGACCTAATCAGAATACTATCATTAAGATAAGGGCAAAATGCCTCACATAGTACGGACCAAATTTATGGTTATAGTAGCACCCTCCTCCTAAGCGAAAACCTTATATGTAGGACAGAGTAACAAGTGTGGAGATGTTACGGGCTACACAAGCTAAACGAATGCAAATGGCCAAAGGGTGCCTGTTTCTCATGTGGGAAGACGAGACACAGTAGTAAAACCTGTTAGGAGAGGTCAATCCCATTGACATTTTTCTTCTTCTACAAATAGAGGGGTCATATGATGGTGGACTGCCCGGAAAACAGAAAACAAAATGTACAGCTAGCCCTTAGCAGCAAGAAACTAGATTAGGACTAATAATGGCAGACCTCAATAGGTAGGGCTAAGGTAAAGGGCACTAGCACGAGTGTTTGTACTATAGAGATAGGACACTTCAGATATAGAGACCTTAACAGGTACACTATTAGTGAATTCTGCCAAAGCATATGTGTTGTTTGACACTGGTGCATCACATTCATGTATATTTGATGCATTTAGAAGTAAATATAATGTATGTAAAGAAATGTTGAATGTTGTATTGAGCTTGAGTACTCCTATTGGTATGGGTAGGGGATTGAACCAAATATGTAGAAAGGACTGTATAAAAGTGTAGGGTAGAATATTGTTTGCAGATCTTATGGTGTTACACATGATCGATTTTAATGTAACTTTGGGAATGGATTGGTTAATTAAACATCACGCAACAATAGATTGTCATGATATAAACATCCGTTTCCATACACTAGAAGGAGAACAATTTAAGTTTAAATTGGAAAATTATAGACCAACAAGATTGCCAACTTATGAACAGTGGGGTAAAAGTATGATGGTATTAATAACAGTTGAAGCTGGAGAGGTGATGGAAATTAAGAGAGTAAGGGTAGTGAAGGAATTTAGTAGAGTATTTCCAGATGACCTACCCAGTTACCTCCTATAAGGGAGATTGAATTTAGCATAGATATAGTGCCTGGTATGACTCTATATCAAAAGCTCCATATCGTATGGCACCTACAGAGTTGAAAGAACTGAAGGATTAAATACAAGAGCAGTTGGATAAGAAGTTTATCAGACCAAGTGTCTCACCTTGGGGTGCGCCAGTATTATTTGTAAAGAAGAAAGACAACAACATGCAGTTATGTATAGACTACTGGGAGTTGAATAGGGTTACAATTAAAAATAAATACCCTCTCCCAAGGATTGATAACTTGTTTGATAAGTTACAATGAGCTCAAGTCTTCTAAAAAATAGACTTGAGATCTAGGTACCATCAATTGAGGATCAAGGAGGAGGACATCCAAAAGACCACTTCCAGAACTAGATACGGGCATTATGAGTTCCAAGTAATGCCTTTTGGACTCACAAACGCATCAACAACTTTTATGGATTTAATGAATCGCATATTCTAGGAATACTTGGACAAGTTTGTCATCGTGTTCATAGATGACATTTTAATATACTCTAGAAATGAAGAAGATCACGAGTAACACTTGAGGGTAGTATTGAATAGATTGAAAGTAGAAAAGTTGTACGCCAAGTATAAGAAGTGTGAGTTCTGGTTGAAGCAAGTTACCTTTTTAGGACATGTGATTAGTAAGGATGGATTATCTATAGATCCTGAGAAGATAAGAGCCATAAATTAATGGCCCAAGCTAAAGACCGTAACAGAAATTAGAAGCTTTTTAGGGTTAGCAGGATACTATAGAAGATTTGTGAAAGGATTCTCCAAACTGGCAATGCCTTTGACCAAGTTAACTCAGAAAGGAGTAAAGTTAGTATGGGATAACCGATGTGAAGTAAGCTTCATGACACTGAAGGAGAGATTGGCTTCTACACTTGTACTTGCACTACCAGTCAGTGGTGAAGAATTTGTGGTGTACAGTGATGCCTTTATATAAAGGCTCAGATGTGTGTTGATGCAGAATCATAGGGTGATTGCTTACACATCTAAGTAGTTGACGCCTTATGAGAAGAATTACTCGATACATGATCTGGAATTAGTAGCTATGGTATTTACATTCAAGTTATGGAGACATTATTTGTATGGGGAGAAGTGTAGAATATTCATAGGTCACAAAAGCCTCAAGTACTTATTTACCTATAAATAATTAAATATGAGGTAAAGACACTGGCTAGAACTAATAAAAGACTATGACTTAGACATCTAGTATCATCTTGGAAAGGAAAACATAGTTGTTGATGCACTTAGTAGAAAGAAATACGGTAATCTAGCAACGATGATCATAACTCAAAAGAGAATATTGGAAGATATGCAAAAACTAGACTTGGAGATTGTTACCCAGGAAGTTGGAGCTAGACTCTCAAGTTTACGAATACAGCTAGTATTAATTGATAGAATAAAAACTACACAAGTTGAAGATGTGGGGATAGAAGATGCAGATGGGGTGTTGAGGCATGGTCATAGGCTATGTGTGCTAAGTATAGATGAACTGAAGAAAGAGGTATTGAAGGAGGCACACTATTCTGGGTACTCTATACACCCTGGAAATACTAAGAAGTATAAAGACTTGAAGAACCATTATTGGTGGAGGAATATGAAGAGAGAAGTGGCTGATTATGTATCTAAGTGTATGACTTGCCAACAGATCAAGATAGAACATCAGAGACTTACTGGCATGTTACAACCTTTACCTATATTATAGTGGAAATGGGAACATGTGACCATGGACTTTGTCACAACATTACCTGATTAGTGACTAAATTGGACACAGTATGGGTAATTGTATATCGTCTTACAAAATCGGCACACTTTATACCAATAAGTACTAAGTATAAACTAGAGAAGTTGGCACAAATTTACATCAAATAAATTGTAAGGTTGCATGGGATACCGAATCTCTATAGTGCCAGACAGAGATACGAGATTTGTGGGGAGGTTTTGGAATAGTCTACATAGAGCTTTAGGGATAAAACTACAATTTAGTACGACTTTTTACCCACAGACGGACGGTTAGTCAGAGCGAATGATTCAGATATTGGAGGATATGCTGAGGGCGAGTGCATTAGACCTTGGTGGAAATTGGGATGAAAATCTAGCCTTAGTGGAGTTCGCTTACAAAAACAGTTATCAAGCTACCATCTAAATGGCACCATATGAGGTGTTGTATGGAAGAAAGTGTTGGTCGCCGTTACGTTAGGAAGAGGTGGGTAAGAAACAAATATTGGGACTTGATCTAGTGCAAGATGCAGTAAACAAAGTGAAATTGATCAAGCAAAGAATGCAATCAGCCCAAAGCCGCCAAAAGTCATATGTAGACAAGAGAAGACGCCCATTGGAGTTTCAGGTGGGAGATCATGTGTTATTGAAGATTTCACCTACAAATGGAATGATAGTACTTGGACTAAGGAGGAAATTGAACCTTAGATATGTGGGACCCTTTGAAATCTTGGAGAAAATTGGACTAGTGGCATACGGACTTGCATTGCTATAAAGTCTGGCTGGAGTACACAATGTATTTCACATTTCCATGCTAAGGAAATATGTACCCAACCTAAATAAAATCACTGCATTAGAACCTCTGCAAGTGTAGCCAAATCTCACAACAGTGAAGAGACCTATCAGAATTGTGGATACTAAAGAGCAAAATTTGAGAAGGCGGGTTATCAGATATGTTAAAGTGTAGTGGAGTAATCAAACCAAAAGAGAAGCTACTTGGGAACTAGAAGAAGAGATGAGAAGAAGATACCTAAAACTCTTCAGTGATCTAAGTAATTTTTGAGGATGAAAATTCTTATGGGGGGGGGGTGGAATGTAAATACCTAAGTAATATTTTACATATATGTGTGTAATTAATAATAATAAAAATATGCTAAGGATAATATGGAAAATAAGATTTATGACTAGGGACAAGATGATCATTTGGTGACCTAGGTGTATAAGCTTCATTTTACCTATGGTTAATTCTTTTTTGCACTTTTCAATCCAGAACCCTAGACACACTCTGCAAAAATCGAAGGAAGAAAAGGATAAGTACGTGTGACGATTCGTTAATTTGCTTGAGGTAAGTACATCGATCAATAATAATTGATCGTTAAATTCGTGTACATCATAAAGCGAGAATTAACATATTAAGGTCATTTACAGATCTAGATCAATTTGTGATACGCAATGGACGAAACAAGTGATTCACTCATCATGATAATGATTTGGGTCAGGTAAGTATATCTACTAGTGTATTATATTGTAATTATATGTTAAATAGATCAATTAGATTAAATTGATTAGAAATTGAGCTGAGGGATAGATTTATGAAGTGTACAGTGAGATATATGGCCTCCCAACACGACTGTGTTGAAGACCTAAAGTGAGCCGAGAGATACACAGCCTCCCAACGCGACTGTATTGGAATCGTGTTGAAAATCCAAAGTGAACAGAGAAATACATGGCCTCTTAACACAACTGCGTTGAAAAAAAAATTTCAACACAAGCATGTTGAGGTCATGTTGATGAACAATGAACAAAGAGATACATGACCATGTTGAGACCATATTAAAAAAAAAAAAAGTGACACCGTGAAAAGAGAGATACATGACAATGTTGAGACCATGTTAAAAAAAAAAAAACAGCAACAACACAACCTCTCAACATGACTATGTTAGAAAAAAAAAAAAGAGAAATGTATATGGCCTTTGGCACGGTTGAGTACTACCCTGTATTCAACAACACGACCTCCAACATGATCATGTTGAGTTGAAACATGTCTATTTTCCTTTTTTATATTTATAGGAATACAATTTTAAAAGCAAATAATTTGAATCATATATAAGTTTGGGAGACTTGTGAAGCTAGACAAGTATAAGACAAATCAAGTTTTGCAAAGTCAAGTACGTATATACCATGTTTGTTACTTGTGCTTGATAAATTAGATTTTTATGTGTGGGTTTAATGATATTATAAATGAACGTGATTGTGTGTGCATATAATTGTGAATTATTGGGTCTAAGAAACCAAGTGTGGGTTAGTGTTCTTACCTCGGTGATCGGTATGTGACATTGTCCTTGGTAAAGTCGTGTACCGAAATGATTTAGGTCTTATGTGGAAGGTTGTGATGTGTATTGTGAAAGATTGTAGTGTATGAACTCATGGACAGTGGAGAGTACCTACTATCATATATATATATATATGTATATGATTATTATGTATGGTTGTGAAAGGTTGATGTGTGAGGACTCATGGACTTATGAATTGTGGGGGTATAACCACTGTCATATATATATTATTATTATTATGTATGGTTGTGGCAGGTTGATGTGTGAGGACACGTATGGACTCATGGATAGTGGGGAGTACCCACTGTTATATATATATTATTATTATGTGTAATAAGAGACTCATGGACAAAGGGGAATACTTTTATCATATATATGTGTGTGTATATATTGCTTATTGATAGATTGTGAAAGGATGTTTATGAATGTAATGTGTGAAGATGTTTAAGATGAAATTGTGTATTAGCTAAAGATTGTGAAAGATAAATAAAATTATGTATGAATATTATGATGTATCTTGCATGTGTTATTGTTTCTGGCATGGCATGCGTGTGTGTGTAGGTATGCACTGTACTGGGCGTTAATTCACTCCTCGTGAGAATTTTTTTTTTTAGTTGCAGATACTACAGGAGAAATTATGGGATATGTTGAAAACTTGGGAGAAATAACTCAAGATTAGAACAATGAAGAGAATGTAGAATACGTCTATTATGCTGACTAGTAGATAGACTAAAGAAAGACATGTTAAATTTTTATTTAGTCATTTTGAGAATTTTTATTGTAAGTGAATATTAATTGCTTCTACCATTTAATTTGAGAAGAATGTTGAAAACTTATCATTGAGGGTGGAAAATTTCATTAATTTTTGTTATGTAGCAGATGATTTATGATTATTATCAAGAGTACAAGAATGTGAGTATTTGGAGAATAGTGGTGATTAAGCCTTTATGTGCCTTCAGGAAATGAGGACACGTAGCAGGCCATATCGTACTTAGATTTTGGGGCGTTATAGTTTGATTTGCATATTTTTTTAACCATTTAGTTTGGTTCAAGTTGGAAATTTTCTAAACCAAATTCAAAAAAAAAAAAAAAAACCCACATTTTCAATTTGGTTTTGTTCGATTTATAGATTTTTTTGCCTACCCCTAATTAACAATAGGAGGTTACATGAATGAGAAAGAAAAAAAAAAACTAACAAAAAAAAGAAAAAAAAAACACAAACACAAACACAAACACAAACACATGTTAGTCATGAATCCATAATAATAAGAAATCAAAACACAAATAATACCAAGTACTATAAAACATATTTTTTTTATTAACTTTTTGATTTTTTGTTTTTATTTTTTTAGTGCCAAATGACAGCAAATCACCTTTTACGATGGTACCTAAAGGCCGCTTATTGCATAAAACATGTAAAAATGTACCTAAAAAAAGAACAAAAAAAACCTAATCTAACAAAAGATTGAGTTTGAAATTATGGAATTCTCTAAATTTTAGGAAAATTTTAGATTTATATATATTTTTATGGTTTTATTGCATAGAAAGCATTGATGGCATAATACAATGTTAAATAGCACCGATCAATCAATTAAAAATATGAAAATTATTATAATAAATTAAAATAGTTAAACTTTTCAATTTATGTAAAATTTAGTGATCTTTAATCTAAATTACATATCAAAAGATGAAATTATATTTTATGCAGGCACGGACTGAAGTGGTTTGATTGGTGGTGCTCCGCCACTTTGTTGTGGCTTAGGGTGGTTCGATTGACTTGTTTTTAAGGTGCTTATAAAAACTTTCTATTAATTGCGTTCAATAATTCCTAAAAATGTATCAATTTAGAATACTCAATTATTCAATATAAAGCATAATGTTTCCATTAAAAGACTTGAAGCATTTCATACCTTTTATATATTTGATTTTTATAAAATATGTAATCAATCTTGAATAAAGTTATGTATATATATATATTTTCCTTAAAAATAATACGTCTAAGTTATTATCAATGAGACCCTCGTATATGTAGTCAACTTGTAGAATTGATATAGGATTTCTAAATATATCTTAAGAGGCTGAAAAAAAGAAAAGATTAAATTTCAATGTCTTTGTTATTGGAAAAAGGGTGTGTAATATCATTTTTATTTTTCAGTTGCATAAATATCATATTTCTTATTTTTATAGACAACAAAAATAAGTAATTTTCTAATCTATTTATATATCACTATATATATATCTCTTTGAAAATTTGAAAACCACAAAAAAAAAAAAATATAAATAGACAGATTTCTCATGAAGAATGGCAAGCCACAAAATGATAAAAGCACAATGCTGGCCATTGTGATATGTTCTCATGAGCTTTGAAATGCCGTATCTGATAAGCAGTTGAATGGACAGGCTAATAAGTTACAGGAAGTCGTATCAAAAGCGATAGCCATGAACAGTGTAGCATTAGACTTTTGAACATTGATTTGATCCCAAGAATCTTGGAATAATCGAAGTCAGTAGAAAATTAGAGATTACTTACCCCATCCTACGTTGTCCCCGAAGCAGGACGCCTCGACTTTTGCAATCGCACCGACTACCTTTACTTTACTCGAGGGGTCTTCTTCATGGAGAACTTGAATAATATAACCACTCTTTGTCCGGATTCGGCGGAGGAACGCAAAGAGAAAGGAATTTACAGGGAAGTTTTTTTACTTTTGTGATGACTGGAAAGGAAAGGAAAGGAATGGATTTAAAGAGGAAAATTTTTAATAAGGTTTATAGAAAGTATTATATATATATATTTAAAAGAGAATTTTGAAACAATTTAAAATAACAATGATAAAATAAATTTGTCTTTAAAATAAAAACACATTTTTTACATCTAAGTTATAGAGACTTTTATGTTTTTAATAAAATCCTCCACTTTCTTTCCTCATCAAAATAAATATAAAAACACATTATTTTTGTTTACTCTTTGTTTTTAGAATAGAATAGCTATATAAATCACCTAGCGAATGACAGTTTGTACATTTTTTCTCTTTTGATTTAATAAAATTATTGATTTACCTAAAAAAAATAATATAAAAACTTACAATTTTTCTCTTTGATTTTTCTCCCCAATTTCCATCCTTTCCAATTCCTTATGTCAAAGTATTATGTTTGTAAGAATTCAAAAGGAAAAAAATGCCAATGTAAATGATCATGCACTTCTATTTTCTACATTCTCTTACAAATAGTGAATGTTCATTTAGTTGCTTGACCTTTTATACTTGGATACTTTGTCTATGGAGGCATCCCAAGCATGTTTTTTTTTTTTCTCTTTCACTTCTACTTATAGGATATGTGTGCTATGAACAGAGTTACAAGAAAGAGAAAGTGACCAACATATTTGAGTGACTACGAGACTTAATCATAGTATTGACTTAGTCAAAGATATGTTAGTTACATACAATTGAATAGTTGTGACAAATTATAGCAATGTAACAAACTATAACATATGATATAAAAAGGAATAATACACAAGGGGAAAAGGAGATTTCTAACCCCACTAATATTGTTAGTTTTAAGAGTCTCTTCAGCGCTCGAAGTCTAGAGGAACTAGCTTTGTTTTCTTTCCTTTACATTCAAAACCTCGCAAGAATCAAAACCAACAAATTAGATTGTAAAAATTAGAAATCCTAATTATGAGAGGAAGAGTAAAGAGAGACGAGAGGAAAAACATACCAATGTGTGGTTGAGAGACAACGTAAGAGGTTAAGGGTTGTATTTTTTAGTAAAAAATGTGGGCTAAGCCTTCTTTAGGTTAACAATTTAGTGCTTTCATTGTTTTTTCTTCACAATGGCAAAAGGAACTAAAGTGGCCAAATTACTAGATAAAGTACAATCACATGATAGTCAGATTCAAGAATTAAGAGATAAAACTGATTGTCCTTTTTCAAATATGTCCCATGTTTTGCAATTTGTCAAGAGATGGATAGAGAATTATAATGGTACTTAGGTACAATAGAATAGGTCATCATCTTCTCAAGAGCAATTAGCAAAATCTCATAATTCTTGCGAAAAAAATATCAAGTTAGATATACTAAAATTTACTGGACAGAATCCATTAGCATGGATAGTTAAAGCAACTCAGTTTTTCGATTTTCATCATATACCTGATCAAGAAAGATTAAAGATGGCTTCTTTTTTCCATAAAAGATGAGGCTTTAAGTTGGTATTAGTGAATTTTTTGTAACAAACTCATTTCAACTTATAATGCTTTTTTTTTTTTTTTTGCAAGCTTTAGAACTTTGATTTGGCCCTTCTCTTTATGAAGATTATGAAGGAAAATTGAGTAAGTTGATGCAGACAGGTTTTGTAGTGAATTATCAACATGGATTTGAAAATCTTTCAAATTATGTATCAAGACTTTTAGAGAATTTTCTAATGAAATGCTTTATTTTAGGTCTTCAACACTTACTATAATAGGAAGTGCCTTCTTCCCAACCTACTATTTACTTCAAGTTAAGAGCCTAGCCAAATTATATGAGTATAAATTTCAGTAACAATTCACTTAACCTTTTTCAAAGTCACCCAATCCATTTTTTCTTCAAAACCTACCATTTAATCAAATTACACACCCTTTTCTACAAACACTGGTAAACCCAAACCACCTATTCCTAAATTAGTTTCTAATGTATGGCTTAAGAAACAATTACCTTTCAAGAAGATAACTATAGCTAAGATGAATGCAAGATATGAGAAAGGACTTTGTTATAATTGTGGTGAAAAATTCCATAAGGGCATTGTTTGTAAATCTAAATTCTTGTTAGTGATTGCTCTAGATGAGGATGAATTAGAGGCTAATCATGAGATGGAAGTTTCACAGATGCAAGGGAATAATGAAGGTGATGATATTGTTAAAATTAGTTATCATGCAATGTCAAGAATGCATGCTCCGAAAACTTTATGATCAAAAGGAAATATTTTGGGTAAAATGGTGACGGTGCTTGTAGATTTGGGAAACATGCATAGTTTCATACAAGCAAGAGTGGCTAAATAGTTGAATCTTCCAATTATTACTTTAAAGGCATTCCATGTGATGATTGGTAATGGGAAAAAACTTGCTTGTACAGGAATATGTAAACAAGTTCCATTAAAACTTAATGATTTTGAATTTTCAATGGAGTTCTATGTATTGCTAATTCAAGGTGCTAAACTAGTATTGGGAATTCAATGGCTTACGACTTTAGGCCTTATAATTGTTGATTACTCAACATTAACAATGAAGTTTTAGAGAAATGGCAACTGATTACTTTAAAGGGAAATGTAGCCATTGATTTGGAAATGATTAAACATCATCAATTATAGAAATTGGTGTAGATTAATAAGATAGCTTATTTATTTAGTTTATAGGCTCAGAAAGAAAGATCATCCATTGATACTACCAGCAATAGTGACATTGAAATACTATTGAGCAAATTCCATAGTGTTTTTGAGACTCCATCATTGCCACCTTAAGAGATGTTTAACATCATATTCATATAAAGAATGAGTCTCAACTAGTGAATGCACGTCCTTATAGATACCCATATATTTTAGAAGACTGAAATTGAGAAATTAGTGAATGAAATGTTAGAGTTGAGAGTGATAAGACTCAATACAAGTCCATTTTCATCTTTGGAGTTATTAATAAAAAGAAAATCTTGTAGATTTTGTATTAACTACTGAGTGTTAAATCAAGCCACTATATTACATAAGTTTCCCATTCCAACAATTGAAAAATTATTGGATGAATCACATGGAGCGACTATTTTTTCTAAATTAGCTTTATGTGCAGGATACCATCAAATCAGGATGTTTCCTAAGGACATACATAAAATTGCCTTTTGAACCCATGAAGGCCACTATAAGTTTTTAGTAATACCTTTCGAGTTATTGAATGTACCCTTAACCTTTCAAGCTATTATGAATGAAATGTTTAGACCTTATTTGTGCAAATTTGTAATTATTTTTTTTATGACATACTCATTTATAGCAAGTCATTTGCAAAGCATTTACAACACTTGAAAATGGTATTAAGTTGTTTGAGGGACAACCATTTCTATTTGAAAAAGTTTAGGTGTTCTTTTATGTAAACTCGAATTGATTATTTAGGGCATTTTCTTTTGGCCGTAGGTGTTAGTCCTGACCTAGAGAAAGTTCATTCCATTCAAAAGTGGCCAAAACTAACATATACGAAAGAGTTGAGGGGTTTTCTAGGATTGACAAGCTAATATAGAAGATTTGTTTGTCATTATGCTCATGAAGCTATTCCATTAACAAATCTACTTAAGAAAGATGCTTTTCACTGGGGAATAGAAGCACATGAGGCTTTTCAACGTTTGAAGGGTGCTTTATTACATACCCTTGTTTTCATACTACCGAATTTCACAAAGAATTTTTATGTAAATATAGGTGCATTAGAAACGAGTATAGGGGTAATATTGCATCATGGAGCTTAACCAATAGCCTTTTTTCAACAAAAAAATTTCAATCATTGGATGCAAAAAGCCATCACTTATGTGAGAGAGATGGTGGTAGTGGTGGAAGCTGTTAAAAAGTGGCATCACCATTTATTGGGATGCCATTTTATCATATAGATAGATCACAGGAGTTTAAAAGAAATTTTGACACAAGTCATTTAAACCCTAAAGCAACAGTAGTATTTAGTGAAATTGCTCAGATATGATTTTGAAGTGGTTTATAAACTAGGAGTAGAAAATAAAGTGGTCAATGCTTTATCAAGGAGTTTTCCAAAGGAGTTCCAATTATTTGCTATATCTATGCCATCTTTTGACTTTGTTACACTACTTAAAATAAAGTATCAAGAGAATATGGAATGGAACAAGATGTTATTAGATTGTCAAGCGGGTAAACAGTTGCAGTGGCCCTTGAAGGTGAAAATTGGACTTTTATTTTTAGGCAATAGAATTTTTATCCCTTCTCATACTTCCATCATCAATAATTTGATTTTGGAATTCCATACTTCTTTTATTGGGGGACATTTGGGAGTCTTAAAGACATTAAGTGTCTTAGTGCATCACTCTTTTGAAAAGGGATGAGAAAGGATGTTGAAAATTTTATGAAGCATTGTCATCTTTGTTAATAAATTAAGTATTTGACAACATCTTTAGTAGGTTTACTTCAACCAATACTGATATCACGTGATATTTTTGAAGATGTTACAATGGATTTTTTCACAAGTTTACCACTTTCTCATGGATATTCGATCATTTTAGTGGTAGTTGATAGGTTGACAAAATATTGTCACTTTAGGATGCGTTCGAGTCATTATAGTGCTACTTCATTAGCTAAGATGTTTGTTGATATTGTAGTCAAGTTACATGGAATTCCTAAGTCAATTGTTTAATATTGTGATCATATTTGTCAACAAATTTTGGAATGAGTTCTTTAAGTTGAGTGGTACAAATTTGAAGATGAGTTCAACCTATCATCCTTAAATGGATGATCAATTAGAAATTGTTAACAAATGTTTAGAACAGTATTTTAGAGCATATGTGATAAATTGCCTAAAGGATTGGCTTAAATTTTTATCTTGGGCAGAATATTGTTGTAACATGAGCTACTATACAAGTTCTCAAATGATCCCATTTTGGGCTTTATAGGGGCAAGAACCACCTAGTATGCCTAAGTATATTCAAGGCAATACTTCAGTGGGTGTAGTGGATAAAGAATTGAAATCCTATGACAAGATTTTGAGGATTTTAAAGAGAAATTTATAGCAAGTACAATTACAAATGAAAGAATTGGTAGATAATTATAGAAGGGATATGGAATTTTCTATGGGAGAATTGGTGTATGAAACTTCAACCTTATAGGCAATCGATAGTAGCCAATAGGCTTTCCAATAAGCTTTCACATTGTTATTTTGGTCTTTTTCGAATTTTTCAAAGAGTGGGAACTCTCAGATTTGCCCTATTTTTCATATATTAGCATTGAAGAAAGTTAAGGGTAATTTTCAAGAGCCAATGCCCCTACTAGAGAAATATATTAGGGATTTTCCTATTGTCAAGCCACTAGTAGTATTGGACACGGGATAGATTCATCAATAAGGCTAGGTGGTTACTTATATTTTAGTACAATGGGAGTCTCTTCTTATTAAAGATGCAAAATGGGTAGATCTAGTCGATTTTCGAAGAGATTATCTTATTATCACCTTAACGATAAGGGGATACAAATGTTATGAACATAATTACAAGATAGAGAAAGCGACCAACATATTTGAGTGACTATGAGGCTTAATCATAGTATTGACTTGGTTAAAGATATATTAGTTACATAAAGTTGAATAATTATAACAAATCATAGTAATGTAACATATTACAATATATGATATAAAAAGGAATAATACGAAAGGGGAAAAGGAGATTTTTTACCCCAATAATATTGTGAGATTTAGGAGTCTCTTTAGCACTCAAAGTTTGAAGGAACCACCTTTGTTTTCTTTCCCTTACATTCAAAACCTCACAAGAATCAAGACCAATGGATTAGATCATAAATTATAAAAACCCTAATTGTGAGAGGAAGAGTAAAGAGAGACTAGAGGAAAAACATGCCCATGTGAAATCAAGAGACAGGGTAAGAGGTTAAGGGTTTTATTTTTTAGTCAAGAATGTGGGCCGAGCCTTACTTAGGTTAACAATGTGCCTTTGTAAATTTAATATTGCAATCATTATTTCTCAATGCAATACTTCCCTTTACATTGAAACAAAGACATATATGAAGGAAAAATAGGTTAGAAGTCCTAAAACTTTCTATGTGATTGCAACTAAAATTTGAAATTTTAATGTAATTTCATTTTACTTAATAATATTTAGAGATGGCATCTCTTGTACACGGAGTTTGCTAAAAAAAGAAAAGTTTAATATAATTTAGTTCTAATAATAGTGTGACATCAACATATAATATTATAATATTTTTGTATCACATGTTATGATACATAGTGCTAATGCAATGCCATAGTAAAGTTAATCATTTAACATAATAATCTTGAATTAAAAAAATTAACAAAAAAATAACAATTCAAATAAAACTCTAGCTAGATATAGAGAAAATAGGCTACCCTTAAAGCCACAAAACTGGCATTAAAGGATATCGGGCAATGCCTCCTTGCATGGAAGTTGCAAACTGCCCTTTATTAGTGCAAGTCACTCTTCAAAAATAATAGTAGGTCACTCAATTGAAGTCTTGGCTTAATGATACCACCTAATCGGTGGTAATCATGACTCACTAGGGGTAGTTGGATTACTTACCACCACCTTTAAGTTGAATATACATAAATAAATAAATTAAGCTCATTTCCCCTTTACATTAGGAGTGGTGTAATATGACCAACCATTTACATTCGTATAACCATAATGCTAACCACCTCAAAACATGGTTACATATGACTTATGATTACAAAGGGAGGTGACAAAATTTCTTTTAGGTAGCATCATCACCTTGATGGCTAGCCTCTAAAGGTAGTAGGTCATGCAACCTACCCCAAAAAGTTAGTAGATTGATCAACCTCCTCCACTATTAGTTAGAATATTTTTTCCCCATAAAGGCACTATTTTTTTGCCATGAAATAATAAGTAATACCATTCCACAAAAATGACATCATATTTTCCTCAATATTGATTCCCTAGAAGCAAGCAATTCTTAGCTTGCAAACAAATGCCTTATCCCTCTTATCAAACACATATAAATACAAACACAAAATCTAATGAAAAAAGAGACATAGTTAACCTTCAAGTTGTACATAATGATAGAATTTAGGAGATACACTTGGTCCAAACAAAGCTTAGTTAAATGATGAGATAAAGAAGCGCAAAATACCAAACTCTCTTTCCCACATTATAGAAAACAGGCTCATGTGTTTTCGGTCTCTTGCAAAAATTTATCATCAATATCCTATCAATCTGACGTCTTAAAAGTAACTTCTCTTTTGCTTTGCTCTCTTGTATTTTCTTGACTTGAATGCATTGTGTTGCTTTTGGCTCTTCTATATTTTTTTGCAATTGTACTTTGGGTGTAACCATTTCTTCTTTGTTGATTGACCATATTTAGGCTAAGTGTAGGCCCTCTTGATTCAAAGGGAAAATCAAAATACACATAATGCATTATATGTGGCCTATAATGAGTTGGAGCAAAAATTGATGCATCTAAATGAAATGAAAAAATTGTTTTTTTTTTCTAATTAATTTCTTGCTTATTCAAGTAGTATTTTACTCATTCATGCTTGGGGAGTGCATTTTAGGAGGTTGAATCTCTACCTATAAGGCTTATATGAGCTCTAGAGGGGCAAGGAATATGAGGGGTCATCCAAATGAATGCTCAACCTCAATTACCTCCTCAAGCTCTATACTATACTCACTATAAGTATCAATCTTAAGCTCTTCTTCTATCCTCTCACCCTTAAATGTGCTTAACATCTAAATTTCCACTACATTAATTTGCAACCATTGTAACCATAAAATCTGATAGAGCCATTTTATACTCAATCCTTATAGTATAAATTGTGTTAAATTATTATTGATTTTATAGAAATCATAAGGAAATGGTACTTAATTCTAATCATGGTGATAAATCAGGTAAAATGGAGTCAAGGATGTTAATTCAAGTAAATTAGAGAAGTCATCTACAACTTGGATCAAGACAAGGAATTACACCTCCAAATGAAACACGGTTGGAGATTTGGCCATGTTTTACACCTGTGCTACACATTGCATGAGGAGAAGGCGTGGCACGGTCTAGGGCACAGCCGTGGTGGAAGCCGTGGATCAAACCCTGCTTGAAGCCGTGGTGGAAGCTAGACGTGCCAAGAAGAAGAACTTGTGGAACTTTGACAGAGGAAGGCACGACTTGAAGTCTAACCGTGGTGTAGACTGTGGCACACTCTGGACGAGGATGAAGACTTGTTGAACATAGGCAGAGGATGGGACGGGTTTTAAATTGGCGTGTGTTGGACCGTGGTACACGCTGGGCGTGGATGAAAACTTGAAGAATAAGCACAGAGGGTGGCACGGCTTGACCCACGGCCGTGTGGTAGGGCGTGCCAAGCGGACGAATCTTCATTTCTCGAAATCTACTTGGAAAAGGAAAGATATCTTCGTATCTTGCTAGCAAAAGATCACATGCCACCTTCAAACATTCATAAATAGAACCAACCCTAGAGGGTTAAGACAATCTTTAATCTTCCTTTCAAACTTTTAATCTTTCTATCTTTGATCTGGGAAACAAGAAGGGAGGCCGGAGGCAGAGCAAGCTATCCGGTTCATTATGTCTTTACTTTTTATTTTCGTTTTTCTTATGAACATGAGTGGCTAAGCTACTTTTCTAGCCAAAGGGTCATAGATGTTTAATTCTCTACGAATTGTGAGGTCTAATTGACTTGTATTTATTCTATTCTTTGCTTTCGGATATTCATATATCTTCTGATCGTTTTGTCATTATTATCTTTGTTGATTGGTATGAATAGAGCTCTTCTACTCAATTAGCAAGTTAATATATTGTCAACTAGCACGTCAAATCCGTAATTGTTTGATTGTTCTAGTCTTAGTGACGCAATAACATGTTTGGTTGTAAAAGAGATGATCGAATTCATGTTATGGAGGTGTATGATCATGTTTAAATAGGTTATCTTATAATCTACTGGCATGAATTGGTAGTCTCTCTAGATTTTAATGCTATTGATAGATTAAATCCTAAGCGCTTGTCTGGGGTTGTCTAATCAATAAGGGAAATAATTCGAAGCGCTTGTTGGAGGTTATCGAGAAAGTAAGGAGAGATAGGTTGTTAGAGCTTGTTAATAACCATAACCAATTTATCTAGAACTAAGAATAGAAGATATTTGCATCAATGATCAATTCCTTGAATTAAACTATCTTGATTCCTTTGGCTAGGCTTTTTATCAACATTCGATTTTCTTACCTTGCTTTACTTTATTTGATTCACAAACAAAACCCCCCCATTTTTCTCTTCCTTATTGTTGTATTTGAATAGAAATATCTTTACCAATCTTTGTGGATTCGACCCTACTCACCACTATATGCAAATCATATAATTGTCTAGGAGTAGGTTTTATTTTTGTTGGACTCGACACCCATCAGTATCATAGGGCCATTTTCTCTTATTCTTTTATTTAAGAAACCATTCATAATAGTTTTTTCAATAATTAAAATGACATTTTTCAATGTTTACAAATGCAAAATCTTTGCAAAAGCAAACCACCACTAGCTCACTTATGGTGTTGTCATCAGTAGTTCATCCAATGTTGGTCACTAACATACTTCTAGTCCCCCCTCCTCCAACAACCAACTACTAATGTGTATTAAAAGGAGATTTTATGGTGCAGTCACTTAAAAGTGATTATATGATATAGTAAAATCTTCTTAATCACAATAAAAATAAGACTTAGAGACAATAAAACAAGTTGTCAACAACCTTCATAAGAGTTGTCGATAGTTTTTTTTTTTAATAGTAAATCACTCCCCATTATAATAAAATAAGAGCTGTTAATAGTAAAAAGTGATTATACTATACAATCACTTTTAAGTGATTGAACCGTAGAATTATCCATACTTAATAGTTGACCTTATAGTGTAAAACAAAGTTAAGTTAAAAAAAAGCCCCAAAACATATCATGACATGTGAAAAAGGAGAATAACTTTTGGAACCATTTAGGGTTTTTTAGTACAATATAATGGATGAAAAGAGTAAGTAAACCTACCTACCAGTTGGTTTTGCACCCTCAATGCCATTTTCAAGAAAAGAATTATTGCTTTAAGTATTACTTAGTTAGATAGCAATGATATGTTTCATGAAGAAGATGATAATAGGCAAGGTTATTTTTATCTTTTTAAAGAAAAAAGGAATTATTACTATCAAAGTGTGGACACTTGTGGTTTTTTTTTCTTTCTTTTTCCTTTTTTTTTATTATAACTTATCGTTGGGGGTTTTCATTGTTATTGGGTTTTATGAATTTTCTCTCAATTAATGGAGAAAGAATGGTGACATTGGATATTTCATAGTTAATTGCGGTTAGTAAATTAGGGTTTTTACTCTAGTGATTTTGGGATCTCACAAGGTATCTCTTCATGGTGACTTTCAAATCTTAAGGATCTTGAAACTAGGGGTTTCTTTTAACTATGATTGAGTTTTGGCTTTATGTGGCTATTGACTTTGATGTTGGGTACTAATGCAAGGCTAAGGAAACTTTAGATTAGTTTACTGCAATTAGGGGGTTAAGTTTCTCATGCTCTTTCTTCTTTGACATGGCATGTTTACGGTTTACAAGTTGTCATTAAGTTTGCTACCTAGATGGCCAATAGGTATTCTAAGCAGATTATCACCATTAAATTAAACAATTGGGACATGTGTTAGTTTATAATTAGTAAAAAAATGCCAACTTAATAAATAGATATGGACAAAGTTAAGTGAGGCGGTGTTATTGACATAGAAAAAGTCTAGGTTTTGAAATTGGCAATTGAAAAGTTCAGGTAGTTAATTTTTAAGGGAAAAAAAAAATTAAAGTTCAAGTTTTAAATGTAATATTGTCTTAAAAAGAAAAAATAAATGGAAAAACATGATAATGGGAAAATTTTAGGTTAAATGTCAATTTTGGTATCTAAAAGTGTCAATATAGAACCACACTACTCTTTTGCAATTAAATACTTGAACTTTGCCTAATTTGTAATTGACTATTTATACTTTACCTGCTTTTGCAATTTACAAGTTAAAAGAAGTTAACTTAGTTCTATAAATGATCTTATAATGTTTATAGGTAGTAAATTGATATTTTTAAATTTTAAGTAGTTAATTACAAAAATAGATAAAGTTCAAATGTAAAATGTAATAATTACCAAAGGTTATAAAGAAGTTAAGTTGAAATTATACATGCCACTTTAACATGAGATCGAGCTCGAGCTCAACTTGTAGTGATACATAATGAACTTGAATTTGACTCAATTAAGTTTATTTAAGCTTGATATATATAAAAATTATTTTATTTTATATAAAAATAATATTAATATTCAAATTCGATTCAAAACTTGATTATGTTAAAATTTGACTTAAATACAATTAAATTTACAAGTTAGTCAAATTGATAATTATAAAGCTCAAACTTGATTCGATAAATTTTTTGAGTAACTCAAGCTCCAAGTTTAACTTATCTTATATTGGATTGAATTTAAGTTATTATTAAATTAAATTTGTGTAATTTACAAATGGTATCAATACTCACATCCTACATTTACCTATTGACATTTAGTTAAAAATCATGTTATATAAGTAATTTTTGTTTCGTGGTATGCCAATAGTATGACTTGTGTTAACTGCCGATTCGGCTTCTTCTCCGAAATTAAAGGAAACAAGATCTTGACCATTTTTTATTTTTTGGAAAAAAGAAGAAGAACGATTGATTTGATAAATCGGTGAAGGAGAAAGTCTAGCGGAAATTCGGGAGCTGAAGGTTCCTGCATCCCGAGACATCCTTTCGTTGGAGTACGCTTTTCCAAAAACATCGGACCATCTGTCCCATCATGATTAGGATGATTACACTCTCAATCACTAGGACCTTTGAGTATGCTGCAAGGCAAACATGCTCATGCTAGGAACACTTTCCTATTCATAAAGTTAATAAGAAAATTACATTTTCTTTTATATGGCAATATCCTTCTCCTCTTAAGAATGAAGTTTTATGACTCACTTTATCTTTTACAGAGTCTCATTCATCACAATAACTCCAAATATAATCCCTCTAATGGTATCTATAAACACGATGATCAGAGCTAATTCCAACCTCTTATATTAATAAATAATATGGATTAGAATTTTATAATCACAAGCACAAGAAAACTTGTGGACGTGATAATGGATAACGGAAATATATGTTTTTATTTTCGACAACTTTCAAAAGGACTTCCGAATTCCTTTTTCAGTACGGACGATATCAAAAACCGAATGACAACGCTCAATAAATTGTCTTTTATTTTTCGGTCGAATCAAATTGCCTTATAAAATAGTAAAGAAAATGGCTAAAGGAAGAATTAAAACGTTTGTTTTTCCGTTCATTTTTCATTAACGGTTTTGTCCAAATCTAATTAAGAATTCAATTCGATCAATTGTCATAGAATTTCCACTTCAACTTTTTATTTACTTCCATAGTCATTATAATATTTTAGAATAAATGAATTATAATTCCAAAATACAATTGATATAATTTTAGTATCCATTAAAATATCTAGCCAATCAACATGTTCCCATTAATCGTACTATTTTATGTGACTCTCTAGGTTTTTATATACGGAATAATTATCGATGACCCAAAATGATAGAAAGGTTGTGGCTCATAAACCACTATAAATCGATTACTGTATAATTAATCTTTTCATCAAATGATATCTTGATTAAATAATTCTATGTAATGTCATCAATGTTAAGTCATTTACTTGGTTATCGAAATAGATTAGATTTGATAAAATCTTGTTGGCCATGAGCTTATGCGTCACTTTTACTTCAATCAAACAACTTTTAGATATTGACTCCCTAATCCCAGAGAGTGATGAATTATATCTTGACTCATTATTATCATTTTTATATTTTATTCCATACTCAATAATAGTATTATTTACAATCTAATATCAAGATTGTATTTAACAATATCAAAGTGTAACATTTTATGTACAGGATTATGAAGGTCTAAAGTCTAGGGATTATTTACGCTCGCTCATACAGAGGAGGGACCAATGAGATTAAATATGTGATAGCCTCTATTAACGAATTATGTTTAATATACCCACTCAACTTTAAATATCCACTTATATAATTTGGATTTTTTTTTCTCGATCCAGTGAGAATGACTTTAATTATATAACACGTTAGTCTCAATATCAATGTCTCATCTAGATATTTTTCTAACCAAAGGCAACTTTTGGATAATAAGATGTTATAGAATCCCACCGATGATATACCTTTATTATTATTTTAGATATATTCTAATTATTTATGTGATTTTATTATAAAATATATACAAGTACAAAATTAAACATATATAATATATACTTATCTTTTATTAATAATGTTCATAAATGCATAAAAGGTGTCTTGGCACATTGTGAACAAATTACAACACGGGGTTAATAATAATATTTTAGAAAGAAAAAGAGAGATGACAAATGAATAAAAGATATAATATGTTTTAGGGTTTTACTTTATGTACAGGCAAATTGGCTTGGATTTTGAGTATATATAAGTTAATGTTGTTATATTTTGCTATGTTCAAATGTTGTTAATTAAGAATTTTTATAGAGTGGTCACAATGTAGCCTAGAGCTTGTACCTCGTATAATGAGTACAAAGTATAGAGATGTTACTTTATATGTAACTCTTGCGAGAGTAAGTTTTGGAAAATTAAAATTGATGTCTATTATATGACCTTTAATACCTATATGAAATATAATGGAGTAGGTTTTGAGTGTTGAAATGTTTACACGCTCACCTTTAATTTTTTTTTCCCTTAGACACCCTAAGGCTAAGATTAGCTGGCCACCACTAGGAGGATGGCATTGTGTAACCCTTTCAAGATGGTAGTGAGACCCTTAAAGTTTAAGAAAAACAAAAGAAGAAAATTTTCTTTATTTTTCTTCTTCTTTTTTTTTCTTTTTTCATTTTAAAGATCGATGATCACCCACCACCATTGATTGGTTGCATAACCCACTAATAGTGGTGGATTGTGATCCACCAGCTAAATATAGTACCTCTCAAACACCCCTTGGGGCGACCTTTTAGGGTTTTTCTTTTTTGTCCACAAGCCTTTTTTATTTTTTATTTTTGTATTTTTAATTATTTCAATATATTATTTAATAAAAATATACTTAATACTATTATTAGGTTAATTATTATGATCAAACAGGAGTTAACACGTATTCATTAATTAATAGTGATAGAGAGAGACAAAATATAAATATATGAAGTGTCATATTAATACCTTAAAACTAGCTAATAGCTTTATGTGGTGGTGAAACTTATGACTTAATTTGTTCATGTGTTGTTTTAAGAAGTGAGTCGTCGTAAGCGAGAGTTATAGTAAGGCTTTGTTTTAAAAAAAAAAAGTACAAGTAAAAGGATCAATATTTGGGATTAAGTTTAAATAGATGATTAAACTTTTAAATGATTAAAATAAATGTTTAATATTATGCTAAATAATTTAAATAGAGTATTTAATTATGGTACCATTATATATAGTAAATAAATCATTTATTTGAATTACTTAACACATTTACAAGATAATAATAGATTCTATATTTAAATAATTTAATATAACCTTAATAATTTATTTTAACTACTTAAAAATTTAACTATTAATTTTAATTATTTAATATAATATTGATATTTATTTTAATTACTTAAAAATTCAATTTTTTATTTAAATTTGACTTCAAGCATATGTCTATGCTCGCAGTTTTTTCATTTTATTTTCTAAACAAAGTTTACTTTTGAACAGTGTAGCATTAGACTTTTGAACATTGATTTGATCCCAAGAATCTTGGAATATTCGAAATCAGTAGAAAATTAGATATTACTTACCCCATCCTACGTTGTCCCCGAAGCAGGACGCCTCGACTTTTGTAATCGCACCGACTCCCTTTGGTTTACTTGTGGGGTCTTCTTCATGGACAACTTGTATAATATGAACACTCTTTGTCCGGATTCGGCGGAGGAATGCAGCGAGAAAGAAATTTAAAGGGAAGCTTTTACTTTTGTGATGACCAGACAGGAAAGGAAAGGAAATGGATTTAAAGAGGAAATTTTTTAATAAAGTTTATGAAAAATTATTTTTTTAATATTTAAAAGATAATTGTGAAGTAATTCAAAGTAATAATAATAACAATAAATTTGTTCTTAAAATAAAAAAAAATATTTTTACTTAGACTTTTATGCTTTTAATAAAACCCTTCCACTTTCTTTCCTTATCAAAATAAATATAAAAACACTCTTACAAAGAAGTGAATATTCATTTAGTTGCTTGTGACCTTTTATACTTAGATACTTCATCTATGGAGGTGTCCCAAGCATTTTTTTTTTTTTTTTTCACTTCTACTTATGGGATATGCGTGTTATGAATAGAGTTACAAGATAGAGAAAGTGACCAACATATTTGAGCAATTAGGAGACTAATCATAGTAATGACTTAGTCAAAGATGTGTCAGTTACATACAATTGAATAGTTGTAACATATTATGGCAATGTAACAAATTATAACATATGATATAAAAAGGAATGATACACAAGGGAAAAAGGAGATTACTAAACCCATTAATATTGTTAGTTTTAGGAGTCTCTTTAGCACTCAAAGTCAAGAGGAACTAGCTTTGTTTTCTTTCCTTTACATTTGAAACCTCGCAAGAATCAAAACCAACAAATTAGATCATAAAAATTAGAAATCCTAATTGTGAGAGGAAGAGTAAAGAGAGACAAGAGGAAAAACATACGTAAGCGCGGTTGGGAGACATAGTAAGAGGTCAAGAGTTGTATTTTTTAGTAAAAAATGTGGGCTAGGCCTTATTTAGGTTAACAATTTAGTGCTTTCATTGTTTTCTTCACAATGGCAAAAGGAATAAGAGTGGCCAAATTACAAGATAAAGTACAATCACATATAGTCAGATTCAAGAATTAAGAGATAAAACCGATTGTCCTTTTTTAGATATATCCTATGTTTTGCAATTTGTCAAGAGATAGATGGAAAATTAGAATGGTACTTAGGTACAACAAAATACGTCATCGTGTTCTCAAGAGCAATTAGTAGAATCACATCATTCTTGCACAAAAAATATCAAGTTAGATCTACCAAAATTTACTAGACAAAATCCATTAGCATGGATATTCAACGCAACTAAGTTTTTCAATTTTCATCATATACCTGATCAAGAAAGATTGAAGATGACATCTTTCACCATGGAAGATGAGGCTTTAAGTTGGTATCGGTGACTTTTTCATAACAATCTCATTTCAACTTGGAATGCTTTTTTGCAAGCTTTAGAACTTTGATTTGACCCTTCTCTTTATGAAGATTATGAAGGAAAATTGAGTAAGTTGATGCAAACAAATTCTGAGGCAAATTGTCAACATGAATATGAAAATCTTTCAAATTATGTATTAAGACTTTTAGAGAAATTTCTAATGAAATGCTTTATTTCAAGTCTTCAACCCTTACTATGATAGGAAGTGCCTTCTTTCCAGCCTACTAATTTCCTTAGTTATGAGCCTAGCCAAATTTTATGAATATAAATTTTAGTAACAATTCACTTAACCTTTTTCAAATTCATCAAATCCATTTCTTCTTAAAAACTTGCCATTTAATCAAATTACACACCCTTTTCTACAAACACAAATAAACCAAATTACCTATTCTTACATTAGTTTCTAATGCATTTCCCAAAAAAAAATTACCTTTCAAGAAGATGACTACAATTGAGATGAATGCAAGACGTGAGAAAGGACTTTGCTAAAATTGTGATGAAAAATTCCATAAAGGCCTTATTTGCAAATCTAAATTCTTGTTAATGATTACTTTAGATGAGGATGAATTGGAGGCTAATCATGAGATGGAAGTTTCAAAAAATGTAAGGGAATAATGAAAGTGATGATACTATTAAAATTAGTTATCATGCAATGTCAAGAATGCATGCACCAAAAACTTTACAATTGAAAGGAAATATTTTAGGTAAAATAGTGATGGTGCTTATGGATTTAAGAAGCACGCATAATTTCATACAAGCAAGAGTGGCTAAATAGTTGAATCTTCCTATTATTACTTCAAAGGCATTCCATGTGATGACTGGTAATGGGGAAAAAACTTGCTTGTACAAGAATATGTAAACAAGTTCCATTAAAACTTAATGATTTTGAATTTTCAATGGATTTCTATGTGTTGCTAATTTAAGGTGCTAAACTAGTATTGGGAATTCAATGGCTTACAACTTTAGGCCTTATAATTTTTTATTACTCATCATTAACAATGAAGTTTAAGAGAAATGGTCAACTGATTACTTTAAAGGGAAATATAGCCATTGATTTGGAAATGATTAAGCATCATCAATTGTAGAAATTAGTGTAGATTAATAATATAGCTTGTTTATTTAGTCTATAGGCTCAAAAAGAAGGATCACCCATTAGTACTACTAGCAATAGTGAGGTTGAAACACTATTGAGCATATTCTAGAGTGTTTTTTAGACACCTTCATCATTGCCACCTTTAAGAGATGTTTAACATCATATTCATCTAAAGAATGAGTCTCAACTAGTGAATGTACGTCCCTACAGATACCCATATGTTTCAAAAGACTGAAATTGAGAAATTAGTCAATGAAATGTTAGAGTTGGGAGTGATAAGACTCAATACAAGTCCATTTTCATCTTTTGAGTTATTAGTAAAAAAAAAAAGGATGGATCTTGGAGATTTTGTATTGACTACTGAACATTAAATCAAGCCACTATATTAGATAAGTTTCCAATTCTAATAATTGAAAAATTATTGGATGAAGTGTGTAGAGCAACGGTTTTTTCTAAATTGGATTTATGTGCAAGATACCATCAAATTATGATGTTTCCTAAGGATATACATAAAACTGCCTTTCAAACGCATGAAGGCCACTATAAGTTTTTAGTGATATCTTTCGGGTTATCGAATGTACCCTCAACCTTTCAAGCTATTGTAAATGAAATTTTTAGACCTTATTTGCGCAAATTTGTAATATATATCTTTTTCATGACATACTCATTTATATCAAGTCATTTGTAGAGCATTTACAACACTTGGAAATGGTGTTAAGTTGATAGGAATCATACATCTACAAGACCCATAACCAAAGTGAGAGCCAAAGGATTACAAAATTTGGCAATGGTGATACTTTTTGAACAATTAGATTCCGAAGACATTCTTATAGTGTCTTTACTTTATATAATTGTTTTGCATTTCATCAGACACATTTGTTGGTATTCAGGATGGCAAATAAACACACTAATGCTTGGTGTGTGAGTTATTCATGGACCTACAAAAAGTAAGAAGAAAACCGGCCATACATTGCTCCATTGGACATGGAGAACCGGTTGGCACTTGCTCTAAGAGGACCGGCTTATGTAATATTTTGTCTTGTTAATTTTTCCTTATTTAGAATAGGTATAAATACTTGTAAAAGAGGGGATTGAGGACAGACTTTTGAGACATATTTTATAGCTACATTTTACCGTAGAGAGTCCTCTCTTTTCACGCCTAAACACTCTTATCAATTCATCAAGAATTGTGGCGAGTTGGCTTGTTGTTATTGTGTGTCATATCAATGATTTCAAGTCCATTTCTTAATTCCTATTAGTGTATTACATCTGGTAAGAAATCAGGATCATCATTCTCTCTCATTTTCACGCAATTAGGGTTCAATTCCAATTTAGGGTTCACACCAATTTGATTGGAAATTGTTATTTTGTTTCTTCCATCTTTGTTTAATATTACAATTAGCTTTGAAGCACATCATAATTTGGTATCGGAGCACAGTTTTGAGAAGGGAATTCATGATTTTTAATTTAGGGATTTAGGGTTTTTGTTGTGCCATTTTGCAATTGTTGTTGTGTGAAGTGGAATTGAAGTCCTCATGTTGATTGTGCTGTGTTTATCCTTGCTTGTTGTAGATTAGAGTTATGGAATTCAGATTTGCCATTTTTCTTCTCCTTCTTGTCGTGAGATCCTAGCTTAGAAGATTAGGAAGTCATTTCAATTTGATTCCACAATTGCTCTTGTGTAGTAATTGTGCATTAAATTTCTATGAATATACTTTGACTAGAGAATTGGAAGCATTTATATTGTTATTGTGGATATTATGCCGTGTATGCGTAATTGAGTGTGAAGGGATTTTTTGTGTGGAGTGTATTGAGCATTAAAGAAGTTGTACCTTATTGAAGTGAATTTGTGTCGTAGGTTAAGTAGTGTCATGAGGGTGTGGTGCTTAGTTGTGCATGTAATTGTACCTTGAGGTGTGTTGATCCTTGAGGTTGTGTTGCCTTGTGGGAGTGTGTGTATACCATGGGTGTAAGTGTGTTAAACCGTGAAGGTGTTGGTGTAAAGTGTGTGTATATCGTGGGTGTAAGTGTTTTATGCCATGGAGGTGTTGGTGTAAGTATGTGTTGTTGTTGTGACGTGAGTGTAATCGAGTGTGTTTTTGTTGTGAAGGAGTGATAGTGAGTATAAAAAAAAAATTGTTAAGGTGTAATTTAAAAACCATGTCAAATGATAGTGTAAATGGTGGGATTAGAAATAAGGCCAATAGTTAGGTTGGAGGAGGTCAGGGACGTCGTGCTACAGGTCGAAGAACACTAGAAGAACAATTGCAGGATATCTCACCACTATTGTTGCTACACTAGCAACACGAGTAGATCAAATAACATTGCCACAACCACCAGTGGCAAATCCATAAGCACCCCCACCTCAAGTAACCCATCATAATGCATGAAGGGAAGGAGCGGTTGGAGGAAATAGGGGTAAGAGGATGGAATGAGATTATCATGCTTTTAGGAAGGAAATGGATGATAATTTTGAGAATGAGCCTTACTTAAACTGTGAGTTTAGGTCGCCTCGAGGCTTGAAATATGTAAAGTTGCAGATGCCTTCATTTGCTGGAAAGGGTTCTACAGAGGATTATTTAGATTGAGAGGGTAAGGTAAAGGGCCTATCTGAGAGTTATGAAATTAATGATCACACTCGGGTTCGTCTTGCAGTAGTAGAGTTTACAGGCTATGCCGTCTTATGGTGGAAGAATCTTGTAGCTAGTAGACGAAGAGATAGTGAGGTTAAGATATATACCTGGCAGGATATGAAACGGGTTATGAGGAGGAGGTTTATACGAAAGCACTATAGACAGGAGTTGTTCATGTGTCTCTAGACATTGAGGCAGGGAGACATATTTTACAGCTACATTTTGCTGTGGAGAGTCCTCTCTTTTCACGCTTAAATACTCTTATCAATTCATCAAGAATTATGGCGAGTTGGCTTGTTGTTGTTATGTGTAATATCAATGATTTCAAGTCCATTTTCTAATTCTTACTAGTGCGTTACATTTGGTAAGCAATTGGGGTCATCATTCTCTCTCATTTTCACGCAATTAGGGTTCACGCCAATTTGACTGGAAATTGTTATCTTGTTTCTTCCATCTTTGTTTAATATTGCAATTAGCTTTGGAGCACATCATAAGTTGTTTGAGGGACGATCATTTCTATCTAAAAAAGTTTAAGTGCTCTTTTACGTAAACTCAAATTGATCATTTGGGGCATTTTGTTTCAGCAACAAGTGTTAGTCCTAACATAGAGAAATTTCATTCCATTCAAAACTGGTCAAAACTAACATATACGAAAGAGTTTGAGGGTTTTCTAGGATTAGCAAGCTAATATAGAATATTTGTTCATCATTATGCTCATACAACTGCTCCATTAACAAATCTACTTAAGAAAGATGCTTTTCATTGGGGAACAGAGGTAGATGAGGCTTTTTAGCGTTTGGAGGGTGCTTTATCACATAGCTCTGTTTTCATACTACCGAATTTCACAAAGAATTTTTATGTAAATATAGGTGCATCAAGAAAGAGTATAGGGGTAGTATTGAATAATGGCGCTCAACTAATAGCCTTTTTTAGCAAAAAAATTCAATAATAGGATGCAAAAAGCTAACACTTATGTGAGAGAGATGGTGGTAGTTGTGGAAGCTGTTAAAAAGTGGTGTCACCATTTGTTGGGACGACATTTTATAATATAGATGGATCAAAGGAGTTTAAAAGAAATTTTGACACAAGTCATTCAAATGCTAGAGCAACAGTAATATTTAGTGAAATTGCTTAGATATGATTTTGAAGTGTATCGAGTCTAATTTTTTATTTTTCTTCATTTTCTTTCCTAATCCAATTTATACTAGACCCTATGCTCATCTAATACAAATCCTCGACTTGAACTAGGAATTTTGTCTTATTTTGGAGTCACCACCCAATTGAAGTTGGGAAAGATTATTAAACTGGGACTAATTGAGTAGATTAATCCTAATTTGGACAACTAGTCAACGAGATTTCCTCTTTTCATTTTTGTGAATGAGGAAAGGGAAAACCAGAGTTGCTGGACTCGGAGGCTAACCTATTAAAACTGTAAAGTTACTACCTTATTTTTCTGAAATCTTACCCTTATCCTAATGTCTTTTATTATTATTTATTTTGTCTTTATTTTTGTTATTTTTTTGTTGTGTTTTATTGGTTAAAAGAAACCTATTCTAACTATGGAAAATGATTTTTTATTCTTTTTAAAGTTGCCCCAAATAGGGGCCTATGTACTTGCTGTAAACACCCCATTTTTCCCCTAAGAATCAATAATAATCAATTCCCAATTTTTCCATATTTTTCTCTAATTTAACAAAAATAGGAAAAATATTCAAAAAATAAAAATAAATAGGAAAACACATCAATTTTGAAAAATAATTTCAGAAATAGCAATAATAAGGAATGAATAATTTTTACAAATTTTTGAAATCCCAAAAAATACAAAAAAATGGAAAAATTGCATTGCATATATACAATTTGCAAAATAGATAAAATCGGGAAATTGGGCCAGCTCAGCTGGCTCGTGTGTGCGCCTGGAACGTGTGAAAACGCCTGAGGTCCCGAGTTCAAATCCCCTCGCGTGCGCTTGGAAATTTTTTCTTTCTTTTCCCCTGAAGCTGCCACGTGGCAGCATGCGATTGGCCGAAAGGAAACACGTGCCTCGCACGTGGGCATCTTCTTCCTCGAGCCCAGCCGGAGAAAAATCCGGCAGAAGTCCGACGAGGTCAAAATTGCTGGATTTCTTCGAATCTTTTTGGATTTCAATCAATCTAAAACCGAATTATCCAGATAAATCACAAGATCACAACGAATCGGCATCAAATAGGTTAGATGAACTCAAATCTAAAAAACGGAAAAATTCGGATTTATCCAAATCGAGGATTTAAGCTTATCCAAGGGAGTCTTCCGACTTCTATAAATAGAGGGCAAAGGCAGCAAGCTAAAGGACAGATAAAAAAAGCGAGAGAAAAGAGAGAATCGAAGTTCGCCGGAGTTGTTTCGAAGCCGCGACCGCCGAGCAAGAGTTGGGCAACCACCAGGAGGCATTTTTGAAGCAAATCACCGCCATCATTGGATTCCTCACCCTCGATAACCTAGGATTCGACACCTCAACCGCTGAAGAAGGCCGCCGGAACACTGTCAACGAGCACTCCCCGCCGTCGTGTCCGACAAAATCCGACCCGACCCGCTTCGACCCGATCTGACCCGACCGACTCGACCCGTGCATCGACCCGGATCCAGGTAAGTCGGATTTTTCTATCTTTTTAATATTTTTGTTTATTTATTTGGGTTATTTTATTTCGAATTAATTTATTAATTTTTTATTTATTTGCTACTTGTTATTTATTTATTTACTTACGTGTTATTTATATTTCAATAATAATAATAATAATAATAATGTAGAAAATTATAAAAATATTAGAAAAATGATAATAAAACTTTAGATTTAGAAAAGGGTAGATAAAAATCTAGGAGGAAATTTTTAAAAAATGAAAATTATAAAAATTATGAAAAATTAATAAAAAATTATAAAAAAATAAAAATAAATAAATATCATGAAAATTCATAAAAATCATAAAAAATTATAAAAATTCACAAAAATTAATAAAAATTAATAAAAACTTATAATAGTAGAAATAAGTAAAAAAAAAATAAAAAAAATCAGTTTTATCACTTAGAAAAATCATTTTCTCAAAATAAATCCAAAATTGATGTTTTTCTTTAAAATTATTTTCAAAAATCAAATTAAAGCTTAGGCTTAAATTTTTTAGAAAAATCCTAAAATTGTAAAAACATAAATCAAAAGAAATTTCACAATTAAAATTCACAAACACACTAAAAGTTTTTCAGGAAAAGCGAACTACGACTTGTTTGATCCTGAATAGCAGGTACGTAGGCACCCATTTGGGGCAACCTTAAAAAGAATAAAAAATCCTTTTCTTGGAACAATTAAAAAAACATAATAAAAAGCAATAAAAATAAAATAAAAGACATTTCTAGATGGAGTAAATTTTAGGAGATTAGGTGGTAACCCTAGTGTTTTAATAGGTTAGCCTCCGAACTTAGAAACTCCGGTTTTTCCTTTTTCTCTTTTCACAAAAATAAGAAGAGGAAATCACGACGACTAGTGGTCCAAATTAAGACTAATCCTCTCCATTAGTCTTAATTCAATCTTTCTCAACAACAGTTGGGTGGCGACTCCAAAACTAAACGAAATTCCTAACTCAAGTTGAGGATTTATATTAGATGAGCGTAGGGTCTAGTCTAGATCGGATTAGGAATGAGAAATAAAAAATTAGACTCGACAGGATGGTGACTCCACTAGGGACCCATTCTAGTAGGCTAGCCACTTGAATATCCTCAAATTGTTCCTTTTTATGAAATGTCTTTCGATTATTATTTTGTTACTAACTTTTCAGGGATTAGCTAAGTTTATAATTCAATTTTCTTTACTTTTGGGTTTGCATGCATACATTTGTGTGAATAGATACGGTCGAACTCGGACCGTCCTAGGATCCTAAGACGGGGAGCCATTGTGTAGGTTTTGGGCGAAGTGAGGTGATCACCGTTCGGGACCGATTAGGCTACCCCACCCAATGCTTCGATATGGCCTGAGATCCATTTCTCCGAGAATGCGGGAGGCCATAGAGCTTAGGGACCAGTTAGAACCAACCTATTTGCATACGTAACGTCATGGGTTGACAATTGATGATGATGTAATATTTGTTGTTTTGTTCATGGAGTTCAAGATCTATTTCCTTGTAATGTCATAGTTCTGGTTGTAATTAGGAAATTTCTTGTTGTAATAGATGGCTAGTACCGCAGTTGATCACCTCCTCCGCAAAGAGATTAGGGTGTACAAACCTTTGGATTCGAAATTGGTATACAACCCAGAGGAGCAGGCCTTCATCCAGCAGAAAATATGGCTCATCCTCTCACTGATGAAGATAGAGATGAACTTGCCCTTGGTACGGGCCATGCTCCACCTATGAGAAATAGAGCCCGAGGCTTTCTTCATTGGGCCATGCGAGATCACTCCCACTCAAGACCCAAGCTAGAGTCGAAGAATTAGAAGCTATCATTAACGGGAAGCCTGAGTCTCCACAATAGAAGACCAAGAGAGCTAGGAAATAGATTATCATTGTACTCTTTGTATCGAACTCCAAAGTTTCCAATATTAATAAAAATAAAGTTTCAATATTACATCATCAATCAATTGTTGACCCCTTTTTATTTTTAGCATCTGTGTGACACATGCATTACATTTGCAAACATTATACTAAAAAAAAAAAAGAAAAAATGCACGCCAGGTATCAAAATAGCTCCCAAGCAACCGAACCCTCCCAGAAGCCCAATTTGCATACGTTCAAGAGCAAAAATGGCAAACAGTAGCAACAACCGCAACAACACAAATGCTGAAGCTGCCTCGGACTCCAGGATCGTATCCCTAGAACAAATGGTCCAACAATTGGCTGCCTAGGTCCACCTCTTAACTGAAAGCATCGGCCTCCTTCGTTCTACCCAACCAACCCAGGAAGAGCATTCAGGGGCCAGGAAAGGGAAGGCAGTGGAGGGACAGCCTCCAGAGTATGAAGAAATCAATTCCCACCTCAACCCGGCCTTTGAATATGAGCCGAGGATCAACCAGGGGCCAACCTCTGATGACCTGAAGAGAGAGATGGAAGAGAGATAGAAAGAGATGGAGAAGAGACTCTTCCAGCAGCTCCATGATAAAATAAAAACATTTGAAGGTCCTGATGGTTTCGAGCAAGCCGGAATCACCAGTCTGCCAGTGTACAGGGAAGAGGTATACCCTGAGAAGTTCAAGACCCCGGAGTTTGAAAAGTATGATGGGACGGGGTGCCCCAAAATGCATACAAGGCTATATGCCCGAAAAATGAGCAAGTATGCTCAGTACGACTAACTCATGATCCGGACTTTCCAAGACAGCCTCATAGGCCCTACATTGGTCTGGTACGCCCACTTAGACTTCAATCATGTCAACACCTGGGAAAAGCTAGCCTGGGCGTTCTATGACCAGTACAAGTTCAATATTGAGGTCGCCCCCTCCGTGATTGATTTGGGGAGTCTCCGGAAAAGACATACTGAGCTGTTTAAGGAGTATGCTCAGCGATGGAGAGCCCAAGTCGCCAGAGTAACAATCCCAATCTTTAAGAAGGAGTTAACATCCATATTTGTCAACACCTTAGACAAGACCTACTTTTCACATCTGGTAGGCCAGACCTCATCCAGCTTTGTAGAGGTGGTAGCTGCGGGGTGCCGGATCGAAAGTGCCATCACCACCGGCAGACTCCAAACAATGGATTCTCCCAGGGTCACACCAACACAAAGGCCTTTAGGAGGTAATAGAGCCAAGGAGTCTACCATTAGCACGGTCCATTCCGGTAAGGCAGAAAAAGCTGGACCTCGTGTGACATTTCAGACCATGAGTACCCCAGCCCAGCAATCCACGACAGGTCATACCCAGGCCACCAGGGCCCCAATGCAGTTCACTCCAATTCCCATCCCGCTCAGCCGGGTCTTCGCTCGGCTGAGGGCAGATAACTTGATCAGCTTCGAGATCCCCAACGACCGGTACAAGCCCAAGAATTTCGACTCAAGCCTCAAATGTGACTACCATATGGGTCAGGAGGGGCATTCTACAGATAGGTGCTGGAGGCTCTGGCATAAAATCCAGGACTTAATCAACGCGGGAATTGTACAACTAGACTTTGTGAACACCCCAGCACCCAATGTTAACACCAATTCGCTGCCCAATCATAAGCCCACCATCAACATGATCACATTTGAGGAATCAGCTCCCAAAGAAGCCCCTAAATAGAAGACGACGGATCAACAAAAGAAGCAGTCCCGTTAAGCTCCAGAGAAAGCCCCAAAGTCACATATCAAGAGGAGATGGTTAGCCAGAGACCCAACAGTCGACACTTTGGGAGAATCACATGGGAGGTTTGAATACTTGGTGAACTATTCTTACACCTTAACTGAGTATAGGCCGCCTAGCGGATGGGGGCCAGAGTTTGAGAAGGAGGATAACCCGCCGAAGGAAGAGGAGAAGACTATAAACATGATCAATTCTCATCAGAACCCCAGGGTTATAAAATGCTATGAGGGACAGTCGACCGAGATACAGATCCCGAAGAAAAGATATGTATTTAATGTCCCGATACCGGCAGAGAGTTATAAGGCTGCACCTTTCGACTATCGGACCCTCGAACAAGAGCGACCTCCTATGGTGGGAGGAATCACCCGCTTTGGGAGAATATACGACCTGAAGAATAAAGCCCCGACCGAAGAGCCCAACGTGGAGAAAGGAGAGGAAGAGGAAGAGGGGCTTGCTGCGTTTACAATGATGGTCAAGGCGAGTGAATACAAGATAATGGAACAACTAAATAAAGTTCCAGCACAAATATCACTCATGGGCCTTCTTATAGCATCTGAGCCCTACAGGGAATCACTCTTTAAAGTGCTCAAACAGATTCAGGTCCTAGAAGGCATCGCTACAGACAAGATAAGTCACATGGCAGATTCTATTTTCACAATGGACCAGATATCTTTCTCTCCGGAAGAGCTAGGAGAGGAGGGAGACCAACATACAAAACCACTGTTTATAGTGGTCAGGTGCAACGACACAATTGTCTCCCGAGTGCTCATTGACAACGGATCGTCCCTAAACGTTTTCCCATTGGCTACCCTCGACTTATTGGGGGTCGATCCAAGCAATATAAAACCTAGCTCAACGGTGGTCAGAGCTTTTAATGGGTCAAAAAGAGATATAGTAGGGGAGATAAACCTACTAGTGGAGATTGGTCCACAAGTATTCCACATATCTTTCCAATTCCTTGACATCTCAAGATCTTTCAACCTGCTTTTGGGAAGGCCTTGGATACATGCTATTGGAGCCATTCCCTCTAGTCTCCACCAAAGGGTTAAATTTATTGCGAGTGGCCAGATAGTCACCGTGCTGGGCAAATAGGATTACGCCATATACAAAGAAACTGCCATACCATATATTGGGGAGGATGGTTCAGAGGACCTTGGTCTCCAGATATTCAATGAGGTAAACGTGGTGACCAGCAAGGAGGGCTATCAGTTTAAGGAGGGGCAGCAAGGGACGTTTGGACTAGGGTATATTCCTACAGCCAGAGAAGAAGCACAAGCAAGAGGTGTTAAAGGCAGAATGAAGGAAAAGCCAAGCAACACCTAGATGTGCATTCTACCTCTCCAACAATCTTTCCGAAAAGCAAATATCATTCAAGAGCCTCGGATAAGCGAAGGTGACATCAGCAATGGGAACCCAACCCCCCACACGTCTAGTTAACATCCAGCTCTGAATAATTGGTTTTGTTATCTTATCAATAGCTCTAGGTTAGCTCAAAAATAGAGAACGATTATTGAATGAATTTTATTGAGACTCTTTATCAATTCAATTACAGTCTGTTTTTGCTTATATATATGCTTTCATTTTACTTTACCCAAATCTCCTACCATCGAACATCAGGGATATTTTGCGCAGGTAGAAAATAAAAACGCTGATATCGTTTCCAACGCTGCTGGGTCAGTTGTTGAAGGCAATATCCTTGACCACGAAATAATACAAGAAAAATGGCAAAACATGAACAAAGCGGAATTTCAATTGACGAGCCGGTGGAGACAGTAAATCTAGGAAGCATGAAAAACCCTAAAAACCTCAAAATCGAGACCAGTTTAAGTGCCGAGCAAAAGTGTGAGATAACTGAGCTATTAACAGAATATGCAGATGTGTTCGCCTGGTCATATGGCGACATGCCGGGATTAGACCCATCAATAGTGGTTCATAAGCTTCCCACAAGAGAAGATGTCAAACCTAAAAAACAAAAACTGAGAAGATTTAGGCTTGACATCTTACTAAATATTAAGGAAGAAGTTAAGAAACTGCTAGAAGTAGGGTTCATCAAAGTGTCCGATTACCCAGAATGGGTGGCAAATATAGTCCCTGTTATGAAAAAAAATGGAAAAGTACGCGTATGCGTAGACTTCCGGGACTTAAACCAAGCTACGCCAAAGGATAACTTCCCCCTACCTCACATTGATGTTCTAGTGGACAACACCGCGGGAAACCATTTTTTCTCATTCATGGACGGTTTCTCAGGATATAATCAAATAAAAATGGCTGAAGAAGATAAAACCAAAACGAATTTCATCAGCACATGGGAAACTTTCTGTTACAAAGTCATGCCCTTCGGCTTGAAAAACGCCGCGGCAATGTATCAGAGAGCCATGGTCGCGATACTTCATGACATGATGCATCGAGAGGTCGAAGTATACGTCGATGACATGATAGCCAAATCTAAAGAAGGAGAAAACCATATAGATATCCTGAGGAAATTGTTTAAACGATTGAGAAAATTCTACCTCAAGTTAAATCCAGAAAAATGCACTTTTGGGGTTGCAACGGGAAAATTGTTAGGGTTTGTCATAAGCCGAGACGGCATTAAAATCGATCCTGATAAGGTAAAGTCTATATTAGAGTTACCTTCCCCACGCTCCATTAAAGAAGTAAGAAGCTTGCTGGGAAGATTAAATTATATAGCTCGTTTTATCTCACAGCTCACCGATAAGTGTTGGTAGCTGTTCCGTCTGTTGAAAAAGAATGCCACAGTGGAATGAGACGACGAATGCGAAGAAGCATTCAGGATAATCAAAGACTACCTTATAAAACCTCCGGTCTTGATATTCCCAAAGCAAGGGAAGCCCTTATTCTTATACCTCACGATACTCCCTGAATCCATGGGATGCGAGTTGGGACAGAGAGATGAAGAGGGAAGAGAGAGTTCCATATATTATTTGAGCAAGAAATTCACAGAAGGGGAACAGAGGTACCCAGAGGTGGAGAAGACTTGTTGTGCTCTAATTTGGGTCATGCATCGGTTAAGGCAATACACCCTTTACTATCATATTGAGCTACTGACAAGACATGATCCCTTGAAATACTTGGTAGAGAAACCAGCTTTAATAGGGAGAATCTCTAAATGGCAAATGCTCCTATTCGAGTTTGACATCACATACATAAATCAGAACTCGATGAAAGGGCAAGCCTTAGCCGACCAATTGGCAGAACACCCTGTCGAGACAGATTCCCAAGAAATACAAGCCCAATTCTCGAACAAAAATATATTAACAATGGAAGATATACCGGTAGAAGACTTTGGGATAGAGCAGAACCCAAAGTGGAAACTTTTTTTCAACGGAGCTGCCAACGTATTCGGTTGCGGGATCGGGGCAGTATTGATATCCCTAGACGACACACAATTCCCTGCAGCGACAAGACTCACATTTCCATATACCAATAATATCACGGAATATGAGGCGTGCATTCTTGGCCTCAAAATGGCCTGCCAAATGAAAATCTGGGAATTAGAGTTATACGGGGATTCATCGCTCATCATACTACAGACAAGAGGGGAATACAAGACTAAAGACCCCAAACTGGTACCGTATCATCAACATTTAACAGAGTTGATTGAAGAATTCAAGGCAATCACTTTCACATATATCCCGAGAACTCAGAATCAGTTTGTAGATGCACTAGCCACACTAGCATCTACGATCCAGATAACAGGGGGAGCCAAAGTCCAACCGATGAAAATAGACATCGAAAATCGGCCGCCTACTGTTTAACAATTGAAAAAGCACAAGACAACAAGCCTTGGTATCATGACATCAAGACCTTTCTCCAAGAAGGTAAATACCTTGAAATGACTAGCAAGAATGACCGAAGAACACTTAGAAGGTTAGCAAGCCATTTCTTATTAAGTGGTTCTATACTCTACAAAAGATCATCTGATACCACCTTGTTAAGATGTGTGGACAAAAATGAAGCCTGTGAACTGATGAAAGAAGTGCATGAAGGAGTATGTGGACCTCATATGAATGGCTACATGTTAGCCCGAAAAATCATGAGGTTAGGATACTATTGGTTAACCATGGAACCAGATTGCATAAAATATGTCAAGCACTGTCATCCGTGTCAAGTATACGTGAACCGGATAAATGCTCCGCCCAATGAGCTACATTTGTTGTTAGCACCATGGCCTTTCTCCATGTGGGGAATCGACATAATTGGCCTAATCACTCCGACAACATCCAATGGCCACAGGTTCATATTGGTAGCAATCGATTACTTCACAAAATGGGTAGAAGCTTCGTCATATGCCAATGTCACAAAAGGGGTAATAGTCCGCTTCTTGAAAAGGGACATAATAGCCCGATATGGAGTTCTTGAGTCCATCATCACCGACAACGGTACCAATCTTAACCACAAATCGATGATAGGTTTATGTCAACAATTCCACATAAACAATAGAAATTCAACTCCCTACCGAGCTTAGATGAACGGGGCAGTAGAAGCAGCTAACAAGAATATCAAAAAGATCATCGAAAAAATGACAACAAACTTACAAAGATTAGCACGAGATGTTGCCATTTGCTTTCATGGCTTATAGGACTTCAATAAGGACATCTACTGGAACTACCCCATATTCATTGGTATATGGTACGGAAGTAGTGCTACCAGTCGAAGTCGAAATACCATCATTCAGAATTCTGTCAGAAACTCAGCTGACTGAATCCGACTGGGTAAAGAAGAGGCTTGATCAGTTGAATCTGATTGATGAAAAAAGACTTACTGCAATATGTCATGGCCAGTGTTACCAACAAAGGGTGACCCGAGCATTTAACAAGAAAATGAGGCCCCAATACTTCAAAGAAGGGGATTTGGTGCTAAGGAAGGTTGTCCCGAATGCCCAAGACTCCAGAGGGAAATTCACCCCAAACTATGAAGACCCCTATGTGGTGAAAAAGGTTATGTCAGGAGGTGCTTTGATACTGACTCAAATGGACGGTCCGGAATTGAGAGACCCCATTAACACAGATGTTGTAAAGATGTACTATCCTTAGGCAAGGGAATTGAAAATTTGCCAATGTTTATGAAAGCCAACGTTCGATAAAAATTTCGTTGAGTCGAGTTTTTACTTTTTACAAGCAAAGTTAATATCCTTGAATGGTCAATCAATTCTCATTACAACAAATATTCCTAAGCACATTACCCATCACTTCACCGATGAATGATAAACACTAAAATGCTAATGAATCTCAATATATTCTGTAATAGAATTCTATCTACTTTTAAGCATTAAAACTAGTGCATTAGTAGGATAACATTACTGTCAAAAGAGCCATGCACAGAAGAAAGGAAGCACATCAAGATTTTCAACCCCGTGTCAAAGCAAGAGTGAGCGAAACAGAAGCAAACCAGCATGAAGATTCGATTGTTTGGTTGCTATCCACGATAAATTGGTAAGCATATTAAAATGAATAACTATCATCATATCATGAAAAGCATCACATCATTTAGCCCAGTCAATAGAAGCATATTCAAAAGCATAAGATGAGTCGGCTCATAATGGAGCACTTGTCTAAACATCCCCTTTAATAAGTTAGTCAGCCCACATTGGGGCACTTTCCTAGATATCCTCTCCTAGAATTAGCCCATAAGGGCACCTTTTTGAGACATTCTGTCATAGGTTAGTTAGCCCATAGAGGGGCACTTTCCTAGACATCCTCTTTTAAGGTCAACCCACAAGGGCACCTTTTTGAAAACATTTCTTTATGCTATAGGTTAGTCAGCCCACATTGGGGCACTTTCCTAGATATCCTCTCTTAGGGTCAGCCCATAAGGGCACCTTTTTGAGACATTCTGTCATAGGTTAGTTATCCTATAGAGGGGCACTTTCCTAGACATCCTCTTTTAAGGTCAGCTCACAAGGGCACCTTTTTGAAAACATTTCTCTATGCTATAGGTTAGTTAGCCCACAATGGGGCACTCTCCTAAATATCTTGTCTCAAGGTCAGCCCATAGGGGCACTTTTTGAGATATTTTCCCCAGGGTCGTGAGTCTAAGAAAGACACTTCCCGCTATAGGTCAGTCAGCCCAAGAAGGGGCACTTTCCTAGATACCCTCGATTAGTTAGCTCAAAGGAGCACTTTTCGAATCCATCGATTAGTTAGCTCAAAGGAGCACTTTTCGAATCCCTCGATTAGTTAGCTCAGAGGAGCACTTTTTGAATCCATCGATTAGTTAGCTCAAAGGAGCACTTTTTGAATCCCTCGATTAGTTAGCTCAGAGGAGCACTTTTCGAATTCATCGATTAGTTAGCTCAAAGGAGCACTTTTCGAATCCATCGATTAGTTAGCTCAAAGGAGCACTTTTCGAATCCATCGATTAGTTAGCTCAAAGGAGCACTTTTCGAATCCATCGATTAATCAACTCATAAGAGCAATTTTTGATGACCGATTAGTCAGCTCATAGGAGCACTTTTCGGAGGTATTTTTCCAAATAGTCGCTAGTCTAGTCAGACGCTTCTGTTGACAGGTGGCCAGCTCATAAGGGCGCTTCCTAAGATAATCTTCTCTTCAAGGTTACTAGTCTAATAAGACGCTTCCTATCATCAGTTATTCTACACTCCTAAACAAATTCTTGAAATGTTTCCTATCACCAATTAGTCAGCTCATAGAGCACTTTTTGGGATGATACATTACTCTAAATTGTTAGGACCATTCCAGACTCGTGGGATTATCAGCTCATGGAGCATTTTCCTACCAAAAGCTAAATTCCAGATAACCAGCCAAACTAAGGCGTTATCTATTCAATCAAGAGGCAAAAAATGGCGTCTTTCTTGTCTTTGTAGTTAAGTTTTTCAAACTTTACTACAAAGAGGGGCAGCTGTAAACACCCCATTTTTCCCCTAAGAATCAATAATAATCAATTTCCAATTTTTCCCAATTTTTCCATATTTTTCTCTAATTTAACAAAAATAGGAAAAATATTCAAAAAATAAAAATAAATAGGAAAACACATCAATTTTGAAAAATAATTTCAGAAATGGAAATAATAAGGAATGAATAATTTTTACAAATTTTTGAAATCCCAAAAAATACAAAAAAATGGAAAAATTGCATTGCATATATACAATTTGCAAAATAGATAAAATCGGGAAATTGGGCTAGTCAGCTGGCTCGTGTGTGCGCCTGGAACGTGTGAAAACGCCTGAGGTCCCGAGTTCGAATCCCCCCGCGTGCGCTTGGAAATTTTTTCTTTCTTTTCCCCTGAAGCTGCCATGTGGCAGCATGCGATTGGCCGAAAGGAAACACGTGCCTCGCACGTGGGCATCTTCTTCCTCGAGCCCAGCCGGAGAAAAATCCGGCAGAAGTCCGACGAGGTCAAAATTGCTGGATTTCTTCGAATCTTTTTGGATTTTAATCAATCTAAAACCGAATTATCCAGATAAATCACAAGATCACAACGAATCGGCATCAAATAGGTTGGATGAACTCAAATCTAAAAAACGGAAAAATTCGGATTTATCCAAATTGAGGATTTAAGCTTATCCAAGGGAGTCTTCTGACTTCTATAAATAGAGGGCAAAGGCAGCAAGCTAAAGGACAGATAAAAAAAGCGAGAGAAAAGAGAGAATCGAAGTTCGCCGGAGTTGTTTCGAAGCCGCGACCGCCGAGCAAGAGTTGGGCAACCACCAGGAGGCGTTTTTGAAGCAAATCACCGCCACCATTAGATTCCTCACCCTCGATAACCTAGGATTCGACACCTCAACCGTTGAAGAAGGCCGCCGGAACACCGTCAACGAGCACTCCTCGCCGTCGTGTCCGACAAAATCCGACCCGACCCGGATCCAGGTAAGTCGGATTTTCTGATCTTTTTAATATTTTTGTTTATTTATTTGGGTTATTTTATTTCGAATTAATTTATTAATTTGTTATTTATTTGCTACTTATTATTTATTTATTTACTTACGTGTTATTTATATTTCAATAAATAGAAAAATGTTAGAAATTAGATTTTTTAGGATTTAATAATAATAATAATAATAATAATAATAATAATAATAATAAAAATGTAGAAAATTATAAAAATATTAGAAAAATGATAATAAAACTTTTGATTTAGAAAAGGGTAGATAAAAATCTAGGAGGAAATTTTTAAAAAATGAAAATTATAAAAATTATGAAAAATTATAAAAAAATAAAAAAGAATAAAAATCATGAAAATTCATAAAAATCATAAAAAAATTAATAAAAAATTATAAAAATCCACAAAAATTTATAAAAATCAATAAAAACTTATAATAGTAGAAATAAGTAAAAATAAATAAAAAAATCAGTTTTATCACTTAGAAAAATCATTTTCTCAAAATAAATCTAAAATTGATGTTTTTCTTTAAAATTATTTTCAAAAATCAAATTAAAGCTTAGGCTTAAATTTTTTAGAAAAATCCTAAAATTGTAAAAACATAAATCAAAAGAAATTTCACAATTAAAATTTACAAACACACTAAAAGTTTTTCAGGAAAAGCGAACCACGGCTTGTTTGATCTTGAATAGCAGGTACGTAGGCACCCATTTGGGGCAACCTTAAAAAGAATAAAAAATCCTTTTCTTAGAACAATTCAAAAAACATAATAAAAAGCAATAAAAATAAAATAAAAGACATTTCTAGATTGAGTAAATTTTAGGAGATTAGGTGGTAACCCTAGGGTTTTAATAGGTTAGCCTCTGAACTTAGAAACTCTGGTTTTCCCTTTTCCTCTTTTCACAAAAATGAGAAGAGGAAATCACGACGACTAGTGGTCCAAATTAAGACTAATCCACTCCATTAGTCTTAATTCAATCTTTCCCAACAACAGTTGGGTGGCGACTCCAAAACTAAACGAAATTCCTAACTCAAGTCGAGGATCTATATTAGATGAGCATAGGGTCTAGTCAAGATCGAATTAGGAATGGGAAATAAAAAATTAGACTTGACACTTGTTATTCAAGATCAAACAAGCCGTAGTTCGCTTTTCATGAAAAACTTTAGTGGGTTTGTTAATTTTAATTATGAAATTACTTCTGGTTTACATTTTCATCATTTTAGTATTTTTTGGAAAAAATCTAAGCCTAAGCTTGATTTTTTTTTTTTGGAAAATAATAATTTAAGAAAAAACCAATTTTGTATTTATTTAAGAAAACCATTTTTCTAAGTGATAAAAAATTTATTTCCCTATTATTATCCTACCTCTAATATTTTTATTATTTATTTATTTATTTATATTATTTATTTATTATTTTTAAATTAATTTTTTATTAATTAATTAATAATTATTTTTATTTTCATTATTTTATCTACCCTAAACTAAATATAAAAAAAATCTAAATGCTATCATTTTTTATAATATATATTTTTATTATTTTTATGATTTTTATGATTTTTTATTATTTATTCTATCCTAAATTAAACCTAAAAAAACTAATCTAAATTCTAACATCTTCCTAATATTATTTTTTAAATTATAAATAAAAAATGAATAAATAAATAAATAAAAAATAAATAAAATACGATAAATAAATAAATAATAAAAAAAATAAAAAAATCCAAAAATCTGACTTACTTAAGTCTAGAGATAGTGTGCGGGTCGGGTTGGATCGAGTCGGGTTGATCACCGCCACTGGAGCTTCCTCGTCAGTGGTGTTTCAATGGCTTTCGACCTTGTTTGAAGGTAGCTTTCGAGCTTTTAAGGGATGGGGATCCTAACCGTAGCAGTAGTTTTCTTCAATATAGCCTCTTGGTGGTGGTTTCGAGCTTGATCGGCGGTCGCGGGTTGAAGAATTTCAGCGAAGCTTCGATCTTTCTTATTTTCTCTCTTTTTCTCACTTTTGATCCGTGCTTTGGCTTCCTCTTCTCAATTCCTATTTATAGACACTAGAAATCAAGCTAGATAAGCTCAGATTTCTTCCGATTGGGGCAAATCGGATTTCGGTTGAAAAACCCATCTCCGATTTGTGTAAATCCTTCAATTTGTTGCGATTTGATTCCAATGGGATGATGTTTATCCTATTTCAGTTAAAGATTTGTTGAATTTGTGTAAAAAATCAAATCAAAACGGCCAGATTCCATTTCTCCCACTCGTCGGCGATGATTTCGAACGAAGAAGAAGAAGATCACATGCCGGGCATGCTTGTCATGTCATCCAATTATGAGCTGACACGTTTCCTAGGCGAGGCAAAAAATTGCAAAACGCAGAATCTACTACCCCCGCGTTTCGAGCCCGTGACTTGACCCCTTCCCCCACGCGCACGGTCATGGCTCCGACTAACTGGACTAGCCTACTTACTCTTTTTTTTTTTTTTTTTTTGCAATTTGCATATATGTAATGCGATTTTTATTATTTTTGTATTATTTTGAAATTCAAAAAATTTGTAAAAATTATTTAACTCTTTTTATTATTATTTCTACAATTATTTTCCAAAATTGATATATTTTTCCTATTTATTTTATTTTTTTGAATATTTTCCTTATTTTTGCTAAATTAAAAGAAAAATTGTAAAAAATGAAAAAAATTGAAAATTGACTATTATTAATTATTAGGATAAAAAATGGGGTGTTTACAAAGTGGTTTATAAACTAGGAGTAGAAAATCAAGTGGTCGATGCTTTATTAAGGAGTTTTCTAGATAAGTTCCAATTATTTGCTATATCTATGGCATCTTTTGACTTTGTTACATTACTTAAAATAAAGTATCAAGAGAATATAGAATGGAACAAGATGTTGTTGGATTGTGAAGCGGGTAAACGGTTGTAGTGGTCCTTGAAGGTGAAAATTGGACTTTTCTTTTTAGGGAATAGAATTTTTATCCCTTCTCATACTTCCATCATCAATAATTTGATTTTGGAATTCCATACTTCTTTTATTAGGGGACATTTGGGAGTCTTAAAGACTTTTAAGCATCTTAGTGCATCACTCTTTTGAAAAGGGATGACAAAGGATGTTGAAAATTTTATGAAACGCTGTCATGTTTGTCAACAAATCAAGTATTTGACAACATCTTTGGCAGGTTTACTTCAACCATTACTGATACCACATGATATTTTGGAAGGTGTTACAATGAGTTTTTTCATAGGTCTACCACTTTCTCATGGATATTTAATCATTTTAGTGGTAGTTGATAGGTTGATAAAATATTGTCACTTTAGGATGCTTTGGGCTCATTATAGTGTAACTTCATTAGTTAAGTTGTTTGTTGATATTGTAGTGAAGTTACATGGAATTCCTATGTTAATTGTTTCAAATTGTGATCATATTTTTGTCAACAGATTTTGGAATGAGCTCTTTAAGTTAAGTGGTACAACTTTGAAGATGAGTTCAACCTATCATTCTCAAGGGACGATCAATTAGAAGTTGTTAACAGATGCTTAAAACAATATCATAAAGCATACGTGATAGATTTCCCAAAGGATTGGCCTAAATTTTTATCTTGGGTAGAATATTGTTTTAACATGAGCTACTATACAAGTTCTCAAATGATCCCATTTAGGGCTTTATAGGGGCAAGAACCACCTAGTATACCTAAGTATATTCAAGGCAATACTTTAGTGGATGTAGTGGATCAAGAATTGAAATCCTATGATGAGATCTTGAGGATTTTAAAGAGAAATTTATAGCAATCATAGTTACAAATGAAACAATTAGTAGATAATCATAGAAGGGATATGGAATTTTCTACAGGAGAATTGGTGTATGAAGCTTTATCCTTATAAGCAATCGACAATAGCCAATAGGCTTTCCAATAAGCTTTCACATTGTTATTTTGGCCCTTTTTGAATTTTGCAAAGACTAGGAATTGTGGCTTATAGACTAAGTTGCTAGAAAACTCTAAGATTTGCAATTTTTTTTTCATATATTAGTGTTGAAGAAAGTTGAGGGAAATTTTCAAGAGCCAATACCCCTACCAGCGAAATATATTAGGGATTTTCTTATTGTTAAGCCACTAGTAGTATTGGACATAAGATAGATTCATCAACAGAGCTAGGTGATTACTTAGATTTTAGTATAATGGGAGTCTCTTCCTATTAAAGATGCAACATGGGTAGATCTAGTTGATTTTCCAAGAGATTATCCTTATTATCACCTTGAGGACAAGGTGATTTTTCCATAGGGGGGTACAAATGTTATGAATAGAGTTACAAGATAAAGAAAGCGACGAACATGTTTGAGTGACTACGAGACTTAATCATAGTATCAACTTGGTTAAAGATATATTAGTTACATATAGTTGAATAGTTGTAACAAATCATAGTAACATGAGATATTACAATATATGATATAAAAAGAAATAATACAAAAGGGGAAAAGGAGATTTTTTATCCCAATAATATTGTGAGATTTAGGAGTCTCTTTGGCACTTGAAGTTTAAAGGAACCACCCTTGTTTTCTTTTCTTTACATTCAAAATCTCACAAGAATCAAAACCAACAGATTAGATCATAAAAATTAGAAACCCTAATTGTGAGAGGAAGAGTAAAGAGAGACTAGAGGAAAAACATGCTTGTGTGCAATCGAGACAATGTAAGAGGTCAAGGGTTTTATTTTTTAGTCAAGAATCTGGGCTAGGCCTTACTCAGGTTAACAGTGTGCCCTTGTAAATTTAATATTGTAATCATTATTTCTCAAAACAACACCTCCCTTTGCATTGAAACAAACACATATATGAAGGAAAAACAGGTTAGAAGTCCTAAAAATTTCTATGTGATTGCAACTAAAATTTAAAATTTTAATGTAATTTCATTTTACTTAATAATATTTAGAGCTGGCATCTCCCTTACATAAAGTTTGCTAAAAAAAAGAAAAGTTTAATGTAATTTAGTTCTAATAATCGTGTCACATTAACATATAATATTATAATATTTTTGTATAATGCAATGCCATAGTAAAGTTAATCATTTAACAAAATAACCGTGAATTTAAAAAAAATAACGATTAAAATAAAACTCTAGCTAGATATAAAGAAAGTAGGCTACCCCCCAAAGTCACAAAATTGGCATTAAAGGATATCAGGCAATGCCTCCTTGCATGGAAGTTACAAACCGCCCTTTGTAAGTGCAAGTCACTCAATTGACGTCTTAGTGTGGTGATACAACCTAACAGGTGGTGATCACAACTCACTAGGGGTAGTTAGATTACCTACCACCACCTCTAAGTTGAATATACATAAATAAATAAATAAAGCTCATTTCCCCTTTACATTAAGAGTGCTATACTATGACCCACCATTTATATTGGTATAACCATAATGCCGGCTACCTTAAAACATGGTTGCATATGAATTGTGATTGCAAAGGGAGGTGACAAAATTTCTTTTAAGGTAGCATCCTTGCCTTGATGGCTACCCTCTAAGGGTAGTAGGTCATGTATCCTACCCCAAAAAGGTAGTAGGTTGATTAACCTCCTCCACTTTTAGTTAGAATATTTTTTTTTCCCCATAAAGGATCTATTTTTTGCCATGAACTAATAAGTAATTCCATTCCACAAAAATGACACAAGTCTACACACATAGCAAGTTGATAAGGAACATATTTTCCTATATATTGATTCCTTAGAAGCAAGCAATTCTTAGCTAGCAAACAAATGCCTTATCCCTCTTATAAAACACAAAATAGAATGAAAAAAGAGAAATAGCTAACCTTCAAGGTGTAAATAATGATAGACTTTAGAGGACATACTTAATCTAAACAAACCTAGGTTAAATGATGAGATAAAGAAGCACAAAATACCAAACTCTCTTTCCTACATCATAGAAAACAAGCTCATGTGTTTTCGGTCTCTTGCAAAAATTTATCATCGATATCCCATCGCTCTTACATCTTGAAAGTAGCTTCTCTTTTGCTTTGCTCTCTCTTATTTTCCTGACTTGAATGCATTGTGTTGCTTTTGGCTCTTCTATATTTTTTTGCAATTGTACTTAGGGTGTAACCATTCTTCTTTATGCCACTAACCACATTTAGGCTAAGTGTAGGCCCTCTTGATTCTAGGGGAAAATCAAAATACACATAATGCATTATACGTGGCCCATAATGAAATGGAGCAAAAATAGATGTATCTAAATGAAATGCAAAATTTGTTTGTTTTAATTAATTTCTTGCTTATTCAAGTAGTATCTTACTCATTCATGCTTAGGGAGTGCATTATGGGAGGCTGGATATCTAGCCATAAAGATTATATGTGCTCTAGAGGGGCAAAGAATATGAGGGGTCACCTAAACAAATGCTCAACCTCAATTACCTCCTCAAGCTCTATACTAGACTCGCTATAAGTATTAGTCTTAACCTCTTCTTCTATCCTCTCACCCTTAAATATACTCAACATATAAATTTCCATTGCATTAATTCCTAAAAATTGCAACCATAGTATCATATGGGCCATTTTCTCTTATTCTTATATTCTAGAGACCATTCATAATAGTTTTTTGAGGAATTAAAAGGACATTTTTCAATGTTTAGAAATGTAGAATCTTTGCAAAAGCAAACCATGACTAGTTCACTTATGGTGTTGTCATCAATAGTTCATCTAATGCTTGTCACTAACATACTTCTAGTCCCCCCTTCTCCAATAAACCAACTACCAACATGTATTAAAAGGGGATTTTATGGTGTAGTCACTTAAAAAGTAATTATATAATATAGTAAAATCTTCTTAATTACAATAAAAATAAGGCTTATAGATAATAAAATAAGCTGTCAATAACCTTCATAAGAGTTGTCGATAGTTTTTTTTTAATAGTAAATTACTCTCCATTATAATTGATGTGCTTAAAAGTGAGTCTAAGCACACAAAACCAATATTGAAAGATAATTATACAATGCCAATAAACTAGTCTTCCAATCACATGAATCCTTCTACTCTTATAAACCAATTCCACAACAAGGACGTGATCAAAATTGAATCCAAGTATGATAAAGCTGTGATACCAAAATATGATATGCTTCAAAGGGAATCAAAGCATATGCAAATATGCAATTGAAACAAACTCCACAAGCAATACCAAAAACAAATCAATCCTCCTCTAATTGGATGTGAACCCTAAAATTGATTGTGATCCAATTTGCAAAATCAATGAAGATCAATACCAAAATGATGATGTTGCTCAAATGAATCAAGTACTTAACATAATACCCAATGAGATCCCAATCACTAACACACAAAATGACTGTGAACTCCTCTTCAATAAAGGAATTCCACGTAAAATAATGAAAGACAAATTGAAGGCAATATTAAGATATAAATCCAATCAATTTGATAACAATATATGAATGGATTTTGATCTACAATTGATGCCAAAATCAGAACAAGAACACCCTAATCAACACTATATATAACACACTAGTTATGAAAAGGAAAATCAACTTAGGGAATTGATATGACTCATAATTCACTAGGTTGTAAACTCGCCACAATTCCAATTGGATTGAAATTGATAAGAGTCCTATGAAATCTTAGGAAAACCCTAATCTCTCACGAAAAATTTGCAGCTATTGTAAAGTGTATTTTCCTCAAAAATCCTACTTAAGAAAGTATTTATACTTGATCCTTTTAAGGTTAAAATGTCCATAAAATTACAACTATGCCTCTATAGGGTAACCAGTCCTAAAAACACTAATTACAACCAAATAAAAATGTCTCAAAAACTTACAAAATAAATAGTCCAAAGAAATAATTACAAGTAAAAAAATTAATAATCTTTAAAGAGCCAATGCATCGGGGCAATGTTGATCACAATGAGTCATTGGATAAGATTTGGCATCCCGTGAAGAAATATCATTGTACCTGCTAGATTATCATTCAAACATTTATTAGATTTTTACGAATATAAGTGATTTGGATCATAATCTAAATCAAGTTTCCTATCCATCTAGATCGTTGGAAAGATTCCCATCAATAATAAAATAAGAGTCGTTAACAGTAAAAAAGTGACTATACTATATAATCACTTTTAAGTGATTGCACCTTAGAATTATCCATATTAAACGGTTGACCTTATAATGTAAAAAAAGTTAAGTTAAAAACAAAAAGCCCTAAAACAAATAATGACATGTGAAAATAGAGAAGTAACTTTTGGAACCATTTATGGTTTTTTAGTAATATATAATAGATGAAAGGAGTAAGTAAACTTACCTACCAGTTGGGTTTGCACCCCTAATGCCATTGTCAAGAAAAGACATATTGTTTTAAGTAGCACTTAGTTAGTTAGCAATGATATGTCTCGTGAAGAAGATGATAGTTAGATAGCACTGATATGTCTCACGAAGAAAATGATAATAGTCAAGGTTATTTTTATCTTTTTTATAGAAAAAAAAGGAATTATTATTATCAAAGTGTGGACACTTGTAGTTTCTTTCTTTTCTTTTCTTTTCTTTTTTTGTTTTAACTTATCGTTTGGGGTTTTCATCGTTATTGGGTTTTATGAATTTTCTCTCAATTAATGGAGAAAGAATGGGGACTTTGGATATTTGATAGTCAATTGCAATTAGTAAACTAGGTTTTTCACTCTAGTGATTTTGGTGTGTCAAGGATTACAACATCAAGTTATCTCTTCATGGTGATTTTCAAATCTTAAGGATCTTGAAACTAAGGGTTTCTTTTAACTATGATTGAGTTTTGGCTTTATGTGGTTATTGACTTTGATGTTGGATAGTGTGCAAGGCTAAGGAAACTTTAGATTAGTTTATTGCAATTAGGGGGTCAAGCTTCTCGTGCTCTTTCTTCTTTGACATGGCATGTTTATAGTTTACAAGTTATCATCAAGTTTACTACCTAGATGGCCAATAGGTATTCTAAGCGGATTATCACCATTAAATTAAACAATTGGGACATGTGTCAGTCTATAGTTAGTAAAAAATTCCAACTTAATAAATAGATATGGGCAAAGTTAAGTGAGGTAATGTTATTGACATAAAAAAGTCTAGGTATTGAACTTGGCAATTGAGAAGTTTAGATAGTTAATTTTTAAGGGAGAAAAAAAAATTAAAGTTGAAGTATTAAATGTGATATTGCCTTGGAAAGAAAAAAATATGATAATGGGAAAATTTTAGGTTAAATGTCACATTTTGGTATCTAAAAGTGTCAATAAAGAACCAACATTGCTCTTTTGCAATTAAATACATGAAATTTGCCTAATTTGTAATTGACTATTTGTACTTTACCTGTTTTTGCAATCTACAAGTTAAAAGAAGTTAACCCAGTATTATAAATGATCTTAAAATGTTTATAGGTGGTAAAATGATTTTTTAAACTTTAAGTAGTTAATTACGAAAAATATATAAAGTTCAAATATAAAATGTGATAATTATCAAAGATTATAAATAAGTTAAGTTGAGATAATATAATATAAAACTTTAACTTGAGATCGAGCTCAAGTTCGAGCTTATAATTTTGAGCTTAAGCTCAAGCTCAACTTATAGTGACAGGTAATGAACTTGAGTTTGATTTAATTAAGTTTATTTAAACTCGATATATATATAAATTATTTTATTTTATATAAAAATAATACTAATATTTAAATTTGATTCAAAACTCGATTATATTAAAATTTAACTTAAATACAATTAAATTTATAAATTAGTCAAATTGATTATTATAAAACTCGAATTTAACTTAATAAAATTCTCGAATAACTTAAATTAAATTTAAGTTATTATTGAATCAAATATGAATAACTTGCAAATAGATTTAATACTCACACCCCTATATTTACCTATAGACATCTGGTTAGAAGTCATGTTATATAAGTAATTTTTGTTTCGGGGTATGCCAATAGCATGACTTGTGTTAGGATCAACGATCAAACTGCCGATGCGGCTTCTTCTCCGAAATTAAAGGAAATAGGATCTTGACCTTTATTTTATTTTATTTTATTTTAGTTTTTTTTTTTGAGAAAAAGAAGAACCGTTGATTTGATAAATCGGTGATGGAGAAAGTCTAGCGGAAATTCGGGAATTGACTGTTCTTGCATCCCGAGACATGCCTTTCGTTGGAGTTTGTAAAATTTATAATTGCGTAACGCTCTTCCGAAAGCATCGGACCTTCTGTCCCATCATGCTTACGATGATTACACTCCCAATCACTTGTTAAATTACAAAAGAGAAAATTACATATAAAAAAAGGGGGGTTCTTATTCTTTTATTGAAAATTTCTCATTATAATGAATTTGTAAATATTTTATTTGGCAAACTAAATAGATTGAAATCATTATAAATCACACACTCAAATTTTAAATGATATTATTTCAAACACTTGTCATGAACTCAAAATTAAAATGGCTTGGCTATGGATAGCTCACAAAAGATTTGGATAATTGTATGGTTTCGTTCAAATTTTGATGGCAAATCACATTTTGTAAAAATTATTTTACGCATTGTTATTTAAGTTTTATATATCATAGAACAAGCATCTACTATTGTAAATATTACTATAAAAGACATTTTCAATACATAAATGATATATTATCTAAATTATAATAAATAAATCAATATACTATTAATTTAACTATTTTACTAGATGGAAATTTTCGTACAAAATAATGAAAGTTGATAAAACATGTATATCATTTTTGTTGATAATGCAAGTAGTTCTTATTAAATTTAACTCTATAATTATATCATATAAAAACTTAAACTTATAAATATAGGATAAACTCTGTATTTATTAGAGCAAAATTCACTCTTTGTAAGATATATAATAAGTAGGATATAATACTCTTTTTGTATCCCATCAAAAGCTTTTAAATTTGAAATTGAAATGAGTCGAGAGTGGAGGATGTTAGGTTTTGTAGATTAGAGAAATGCAGTAAAAAATTAAAAAACAAAACAAAAAAGGAAAAAGAACTCTACAAAACCCCTTCCAAGATCCATGTAATATGTAAAATAAAAAATAAATCCTAAAATTAATAAAAAATTACATTTTGTTATATAGCAATAACCTTCTCCTCTTAAGAATGAAGTTCTATAACTCATTTTATCTTTTGCAAACTCTCATTCATCATAATAACTCCAAATATAATTTCTCTAAGGGTATCCATATACACAATGATAAGAACTAATTCTAACCTCTTATATTGATAAATAATATGGATTAGAATTTTATAGTAAGGTAGCGTTTGGTTGGCATTGAAATTCAGCACTGGACTGGACAAAATTTTTTGTCCCTCGTTTGGTTGCCACACATGAAGGAAGTACTGGACTAAACACCAATTACGTACTGGACAAAATCAGAAATTTTAGTACCGCATGTAATTCGATACTAAAAATTATGTACTGGACTAAATGTAATTTTTTTGAAATTTCGAATTTGCCCTTCATACTTACCTTGAAAGAAAATAAAAATAGTAAGTATAATAATAAATGATAAAAATGTAAAAATTCATAAAGAAAATAATAAAAAGATTAGAAAAATAAAAATAAAGATTTAGATTTTGAAATAGGATAGATAAAAATCTAGGAGAAAAATTTTCAATAAAAATTTAATAAAAATTATGAAAATTAATAAAAGTTAATAAAAATTATAAAAATCATAATAAATTAAGTAAAAAATCAATAAAAATTTATAATAGTAGAAATGAGTTGAAAAATAAAAAAATGAATTTTTATCACTTAGAAAAATCATTTTCTTAAATAAATCCAAAATTGGTGTTTTTCCTTAAAATTATCATTTTCAAAAAGCCTTCTCCAGTAATTAAAAAGGGCAAAACTATCAAATGTACTATGTCCAGTCCAGTATTTTGCAATCTAAACACTAGACAGCACAAAAATCCTTATCCAGTACTGAACAAACCAAATGTGGTATAAAAATATTTTTTGTCCAGTCCTTCTTTTTTAGTATTGTCTAGTACTTTTGTTCTGTCCAGTACCAGTAACCAAACGGTACCGCACAAGAAAACTTGTGGACGTGATAATGGATTTTCGCCTACCTCTTTATGGATATATTTCATCCTCACCCTTTAACAAATATATGTTTTTATTTCTGACTTTCAAAAGGACTTCCGAATTCCTTTTTCAGTACAGACATTACCAAAAACCAAATGACAAGGCTCAATAAATAGTAAAGAAAATGATTAAAGGAAAAATTAAAACATTTGTTTTTCCTTTCATTTTCCAGTAACGGTTTTGTCCAAATCTAATTAAGAATTCAATTCGATCAATTGCCATAGAATGTACACTTTAACTTTTTATTTACTTCCATAATCATTATAATATTTTAGAATAAAACAATTATAATTCCAAAATAAAATTGATATAATTTTGAATATCCATTAAAATATCTAGTCAATCAACATGTTCCCATTAATTGTACTATTGTATGCAACTCTCTAGATTTTTATATTTGAAATAATTATTGACTATCCAACGAGATAGAAAGGTTATGACTCATAAATCACTATAAATCAATTACTGTATAATTAAATCTCTTTATCAAACGATATCCTGATTAAATAATTCTATGTAATGTTATCAATGTTCAATCATTTACTTGGTTATTGAAATAAATTAGATTTGATAAAAATTATTGTGGCCATGAGCTTATGAGTCACTTTTACTCCAATCATACAACTTTCAGATATTGACTCCCTAATATAAGAGATTGATGAATTCTATCTTGACTCATTATTATCCTTTTTATGTTTTATTTCGTACTCAATAATAACATTATTTATAATCTAACATCAAGATTGTATTTAACAATATCAAAGTGCAACATTTTATGCATAGGATATATAAAAGGTCTAAAGTCTAAGGATTATTTATGCTCGCTCATATATATGTGATGCCCTCTATTAACGGATTATGTTTAGTATACCCACTCAACTTTAAATATCCACTTATATAATTTAGATATTTTTTTTCTTGATTTAGTGCGAACGAATTTAATTATATAACATGTTAGTCTCAATATCAATGTCTCATCTAGATATTTTTCTAACCAAAGGCAACTTTTGGATAATAAGATGTTATAGAATCCTACTGATAATATACCTTTATTATTTTTTTAGATATATTCTAATTATTTATGCGATTTTATTGTAAAATATATACAAGCACAAAATTATACAAATATAATATATACTTATCTTTTATTAATAATATTCATAAATGCCTAAAAGGTGTCTTGGCACATTGTGTACAAATTACAACACAAGGTTAGTAATAATATTTTAGAAAAAAAAAGAGGGGTGACAAATGAATAAATGATATAATATGTTTTAGGGTTTTACTTTATGTATAGGCAAATGGGCTTGGATTTTGAGTATAAATTAGTTAATATTGTTATATTTTGCTATGTTCAAATGTTGTTGATTAAGACTTTTTATAAAGTGGTCACAATGTAGCTTAGAGCTTGTACCTCGTATAATGAGTACAAAGTATAGAGATGTTACTTTGTATGTAACTCTTGTGAGAGTAAGTTTTGGAAAATTAAAAATTGATACCTATTATATGACCTTTAATACCTATATAAAATATATCGAAATAGGTTTTGAGTCTTGAAAATTTTACATGCTCACCTTTAATTTTTTTCCCTTTGACATGTAACCAAAAAAAAAAAAAAAAACCCTAAGGGGCTTTGCTAGACACCCTAGGGCTAGGATTAGTTGGCCACCACTTCAAGGATGGCATTGTGTAACCCTTTCAAGATGGTAGTGAGGCCCTTAAAGTTGAAGAAAAACAAAAGAAAAAAACTTTCTTGATTTTTCTTCTTTTTTAATTTTAAAGATCGATGGCCACCCACCACCATTGATTGGTTGCATAACCCACTTATAGTGGTGGAATGTGATCCACCAATTAAATACAGTACCTCTCAAACACTGATTGGGGTTGACCTTTTAGGGTTTTGCTTTTTTGTCCACAAGCCTTTTTTATTTTTAATTTTTGTACTTTTAATAATTTAATATATTATTCAATAAAAATATCCTTAATACTATTATTAGGCTAATTATTATGATCAAATAGAAGTTGACACATATTCATTAATTAATAGTGATAGAGAGAGACAAAATATAAGTATACAAAGTATCATATTTATACCTTTGTTTTTTATGAAGCAGATTGTGACTCTAACATGTCTACTGAGTGCTAACGGGAGAAGGAAGGATAATCTATTGACTCCATATTAGAGAGCTGAAGTTTTGCCAATTGAGTATATTCAGGTAATATATTCATGTAAGAAAAATGATAAGCAACTTTTATTATTTAATTTGTCATAATGTTTTTCTTATTTTTTCAATAATTTCAACAAAAGAAACAAGTTTAATTTTGTGAAATTTAAACGATGCTATAATAAATATCTTCTTTATTTGAAATTTGCGACTGATAAATGTTTTATTAGTTAAGTTATCTTATATCTAGCTGACGTGTTTGCTTTGTTTCAACTTACTAGTATTTCTTCTAGAATGCTAGTTATTTAGGAGTTTATTTTTTACATGATTTTTGATGAATTTCGGTGCTATTTTTATTAATAGAAAGCCCATCTTGGAGTGTTATTCTTTTACCAAATCAACCTAGTCTCCGCTAATCTTTCTTAAGCTAGGAATTATTCAATTAACACTAAAATGTTTTTAGAAAACTATTAAACCAAGAAGGTATATACCTTTGACGAGTTCAACTTAAGTATAAGTTGGAGTTTAGGCATTAGCTATAGCACGGTTGAGAAAGCGTTCAATTATTTGTGAGATAAACTAGCTAATAGCTTTGTTTAGTGAAACTTAGGACTTTAATTTGTTCATGTGTTTGTTTTAAGAAGCGTGTCCTCATAAGCGAGAGTTACGATAAGGCTTTGTTTTCGAAAAAAAATTATTAGTAAAAAGACCAATATTTAAAGTTAAATTCAAATAAATGATTGAATTTTCAAGTGATTAAAATAAAAAAAAAGGTTCAACATTGCGCTGAATAATTTAAATAGAAGATCTTATTATAGTGTCGTTGATGAGATGGAAGTATTAGTAAACAGATACATGGCGAAATGGGACAATTGAGTTGATCGTGATTTCTTGATTTCTGAACCTTATTTCAAAAGAAACGAGCTAATTCGAAAAAGACAATACCTTTGGTATTAAGTTATGCCATTTTTAGTGTAAATTCCTTCGTTTAGTCCCTTAAACAATCAAATTTGTTATTTTTGATAACTTTTATATTACCTATAACTTTTTATAGACATTTCTATTTTGAGCATCGTTTGTGGTGTTGTATTTGTCTTCCAATTTTCTACATGTCTTTAAGTTTTAGGATTTTCTATTTTTGAAAATTTTAAGTGTTTTCATTATTGGAAAATTCTTATATTTTATTTTTAGCAGCTTTATATCTACTATTATTTATATGCCCTAGGGCATTGGACAGAGATTATTATTGAATATTATTGAAATTTTGAGTTGTCATTGCTCTATTTTTCTTCCAAATTCTGGAATTCATAAAATTATCGAATTTGGATGCCAAATATCAAGGAACTCATAGAATCAATTGATATTTGAAAGTTGCACATTGGGTATTCACGTAATCAACTTTTTGTAATAAAATTCCCATTAATTTCATGTGTTTGCACTGTGGTAGCCATTATAGATAGTAAATAAATCATTTATTTGAATCACTTAGCATATTTATGAGATAGTAACGGATCCTGTATTTAAATTACTTAACATAATGTTAATTATTTATTTTAACTATCTAAAAGTTTAACCATTAAATTTAATCACTTAATATAACGTTAATTTTTTATTTTAACTACTTAAAAATTCAATATTTTATTTATATTTGACTCCAAGTGTTGATATCTTCATTTGCAACTTGTCCATTTTGCTTTCTAAACAAAGTTTACTTTAGTTGCGAGTTAGAGAAATAAGGTGAGTCATGTACGTGAAATGTCTTAGAATGTTAGGTTAGGAAGAGTCATTGAGAACTTTGCAAAAGCATGAGGGAAAGCAACAATTATGGAGACTTCTTGTTGATTGCGAGAGTGTGAACACTTTGCGTTTATAAGCGGCCTCTTGTACTCCAATTTAAAACTTTGATATCCAGTGGATTCTTAATAGTATGTTGGCAAACGTAAATTAACTAATAGTAACAAATAGTAATCAAATATAAGTATTTAAAGTATTAAAAATAAAAATACATGTATGTATGGTGCAATATATATACTATAATGTAATTAGAGAGGAGGGTGCCTAAAGGGAAACAATATTTTGGGGATTGAAAATATTTATGAGATCTAAATTTGTCTGCCTCGTATAAGAAAATATTTTATTTTTATCTCATTTTTGTTTTTTCCTACTTACACATACATACATATATTTATATATAGAGGGATAAAGATATTGTCTGCTCATAAGACTGAGTTTCCTTATTCCAAAATGATTTCTCCCATGCATTTCCATTAATCATGATTTGCCATTTAGGAAGATATATTTAATCTTCATCTTACTCATTAGGTGGCATATGATTATAGGGAATAGATACATAGAATTTATTAAATTGATATAATTGCAGCCGACTGCTTTAGCTGCCAGTCTGTCAGCACTTAGCATGCTATTTATTAAAATATACTTTGATGTTTCATCCTTCCGATCTAACTATTTGATGCAAATTTATAATAAAATGATTTCGCATTTCCTGCTGGCAGTCTGCACAAGTGAATATTCCTTCATCATCAGTGTGCATACATGTGCATACATCTTTTAAAAGTAATTAGCAGCTTGATGGTATCATTTATCTATTTATAATATATTTTTTTATTTTTAGTATTAAAAAAATTATATTATAAATATACTCTCTTATGTTTGCTTGCATATATTTAACATTTTTATATTTGATATCTACGTTTACAATATTAAATCCTTAAAAAAAATATATATTCAGATATCAAAACAATTTAAATACACATTTTTAAAAGATTTGGAGATATGGTTTTGATTATAAGGAAAAAAATAATATCACAATAATGTTACAGGATAATTAAAAACAATAATATTTATGCTTATACTTTATTTATATTTTATATTAAATCTGAGATCTATAACATATGACTGAAGTGTTTAGGTCAAATATGTCCATCAGATGTGCGCATTCAAGCGTGGGATTGTGCTACACTATCACGCGTGCTTTTAGGTCACAGTTGATGTCGGCTTATTTTTAAGTAGAAGAAGTCAACTTGACGCCAATATAATCGAATCAACTTTTAGTTGTGTTTTATGTTGAATTACTTAAAACTCCATTCCTTATTATTATTATTATTATTATTATTATTATTGTTACATGGGCATAGATTGAATTAATTCAATTCTTTTACATCAAATCAATTTTAAAAATATAGTTTGATTTTTTATCACTTTGAACCGAATTGTACAATTCAATTTTAGATTTTTTTTTTTCAAATCATAAAATTTTGATTTGGTTTATGGATTAAAATATATATATTTTTTAAGAAAATATAGTTGTATGACATGCAATCTCATATGAATAATACTAAATTCATTTAATAATAGTATATATTGATATAATATAAGAGATTAATAAAGTGAATATTCAAACAATTAAAAATTTTTGAATATGTAATACAACTTATTTACTCCTTAAGTTAATATGTAATATAATTTTTAAGTCAACATATATAAAATTTAAATACATGCATTTTTCAATAAATATAACTATTTTTTTTTTACATGTTATGTTATAACAAAATATTTTTTTTTCAATTACCAATAAAATATTATTATTATTATTTAAATGATTGGGTTTAATTTTACGATTTGATTCAAATTGCCCTTCCAAATAAATCACAAATTTTCAATTTGGTTCGGATTGGAAAATTTTCAAACCAAATTGTAAAAAAAAAAAAAATTATTTTTAGTTTGGTTTGGTTCGATTTGATGTGATAGGAAGATTTTAACTTGATTCATCCCACTAAAAGATAAATACATAGATCATTAGACCATAATGGCCCGTTTACTTTTTAAAATAAAGTAGATAGAGAATAGAAAAATTATGTATTGGGAATGATTATAAATAAGAATAGGTTAGGAATTTCTATTTTAATAATTATTTTGTGTAATTTTTTATTATATAGAATACCTATTTTTGTATTTACTTTATCTTGTTAATTTAAGTATCACTATTTGTTCATTAATTATAGCATTAATGAGGCTATAATTGTCATAATATTTGAACCTTTTGTTTCTTTTATAAAGAGAATAAAAAATTCCACATTTTCTTAGGTAATATCCATTCTCAACTAAGTGAAAATAGAAAAATCTTAAAAATTAAAATTCTTTCCTCATTTTTTAAGTAAATAAAATAATAGCTAGTTGAAAAAAAAATAACTATTTTATTTCCTCTATATTACATCCATAAACCGGCCATAAAAGTCTTGACAAAATTATATTAATTTGTGATAATAGTTTGCTTAACATAATATATGTGCTTCTATAAAAAAGTTTCCAATGATGTATTGCTTTCATGTGTATAATTGACTTTTGGGACATGCTTCTCCATGTATTGCTTAGTATTTCTAATCGACTTTTCTAATATTGCATATTACGTCGACTATTTTTAAAAATTTTCGAAATTATGTCCACATCTGTAATTTTAAACTTTTTTAATTTTTTTTTTTTATAAATTCTATTCGGGAATCAAAGTCCCTCTCATTTGATGCTGCCTTCCTTTCGTCCACTTTGACATGTTAGCTTAAAGATTCTAGTGGCATATGCCCAATAGAGCATGTGGTCTAACATGATCTGATCAATGAACGAAATTTATATTCAACAACCCGTTTGCCCATTCTTTGTGTTCCCTTCTCTCTCATACGTATAAATTGACAAAATTTAAACAACAATGATACCCTTGTTTATAGATTAGTAGACTATATACTTATAATACAAGTGTTAAAATATTATGACAAAAAATTCGATGTGAATATTAATTTTAAATCAATATAAGTATATAGATATATGCTTGCATTAACTACAAAATATATAAAAATTTGTTCGTCACATATTTATACGCTCAATATTTCAAATTAATAGTTAAACTATTATTTTTTTTCATAACGGCGTTATTTTAAATAAAAATAATTTTTCTTCAACTTCTAGATGCATCACTACATCCATATAATTATAAGTTTTTTTTTTTTTTGTCAATTAAGTGCTTCTAGTTAAGGGTAGAAGTTACTAAAATACATGGACTAAGTTGTCAATAAGAATAAAAGCAATACCAATTTTTATATTTCATGAAAAATAACTTGTTATAGGGTTGTGATGTTAAAAGGGTCTTATTGTCTTTAATATTATACATGATATTGATATAAATAAAGTTTATAGTTATAGTAGAGGCGATCTAGTTGTAATTAGTTATGTGTGTGCAGTGTGTGTCTTGCGTTACACATGATCTTAGGGAAGTAATGTAGAGTGATATATAGGGGATGATTAAGACTAAGAGGCAAAGAAAAAGAGCATGCAGTTTTAAAGAGCCCAAATACATGTGTGACGTGCAGAGGAGTTAAATAGTTTCAATCCCATTGTTACTAATGAAAGATAGTGTATTCTTTGTTATAAGCTTTATTTGATCTTTTGTGATAGGAATCTAACAACAAAATGCCATTTCTCTAAATATTTGAAGTGCATCAAATGAGAATAAGCTCTTGAATATTTACAATTAACAATGTTCATTAAATTGCATTGACAATCAACGACAGTTAACAACTAAGATGAGTCATGCTCTTAATGGATTTCTACATGGACTCCTCTTAAATTTAGGCTCATAGAAGACCTTTTAAGTGCATGAGTTTTTCTAAGAATAGTTAGGATCATATTGGTCAATCTAATAGTCCTTTCTTTAAACTCATCACCATATCAAATCTTCTATAAATCATCCTAAGTACATAGACTTGACTCCATGGGTTCTATCACTTAGCAAAAAAAAAAAAAAAAAAAAAAAAAAAAAATCAAGTCTAGGTCATTTCTTGGTTGAAATTTCAAAATCCATTTTTAAGGTTTGGAGGGATTTGGGCACTAAATATATCTTCCACATAACTAAGGTGCTAATTGGACCACATGTATTTTGAAATAGTTACATGGTTGCTAGTTGCCCCAAGGATATATATATATATATATATATACACACACACACACATACATGCATATAGAGATGGGGGGTTGCACTAGAATGGGTCCCAATCTATGAGGTTAGAAAAAAAATTAATTATTAAAAGTAAAAACAAAAAAGATAAAATAGGTTTTATATTTATATTTTAAAAAGTAAACAATATGGTGAAAATGGACTTGGCAATGGTTAACTACATTCTTTGCAAGTGTGAGATCTTAGATTTAATTTCCATTATATATTTTTTTTCAAGTTACGTTTATTATTTGTCTTCCAATATATGCATTTAATTCTCTTTCTCTTCTTTTTCTTCTTCTTTTATTTTATTTATTTTTTGTTAAGTATTTGCAATTGTGAGATGAAGCATCAAATTGTATGGGTTAAATTATAATAAAATTGAATCCCATACCAAAATTTTATATTTCATGTACAATAACTTGTTATTGGGGTATCTAAAGGTGTGTAAGTGGATTAAACTAGCTAATCGGTTAGTCCACTTCAACCCTTGGTTAAATAGGCCATCCGATTGTAGCCCATTTAATAAACGGGTAGGGCGTTCGAGCTAATCTTTCATGAGTTGTTGGATTAATTAGACTAACCCATTAATTCAATCCATTAAACCTAAATTCCAAATAAAACTTAATATTCTTGCATTTAAATAAAAGTTTCAATGATATTAATACGATTAGTGTACTATGTGTTTTGAGCATATCCAATTATCATCCCCTGGAATGAAGCTAGTTCGTGCACCACCTGTTTTGACGATATGCAACCCATTGAATTTGGGGAAATATGTATGGACCCAACGGGAATTCATCAATTTATATTAAAATTAACGGAAACGATTGGAGTAAAGCCTCCCAAAAAGAAGACCGAAACCGAGCATTCGGAGAAAACAAAGATCAGCCCAGGTTCAAAAAAGATGGACAGAATCCTTAAAAGTTGTCTACTTGCTCAATGGAACTTTGGAAATGGATCACCTTTTGGTTGGTCGGGCCCAAACACGTATCCATTTTTACAATTGCAAAATAGACTCTCTTGTCTTTAAAGCATGCACACTTAACCTAAATTCTTATATTTAAAAACTAAAAACAAGAAAAGGAGTTTTCCTTTCCTTTCCTTTCCTTCCCCCCACCCCCCCTATTTTATGTGTTCTTTTCTATTTTGGTAATTTTTTTTTATTTAATGAAGGTTAATAAGGGGTTGGAGCTTGAAGATTTTCAACGTCCAATCATTGAACCCTCATGTAATTACTCACTCTTATATATATATATATATATATATATATATATATATATATATTCCCTTTTGTCATTTTGTTTTCATTTTCTGAAATACTCTTTAGACCAAATTTACAATGAATGAACTAAACACTTATATTACAGCTTTAGTTACTGAGAACGGAGGGGCTGTAGGTAGCCCATACTGAAGCTAGTGAAGCCTCCCTCCATGGTTGGACCGGCTATCCGTACCACATCTACGGTCTTACTAGAGAGCTTTTAGGCCGGAAGTTCTAACTAAGGTATTAAGCTACTAAAATTTACAGCATGTTTGGTTAATTTTATAGGAATAGAATTAAATAGTTATTCATTTATTGCAAATCTATCACTACATTTGAGTGATGAAACAGATATTCCATAAAATTTTTATTAACATAAAATAAGAAATCACTTACATATTTTCATATTTTATTTGTGAGATCTTCGCTTTATCATTATGTCATGGATTAGGATAAGAATATACTGATGCTTTTAAACATATTGGTAATCTATTATTAATACAAATTTAAGTGCAACTATACAAAATAATAGTTATCCTTTTTCAATTTATTCCATAAAAATTATAATTTTATTTCTATTTTATTTTGGTTCCACCAACTCCTTATTTATTTAATTTCCGTTTTCACGGGCTGATTACTCAGTGAAAATGTTCCATAGAGAATTTAGTTCATATTCGTGGGCCCATTTGCTTTAGGATCGTTGAATTTGGCGCTCTGCGTTAACATCTTGTATGATGATTGTAGTCTCCAGTTCGACAAAGCTGATCGTGACATTTTAATAGAATTTAGGGACCTAACCACCATGATGCGAACATAGATGGAAGTCTTCCGGTGATTGCGTGATAAATGAGTGTAGTAGGAACTTTAACATTGATGCATGGAAGAGTTGAGTGACTTAAAAGGTTTATCCACATCAATATAATTGCTAATTTAATACATAACAGATAATTGTCCTAAGTTTAAAAAAGAGTTTATTGGACAATTACTAGATTTTTAGGGTTCGTCAGGTATGTATTACATGCATAAAGTATGAGTCTTGAGCTTCGCTAAAGCTAGAAGAGTGATGTGACTTAGTTTCAAATGGGATGAGGTAAGGAGGGTTTTGTGTGACAGCTAAAGGAGCTTGAAGACTTTGATTTCAATGTTCACTACAAAAATTTTGATATTCGGTGATATTTATTAAATGCAATCAAAACTAAAATAAACTTTGCATAAGATTTTTTATAATGTTTATTAAATGTCATTAATCAAAGTTACAAAAAGTTTGTTGTGGAAAGTATTTTACGATGTTTAAAAAATAAACGTCACTAATGATGTAATAATATTAATATTTAAATATCACAAATAAGTATTTTTTTTATAATGTTTAAGCATTACTAAATGTTAACAATTTGACGCCAAAATTATTTGACAAAATATATATTTTTAATAATGTTTAAATGCCACAAAAAGTACAATATTTGGTAACATTTAAATGATACTAAAAAACATTTAAACGTCACAAATAAGGGATATTTGATAATGTTTAAACATAATAAAAAGAGAATATTTAGTAATGTTTAAATGTCACAAAAAATGATTGTTAAAATATGATAAATCAATTTATAAATGTAACAATTTAACCTTGTACTAAAAGTGTATACAATTACAAAGTAATAAATGTCATAAAAGTGAATATTTGCATATAAGCTTATAATTGTCCACTTCCATCATCAACTACAAGCTTTAAAAACGTTACAAATGAGGACTTTAACATATCCCAATTAATATTGTCCAAACTTTACATAATTTACTAGCAAAATAAATTCTATTCATAACCTACTTTTCCCCAAATTCATAATCAACTTTTAAAAAGTAAACAGATAATAAACTCTATTTCATAAACTAGCTATTCTATTTCCTAATTTGATTATCATCTACAAAAAAGTCAATAACAAAAATTGATAGGAATCAAAATCCGACAAGACCTATAATTAGGACAAGAACCAAAGGATTTCGAATCTTGGTGATGAGGACCCATTTTGAGAAAATCGACCCTGGAATTATTCTTTTACAAACCTCTTTTATTTTATTCATGTATTATATATTCCAACAGGCATACTTATCAAGCTTTACAGGGCGATGGACAAACTCACTAAAACTCAGCTTGTGGGTTATCCATGGATCTACCTAAACCGGTGATGAGCTGAGCCGACGAATCCTATGGAAGATCGGCATCTTGAAGAACGATTTCTTTTATATATTTGTCATTTGCATGGACTATTTATGTTTTAATCATTTTGGAACACTTTTATTTTGATTGTAATTTTCATTTAGGACCAGCCACCCTAAAAGTGACATTGTTGTAATTTTGTGCATTTTCTAACCCTAAAGGGAGCAAGTATAAATATTTGCTTAAAGTAGGGTTTGAGGGGGATATTTTTCAGATTTGAAACATACACTTTACGTGTGGGAATTAGGGTTCTTCCCAGTTCAATTTTTCTTATCAATTTCAATCCCAAGAATTGGAATTGTGGTGAGTGCAACAAGGGGAAATTGTGAGTTATATCAATTTCTTATTGTTGTGTTTTCTTTTCATCTCTAGTGAGTCATATCTAGGGTTGGATTAAAACATTTCTTGGTCAGATTTGAATTGGTATCAATTCGAATTGAATTGGTATCAATTCACCATCAACAATTGTTTATCATTTTGAATTGTAAATTGGATATTGTGGGAAAGGAGATTTACGGAATTGGTTCTTGTTCATCTTGGTGTATTTTCACGTGGAATTCTTGTGATTGTTGTTTTATTAGAGAAGATTATCATTGTTGGATTGTTAATTGCAACTTTGAACCTTCGGATTTCATTAAATCTCCGTTAGGGTTCACGCAATTCATGATCCTATTGAATCGGTTTTTAATTGTGAATTGAAGTTGATTCTTTGATTCATTTGCATGTGCTAATCTTGGTTTTTAGGCACATAAAAAATAAACCATACTTCATAATGGAGAAACTCTTACACAACAAAGCTATATTAGCAGCAAACATTCGCCTTATGCTTTAGCCAAAAGATTGAGATATAAGCTGGATCACCAAGTTCACTCCAACCGGGCCTTTAAATGCTATAAAACCATTAGTTGTAGATTGTCTCACCAATGTCCTTAGGAGCATCCATTGGACTTGCAATGGCTTTTCCATAACGGTGTACATATGCCATCGACAGTCCCACGAAGGAGTACACTGAATATTCTTGTAGATTTTAAGTTTTTCCTGGGAATAAATAGTTATCAATTAGCTTAAGATTATAGCCATAAAAGGAAATTAATTTGGAAGGAGATAATATGTGTTAGAGAGAGCATGAGCATCAGTTTGAGATAAATGGAGAGAGAAGGCTCTAGATGACGTAGTAAAGGCTCCTCTAAGTAGTAGAGCTTTTCTCCTGACTAATGAAATGAATGTCTCATGGGCACTCTTCCTTCATCCCTTTGTATGAAGCAACTAATTACTCCAACACTAGAAGAGCAAAGACTAGAGCTTAATTCTTGCTCTTTAAGTATCTTAGCTAGCTTGTTTATCCTTTCTTGAGCTTGATCCTCATCACCACTGAAAAGAAAATGCATAGAGATTATAAATAAGGAATTGACATTACATTTGAAAAGCACTAGAGACCACAACTTCTAGTTTGTCGTGCTACATACAGGGTAAATGCATAACTAATAACTTAGCTCTACAATGAATTTACCAAATTGAACCACATTATGGACTATTGCTTGACCATATATTATGTTTTATAATGTATCACTGCAACTAGTCTTACAAAGAATTAGAGGATACAAGATTTGAACCCAATTAAAGTTCAATGGGATATAGGGAAAAACTTGTGAAGCTTTACCTATTTTGGAGTAGACTCATTTGATTGTTGATTCCTACTAAAGTAATGTGCATCATATTACCATAAACTTTTAGGTTTGAAGATCCATTTGAAATTGTTTTATAAAGATTGTGAGTTATTTCCCTTAATGCTGCACTTATAATTACTTGTAAGAGTTGAAGGGATTTAATGATAACCATGGTTCCCTATCTCTTTTGATTGTGTTTCTTGACCAAAGGTATGGTAGGCATTTGATCTTTTAAGCTAGTCTTTCTTTCAATGTGCACTTCCAAAAACTCCCAAGAAGCAATGAGGCTAGACCTATGCCTTTGCATTCTGATACTGTCCTTTATGAGATAGGGCTGTGATAGAACCAAAATTCCATATCAGTGTTGTACATGAAGTCAAAAGGTAAAGCATGAAATGTGGGAACGGAGAAGTACTTGGTATAGCCTACGGACATAAGTTTCTATGATAAGCCTCTGTAGAATATATCACTATGATCAAATAGGGCAACTAAGGCATCTTGAATTGCTAGAGGAGCACTTACAAGATCTTCCATGCGTTCATTTATGGCACTTTTCCTTTTAGGAGTGTCCATACTTTCTCCATTTATGGCACTTTTCCATGCTTTATGTATAATAAAGCAAAGGATGTTATATTGTGTATAAGAGAGAACATGGGGAAAAAACAGGTTTAACATAAAATGAAGGACCTTAGCAGTTAGGCTAACTCATGTGTCTTAATGAAGAGGGTTGTTGTGATTTAATATTAAAAGAAAAAAAAAACCCTCCATTGACTACCATTGATGTTCATCCCATTCATAGTTGGAAACAAGAACAAAAGCTATAATAATTGACATGGCTTCTTTAGAGTAGGTACAATAAAGTCTTATTATTCCATCTCTTAAGACCCATAGGGAAGATAAATGAAACAAAAAAATGCTAGCATATGTGGAAATAGTAAACACATGGTTTGCATGACATTAAGATAATTAACATAGGTTTTAAACTTTAGGTAAAAAGGGTAGGCCTCTTGTGAGAATTAAAATGACTAAATTAATTTTGAAATTTGTTGGTAAACCTTTTTTAGATTAAGTTGATAGACTTATTCAAATTTATACATGATTTTTTAAAATATATATGAGTTCATTTATGCAACTAATAATATATACTTCTTGTTTCTATCTATCTACATATGCTACATAAATCTATGCAAAAACATGTAATGTAAACAACATATATTAACAAAGCACTAAAGTTAATGAGTTCATACCACTAGTGTTAAGACTACTTAAAATGGTTATGATCCCCATATTTGAAATAGCTCCACAAGAAGATCGGAAGCTTATAACACAATAATAGTTAGTAGGCACTTTTATGCCACCAACGGTATCAATACCTGCAATCAGACTATGTGTTTAAGATGCATACCTTCTTCATAGAAATATAGTGTTTTTGTTCAAAATTATAAATTAATTACAATGGATTCTTTAGATAAGGTAGATATTAATGAAAGAAATTTATTCACCTTCTTTAATGAGGATAGGTGCATCTGTGATTAGATTAAGAAACTTTGTTGTAATATTTTGAGCATACAATCAAACAAGAAGAAAGGCAAGAGGGAGAGGGAAAAATGAAAGGCTATCCAGTATAGACACTTTTTAAAAAAGAAAGAATATCTACCATCTAGATGTAACTTACAATTCCAAGCCCAAGTTACATCTTTCTTAAACTTAGTCTGGTATACTGTGAACTAGCTTTTGAAAAGATAACATGATCAATCGCCTCTGTCATCTCAAATGCATGCTTTCCCTCTCTACAACTTCAAACAAAGAAAGACCACCACCACCAGCAACAACTCCACCAACCTTAAATTCACACAAGAAAGAAGTAAAAGATATAATGGAGTAATGCTCCATCAAATACAGCTACTCCTGAAACTACTTTTCTTTTTGGAATTACTTAGGTATATGGTTTTTGAAATTATGGAAAAATGTAAGGAAAGTTTTTGTACTAGTAGACAGATAAATTTCCATATAGAAAAAGCTTGACACTTAACCATAGGACTTACAATTACCTTATTTAGCTGCTATCCTGACCCCTGGATGAGGGATTTCTTAAGATAAAAGGGGGCAATTATTGTAAGTCTAGTAGTCGTAAAAATTCCAAAGATACTTTCTTTTGGTCTAAAAGTACTTCATCATATTTAGAATAGTTGGATAATGACATTGACATAAGCTCCATTAGAACTCTAGACCACAATCTCTTAGAAGAGATTTTGGATATGGTACTTGGCAACTTGATATCCTTGAATAGAATACACGTACTTGACAAGAGGAAAAAAAAATTAGAACCAACAAAAGCCTTAATAGAATCAAGAGGAAAAAAAGAAAAAAAAATCCTAATTAGAACCAATAGAAACCTCAACTGTTAAGATATTTGAGTATAACCTAGTAAAAATCTCACATTTTGAAGATATGAGATATCCTCCCATCAAACAAAACATTAAGATGAGATAAAAAATAAATGCTCGATAAAACAAATTTAACACTTGTTGAAATTGCTTGCCTGCAAGCTGTGCCTGTTCTATCCCTTATGTGGCTAATTGATATTAAGGAAGTGTTCCATTTTCCTAGATGAAACAAACTGTAGCCTGTGACAAACTATTAGCACTAGATTATTGTAAGGAACCATAAATAATAATTCCTAACAAAACCAATTCAATTGGACATTGTTTTCCCTTCAAGAAAAATCTAAATCTAGTATAATGTTGAAGTGGATAAGTTATGCACCAAAATTTCCCTATCCTATTCAATATTTTCAATTGTGATTATGTTGATTAAATGCTGCTATTTAAGGGAAAAAGTAAAAAGGTAGGCTTGCATTAAATGTTTATAATAAATGAGCACATATAATTAGTGGGACATGGAATGGCAATAGGGGATACAATTTCTACTTGATTGGCTTGAATTCCATTTGAATCTTATGTTGTTGTGCCATTAGTTTAATTTATTAAATAATTATAGCACAATATGTAGGTAGTGGTATAAAAATATTTTAATATTATAAACTCATGAAAAATATCCTTTTTAAAACATATACATACTTACATACATACATACATTCATATACACACATATATACATTATATTTCAAAAAGTGCATCACTTGCATAATTTTTGGACATGTAATAGAAACTCTCCTTATGAATAACAAATTTTGTTTTTATATCATGTTATAACCTTATATGAAAAGTTTATATATATAAACTTTTCAATATAAAAGATTCTAAGTGAAGAATCATGATGAGTGTCTTAAGTTATAAACTAACTGCATAGGGCATTCATATACTCGCTGGATATTAATCCACTAATCAGTTTCCCAACATATGATTTAAATGATTGGATTACAAAACAACTAATGCCATGCACAATATTTAAGAAAGTTTCATTAAGTAACTTGGAAAAACCTTAGCCACTTAAACAACAAAGATGGAGTAAAAGAATCCTTGGTAGCAAGTGAAAGTGGGCCATAGCAAAATAGACCAAATTCACCATCCCGTAATGACCCTATCAAGACACATTATCTTGATTTAGATGCCTACCTATACGCATCATTTTTAGGGCTAGATCTCATATTAGATAATCTCAACATTTCAATATAGTTAGGACTATTGAGATCATGATCCCATTGCAGGATAGGCCATAGAGGCTCCCGTACATCACAGAGAATTAACAGTTTATTGTTAGGTACCACAAATTCAAATCCAGTTGAACTTGCCTTTGAAAAGGCAAGAAATTGATCCTTTTCCATTGAATCATAATCGCACAATACATCGATATTTATTATACAAGACACATTGCATTTGTCAAGCCTAAAATCTACCAAGAAAATAGCATTAGAATGAGAAACAAAATAATACAAAAATGGTAGATTATGACTATGGATTACATATTCAAACAAAAAAATGTATAAAAACCTTTTTCACAAAGACAACAATTGTTCTTGACAACAAAAAATGGGGCAGCAACATTCCACAATCCAAAATCAACCTATTTTCAGCTATTAAAAGAATAGCTCTTGTTTTTAAATCCAAAAATAGAGTACAACGTCCCTACCCTAGCAATTGCCGGACCCTAACCAACACATGAAAATATAACTAATGTTGGTCAACAACAGCAAACAACCAAAACTTCACAGCATGACCACAACCTTAACAAAGGTCTAACAAAGTGGTAGCAACATGAACGGAGTTAATGAAGGAGAGAGAGAACAAAGGTGAGACAGGAGAGAGAGGTGAGAGGTGAGATGCACGAGAGAGAATAGAGGCTATATGTGAGAGAGAGAACAAAGGCAAGAGGCAAGACGTGAGAGAGAGAACAGAGGCGAGATGCGAGAACATGGTAAGGTAGAGAGGTAGATGAGAGAGAATAGAGGCGAGATGTGAGAATACGGCGAGGTAGATGTAGTGATTAGGGCTTTTTCTTACTCTTAACTCATGACTTGATAATGGGCATTGGGCTAGCCAGCTAGGTTTTTTTTAGTAACGTTTGCCTTTAGTAAATGTCACAAATCAATTTGTGTATTTTTATCTTTTAACTTTGATTATAAACGTTACTAATAATAAGTTTTTTGTGATGTTTATTAAACACTACTAAAACATATAGTAATTAGTGACGTTTACGAAATTTATAAACATTACTAAAAGTAAAAATTCTTGTAGTGGTTTTTGATCTTTGGAGTATGAGCAACATAAATGCAAGGGAATTTCGAGCCTCTTATCTTATGCTTGATCTTTGAACTCTAAAACTTGATAGCTTATTAGGTGTTCATTCCTCTCTTTCAAAAAAAGAGAAATTAGATAAATATAGTAAGGAACTTATTATAGGCTTGCATGTTATCTTGCATGGTTTGCAACACTTGTGGGACATTAAAAGAACCTTCTTAGGCTGCATTAGAGTTGCCCTAGTTATTAACCTCATGCAACTTTGCATCTTAATTTAGAGCTTTGATTAGCTTTAGGCTTTCAAGAGTTGTTGCTAACTTGACCAATGTGTCTCTTTCTTGAAGCTACCATTAGTAGTAATCACTTCTCTTCCTTAGTGTAGTTGCTAAATATGTGTACAATGCCTATAATTCGTTGTATCACATGTGTACAATGTGAATAGAGAAATTCACATGATTTTAGAGAAGTGATATAGCTTGAGATGATAATTTAAAGTGGGACAAACCAAAGGAGGTTTAGGAAAGAGGAACTGGCAGTTCTAGTAGGCTTGTATGCTTATATGGTAGCTAAAAGAGTTGGCGAGCTTCAACTTTGTCATTCTTGATGTTCTATTTTTGACTCTTAAATTCTAAACTCTAGGGATAGATGATTGAGTGACCTCTCTAAGAATAAGAAACTGGGTGTTATTTATAGGACTTGATGATTAGTAGCCACCATTTGATCATGTTGGTGATGAACAGATGAGGTCATTCAAATCTTCTTTTGTTTATCAATGAAGCTTCTATGAGGTGGATCCCTTGGGCGAACTTGTAGAGCACATGAATTTATTAAGAATGGTTAAGATTAGTCAGACTATTGTTAATAGTTGATAAGAGTTATAAAGTACTAGTTATTTATATAAATTATAATAACTTTTTATTTAATTCTCTTGTATTTTGTACTGATATTGTACTTAATCAATTTATATTTTGATTTTCAGAGTCTTAAAATATGATTTACGATTTAAGACAAAAAATATATGAAGATTGAAGAAGAAAATATAGTTTTTACAAGATGGAAATCCAACATGTGAATAAACAAGCCATGTCCAACAATGGAGTAGCCATGCAATGAACAGGAACAGAGCAAAGCAGCCGTGTAAGAATAAACCGTGAGGCAACATGCTCATGTCGGAGGAGGTCAACTTCTAGACAGAATTGAAGATGCAAGGTTACACGGCCATGTTGAAGTCAAATTATGCCTATGTTGCGCCAAATTTCTAACCATGCCGAATCTGATATATATATATATATATATATAACGAAGATAAGGATATATAGCAGAGATGAAATCAATTTAGAATAGAGGACACGAAGATCAACTTGAGCGCACAGGAAAGCCGAAAAGTCCGCTGGAAAACAAGCTAAATTGGAACGCTGGAGATTTCGGCCATAGAATACATTGTCCGATATATATATATATATATATATATAAAGAACGTCCAGAAGAGAGGAAGCACACCTATATTGCACTTGAAGAATTTGACTGTGCCACCTGTAAGACAAATCAGAATTCCACAACAGATCAGATCAGTTTGAGTCTGGGAAGATACACCAGAAAGTATGCAAAAATGTATCCGTATCCGTATCGCTCTAAAAATGCTGAGTCTGATATATATACATATATATATATATAATGGTGAGGATGCGGAGAAGATCAGATAAGGCCAGATCAGATTCGTAAGAGACGCCAAGATCGTGCTTGTGATGAACTCCTACGGCTTATATAAAGACATTCCATAGCAGCAGTCGAAGAGAGATTAGATTAGGGAGATAGAATTAAAGTAGAAGAGATAGATAGAATTATAATTTAGATGAAAATATTGGATAAAATTAGAAAGTAGAATAGAATTAAAAGATTAGAGTAGATAAGGGAGTTTTATATTTTAATTTCATTGCTTTTTATTTATGCATTTTTTTTATATTTCTATTTTTAGATTTAACATGTTTATAACTTAATTTCTATTATATTTAGAGTACGATGAACCCTAAAATAAACATGCAATTTCTATGATTATTCAATGATTTATTTAGCATTCTTGTGATTCAATTATATGTTTCTTATTGTTTTTAATTTAATATTATCGGTATATTAGTTAAAATTTAATTTCTTATATAAAAATAGAGAGATTTTATATAAGAACTTGAAAGGAGTTGAATGCAATCCTATAGATATGACGACGTTGTTATTTTGAATTAGGGTGAAACATAATGGTGGAATTCATAGATAGAATATAATGCAATTTTAGGGGTTTTAATTAGGAAAATATTCCAATTAATTAACTTAGAATTAGGAATTAGTATGACTTGGGAGAGCTATTAGTTCAATTTTGGAATTCCTATGGTTCAAGAATAAGATAAAAATTGAATAATAATTAGTTCATTATATTAGCAAGACTAGGGGGATTCAATACCTGAATGCATTTTTATTGATTATTGCTTTCTTTAATTTATTCGTTATTTATTTTATTTACTGATTTATTTAAGTTTTTTCGATTAGATAATAAGAGAAAGTGTAATTACTAGTACTTGTAATCTCTATGGGATCAACACTCGATATCTTTATCCATAATACTATAAAATCGATAGGTGCACTTGTTTATAGGTCTAAAGTTAGATAGTAGGAAGATCGATATCATGTTTTTGGCATCGTTGACGGGGATTAAGATATTAGGAACACCTATATCCTGTTAATCTAATCATTATTTCCTTTATTTCTTAATTTTTTTTATGTTATTAGTTTTCATTTTCTATAGTTTCTGTTTTCCTACTATTATTTATGCTAAGGAGATGCCATAGAGCAAGTCGATATCAAGTTTTGGCTCAAGACTCAAACGATAACCAATCTATCAACATAGCCAACGAGCAAGAAGAGAGAACGATGTTCGATTACGTGAGACCATCACTTATTGGGGCTAATTCAAGGGTTGCTAGGCTCGCAATTGCAGCCAACAACTTTGAAATTAAACCTAGTACCATTTAGACAACTAAAAGTAATAGGAGTGTATGATGTCAATGCTATTACTGCTTTAGTAGCATAGGTTGACGCATTAAGCAAGAAAGTGGATGGAGTCTTTGTAGGATAGTAGCCAAGTCAGCTAGAGTTTATTTCTAATTATAATGAAAATGTTAATTTTTTAGGACTTCCACATAGGCAACAAAACAACCCTTATAATAATACTTAAAGTCTGGGTTGGAGAAATCATCACAATTTCTCATGGGAAAAATCAAGAAAGGAATGGCTTACCTGGATTCTAACAAGTACATCACTCGTTGGAACAGAAGTCAAATTTGGAAGATCTTTTGACAAAGTTTATTCAAACAACTAAAGCACGCTTCCAAGCTATAGAAGCATTGTTAGTAAGGCGCTTCAATCCGGAATTTGGAGATTCAAGTAGGACAGATTGCAAAAATGATTTCAAATAGACCCTAAGGAACTCTGCCTAGAAATACATAGCCCAACCTTAGTAAACATGTCAAAGCAATCTTCTTAATTAATGATGAAGTAGTGCAAACTGAAAGGGAAGTTAAAGCACAGGAGGAGAAGGAGTAACCCCCAAAGATCAGAGAGTATGTTCTAAAAATTCCTTACCTAGCTTGACTCAAGAAAGAATACTCAGAGGAGCAGTACAGTAAGTTTTTGGAACTTTTCAAGCAACTTCATATAAACTTACTGTTTGTTGAGGCTTTATTGCAATGCTCAAGTATGTAAAATTCTTGAAGGACTTGCTTGCCAACAAGAAGAAACTAGAAGAAGTCTTAACAATCACCCTCAATGAGGAATGTTTCACCATCCTACAAAACAAGTTGCTAGAGAAATTATAAGATCCAAGGAGTTTTACTTTATCGTGTTTCATTGGCACTTTATCAATAAATGATGCTTTAGTTGATTAGGTGCTAGTATAAATCTAATGCCACATCATATGTTTAAGAAGTTAGTATTAGGGAAACCTGAACCAATATAAACAAGCATTCAATTAGCTAATAGGTTTGTTAAATATCCTATTGGTATCATTGAAGATGTGTTGGTTAAGGTGGGAACATTTATCTTCCCAATGGACTTCGTAATCTTAGATATTGATGAAAATATAAATGCTCTACTTATTTTAGGACGCCCTTTTCTAGCTATTGCAAAAGTAATCACGGATGTAGGTAATCACACTTTAACTTTGAAAATAGGGGATGAAGAACAAACTTTCAAAACACCTAACATAATTTCACATCCTCTAAATAATAACAATACTTGCTATTTAGTGAATACATCTAACTTGTTTAATTATACTTATGTGCAAGATGGTACACACAAAGACCCAATGCAATAGTATCACACTCATGGCAATCTAAAGGGTCCGGGTAAATCCAAGAAACTTGACTACTGGAAATATAAGTGCCAACCCCTTGACTAAACAAGTAAGGTAACAATGTCGAGCCAACGACGTTAAACAATAATGCTTTTTGGGAGGCAACCCAAGTACTACTTAGTTTTATAATTTAGTTTAATTTGATTTAATTTTTTTTAGTTACACTTAAAAAAATAAAAAATAAAAAAATTTAAAATTTCCTTTGATCTTTGTATTGTAAAGCATGATTTCAAGACACAAGAAACCAAGAAGAAAGCCAACGAGAGTTTGCACGCTCGCATTCATCAACTATGTTAGGAACTCCCTCTTGTAGAAAGTAAGATTTGTGCTTCAAGTTTATTGAGCATTATTAGGGAAGTCTTCTATTATTTTTTTTCCCATTTATTATTTTGCTATTCTATTTTATACATTGAGGACAAGGAATAACACAATATAATAAGTTTGCTTATAAATTGCATTCATAATTCAATAATTTATTGAAATTTTTTTCCTTGATATATTTTTACCTTTTCATTAGTGAACTTAGAGTACTAGATTAGAGTTAAATTGTGAAATCTTAGTAAATCAAAAGTTATATGTTGTTTACGCTTAGAATTTAGAAACTTTAGATTGGAAGGATATTACTAATCAAGAATTAGGAATTTGGGTTTTTAAACTTATTTTGATACATACATGTCTCTTAGAAATCCTTATGAGTATTATGATATCAAATAATTGAATTGAAAAAATTTATCTTTTGAAGACTCTTCCTATAAAATAGTAGTGAAAAAAAAGAAAGAAATATATAAATAAAGTTCAATAGTGGGCCTCGTTGACTTGAGTAATTAAGCTTGTGGGGTGCCTTTCAAGGGATAATACCTGTTGACTTAAGTGATAAACTCGGGATCATCGGCCTAAAGCTCACTCCATGGGTCAAGAGAAAAGTTTGAGAAAACTGAACAACTAATTAAAATAAGTAATGGAGTTAATAGAGGTTCGAAGAGGTATCTTAAAATCTAGTAGTCTAAGATCATCTAGTTTGGGACTTACTAACCAATGGAATTACTCCATAAATAAAAAAAAAAATTAGAAAGGATTTTCAAGTGATAGATGGAAAAAAGCTTTTGTTGGACATAATAGTACTTATAGGGATGAAAAAGGAGAAGTATGTACCTTAATTAAGTGAACAAAATTTTGAAAATTTTATTCTTGATTAAGTAATGTCTAGTACAATTATGAGTTTGCAAATTTTTGTTTAAATGACATAATAAATTTTGATATGTCATAGATTAATTCTTGAACTTTAATATTAGTATCTATAGTACATTAAATAGATTAAGTAAAAAAAAAAGATATTAAAGAAAAATAACTTTATCATGAATCTACTCGGTTTAAGTACTAATTAAGAAATTTGTCCTTGATCTTTAAAGTTTATTTTGCTTGAGGACAAGTAAAGACTCAAGTGTAGGGGAATTTGATAAAAGTTATGAAGTACTAAATAATAATTTTTTATTTAATTCTTTTACATTTTGTATTTATATTTTGATTTTCAAAGTCTTAAAATATGATTTACAATTTTATACAAAAATTATATGAAGATTGAAGAAGAAAATATAATTTTTACAAGATAGAAATCCAACACATGAATAAACAAGCCGTGTCCAACAATGGAGTAGCTGTGCAATGAACAAGAAGAGTAGAGTAGCCGTGTAAGAATAAACCATGAGGTAACACGCCCATGTCGGAGGAAGCCAACTTTTGGACAGAATTGAAGATGCAAGGCTGCATGGCCATGTTGAAGTCAAATTGTGCCCATATTATGCTAAATTTCTAACTCTACTGAATCTGATATATATATATACATATATAATGAAGATAAGGATAAATAGCAGAGATGAAATTAGTTTAGACTAGAGGACACAAAGATCAGCTTGAGCATACAGGAAGGCTAGAAAGTTCGCTAGAAAACAAGCCAAATTGGAACGCCGAAGATTTCGGCTACAAAATATGTTGTTCGATATATATATATGTAAGGAACGTCCAGAAGAGAGGAAGCACACGCGTATTGCACTTGAAGAATCTGACCGTGCCACCTACAAACAAATTAGAATTCCACAACATATCAGATCAGTTTGAGTCTGGGAAGATATATTGGAAAGTATGCAAAATATATCCGTATCGCTCCAAGAATGCTGAGTCTGATATTGATGTGCTCAATCGGACTCCAATATCAATCAAATAAAAGAGTAACAATTCAAATCCAATTCCCACAACTGGTGTGAAACCAAGCAATATAAGAACCCTAATTTGGCATGAAAAAGAACAAATAAAACAGCCAATTGCATACTAAATATGACACATTAGTAATAATTAGAAGCAACTCAAGAAATATTGATATAACTCACAATAATTCTTTAAGCCAAACTTGCTACAATTTCAAATGAAATTGATAAGAGTAGAGGATGCGTGAGGAGGAGCTCTTCATGGCACAAAATCAGATATTGTAATGTTCAAAAGTTCCCTACAAACGTTACTTTACAAGTATTTATACTTGTTCTAAATAAGGCAAGTTTAACAAAAGAAAATACAAGTAAAGAACAACATATGTGGCCGATTTTCAATGAAAAGAAATTACAAATAAAACCCTCACATGTGGTTGGTTTCTTTCAATTCCATGGAGCAATATGGGACTGGTTCTTCTTTTGATTAAATGCAAATGAAATGAAGGTCGGTTCCACTTGTTCCTATAGGTTCAATTTGATTCATAATGGACTGTGATATCTTCTTGCAAAAACCGACAAAATGTACCTGCTACAATGTAAAGACAAATTATTATGAGATAAATAAAGATAACATGTAGATGTTTGGGCTCATTTTTTCAAATTGGCTTCCAACTGCTGGATCTAGTGGTTTGATTCCCATCATTTCCTTGAGCCTCTAAAAGATTTGTCCTCAAATCTAATGGGTCTTTTCTTGGACTAAAATCCCTTGTTTGCATGTGCTTGTTACCCTGAAGTCTTGAGTAGCCATTAGTTTTACTAATGTGTTATTGGAATGTGTGAACCTCGGTTGGAGACATAGGAGTCAAGATAACCCGTGCATCATCTTTCTGAAACATATAAGTGTTTATAAACCCATCATGTAGTACCTTCCTGCTGAATAACCAAGGCCTACCTAGTAGTATATGAAAGGTGCACATAGGAAGAACATCATAGACAATTTCATTGCTGTATCTATCTCATATACTGAATGGCACTTTAGCCCTTTGTGTAACATGCAAACTACCCCGTTCATTCAGCCAATGTAATTTATAAGTGATAGGAGTAAAAATCCGATAAGACCTATGGGGCAAGAACTAAAGGATTTTAAATCTTGGCGATGCGGGCCTATTTTGAGCAGATCGACCCTGGAATTAATTATATATTAACCTCTTTTCTATTATTCTTGTATTGTGTTTTCGAATAGGCACACTTATCATATTCTATAGGGCAATGGACAAACTCTCTCAGACTCAGCTTGTGGGTTATCCATGGACCGACCTGAACCGGCGATGAGTTGGGCCAATGGATCCTATAGAAGACCATTTCTTTTATATATTTCTTCTTTTATGAACTATTTTTTGTTGTATTTGGTTTTGAGACACTTTTATTTCTTTGTAATTTTCATTTAGGGTTAGCCACCTTAAAAGTGGCAAACTTGTAATTTTGAGCACTTTTTAACCCTAAGAGAAGCAAGTATAAATACTTGCTTAAGAGAGGGTTTGGGGAGGCTTATTTTTGCAGATTAAACACTACCTTTCACATGAGAATTAGGGTTCCTAATTGTCATCCCAACTCTTATCAATTTCAATCCCAAGAGTTGAAATTGTGGCGAGTGCAACATCTTGAAATTGTGAGTTATATCAATTTCATTTTGTTGTGATTTCTTTTCTTCTCTAGTGTCTCATATCTAGGGTTGAATTGAGATAGTTCTTGGTCAGAAATACATCTTATTGTTCACAAAATATTGTGTTTATTTGAAGTACTTAGCAATTGGATTCGGATCATCATTGAAGAATCCACTTGAAAACATGTTCTTCTCTATTGGAAAAGAATTCTTATAATTGAGGTTTTCTTTTGAATTTGTGGATTATTTGCACGGATTATATGAGATTAGAGTGTTGTTAGATGATATTATCATTGTGGTATTATAATTATATCATTGGACATTTGGATTTCATCATATCTTCATTAGGGTTCACTTGATTTAGCCTTGTGGATCTGGTTTTTGCCTTGACTTGAGATTGTTTTTCTTAAGTCTTTTATATGTGCTTAATCTTGGTTTTAGACACATCATCTTTTTGGTATCAGATCTTGTGGTTGTGAGAAGGGATTATGTGATTTTGAATTTTGGAAATTTAGAGTTCATGTTCTTACATCATCAATTCCAAAATTGCGGGTAAATTGAAATTGCTGTTGTAGTTGTTTGAAGTGGAGTGAATTGTCTTGAGTAGGAGTTGAATTTGCTGCATGTTGGAGTGATTTTGAAGTACTTGTTGAAGCTTCTATGTTGTGGACTTCACCGTGAAGGAAGTGGAAAGATAGTGCATTTTTTTAGTGCAATTTCGGAAGTGCAATTGTGTAGGAAGAGAATTGTGGTTCTTACATTGTTTGAATTCAGAATTGGGGAGAACATTTGCAATTTCCAGATTTGATTAGTGTGTAAGAAGGGAAGTTATTTGATTTCAAAACAAGCATTAAGAGTGAAGGAGTTAAGTTTTTTTGTTTGAATTTGAAAAATTGCATCTTACTAAATGTGGAGGGGTTGCAATTAGTGAAGTGGTTTGATTTTCAAATTTAATTTGCTGCCTTCTTATGTAAGTTGCGGATTGGATTTGTATTTGAAGTGAAGAATTTTGCAACGTGATTATCCTTGAAATTTCTTTGAGAAAGAGTAATGAATTGAAAAAGTTTTGTGTTGCATGTGACGTGTATGTTGTTGTAAGTTGCGGTTGATAAATTATGTAGAAGTGGAGAAGTGCACAGTATGTGTGAAGGTGTTTGTGTGGTGTTGTGTTGTGCAAATTGGAAGTGGAAGTGTACAATTTTCAGAATTGCATTGTGTGGGATAATAGGGAATTTTTTTGAAATTCAAACACATCCATTAAGTTGAGGAAGTTATTAAGTGGTATTGATTATGTTCCATTTGAATTTGAAATTTGATTATTACCATTTGTGGAAAGTGCATTAAGGATGTTTATTTGAATTTGTTGCCATGTTGTGGAGTTGTGTGGATTAAGGTGCTGCACATCAAGATCAATTGTAGGTGTGAAACCGTGGCAAGAAAGGAAAATTGAAGTAGTATAATTTGAATTCAAAAACAAACATTAAAGTGTGAAAGTAATTGAACTTATTACTTCAACACTTGTTAGTTGAATTTAATTTCTTAACTACTTGGAAGTATTTATTTGTGCTTCAATTATCTCACTTAACTTTATTTGAAGTACCAATAAACATTTCTTGTATTGGTTGAGTGTGAGCACTGTGGGTGTGTAAGGGTGTGTTGTCGTGGTGTGGTGAAGTGTATTGAGGTTGTTGAAATTAGTAAGCAAAAATGTCAAGTGAGTTGTATTTGTCTACTAACATATTGCATCGGGACTTGACTTCCTTCCAAACCATTGATGAGGGACAAAGAGAAACTTGTTCCATACTTCTTGTAGGGTACAAGGAAACTTGTGCGCAATTATTATTGATGGTGGTAGTTGTACTAATGTTGTAGCTGCATCATTAGTATCGAAGTTGAAACTTGAAACTATCCCACATCCCAAACCCTATACATTACATTGGTTGAATGATCAGGATAGTCTTTGTGTAACCCAAAAGGCTAGGGTACCCTTCAGTATAGGGGACAAGTATTATGATGAGCTTGAATGTGATATTCTTCCTCTTTGTGCATCCCATATATTACTTGGTAGATCATAGTTGTATGACAGGATGGTATTACATGATGGGTATAGAAATACTTATATGTTTAAAAAGGATGGTAAACGTATAGCATTGAACCCTATGTCACCATCAGAGGTCCAGGAGATGCAAAGACAAATAAAACAACCATCACAAGTTCGTGAGGATCATAGCCACATGATCAAACCTTCAGAGAACCAAACTGTGCAGACTCAGGTATGCCAACCTTCAAAGGTTTTTGAGGGCTCTAGTGACACGAGCCAACCCTTAGAGCATAAAATTTGTCAAACATTGATGCGCCAACCTTCAGAGGATCCTGATGATCATAGTCAGACGAGTAGACCACCAGAGAGCCAGACTGTTCAGAGACAGTTATGTTCACCTTCAGAGGTTTTAGAGGGTAATGAGCAGTTGGGCCAACCATTAGAAGACCATGAGGATCAGCAACATACAGATGAGTTAGAAAAAGAGGAAACGATTTCAGTGGAACAGGTTGATACAGGGGCAAGTTTAGTGGACAATGGGTCATTATTTGTGTTGCAGAAGAGATACATTCTGGAAATGGTGGAGAGAAAACAATCACCACCTGTAGCATTTCAGATATTGGGATTCTGCAGAGATACTTCTTTAGATGGATTGCTAGGAGAAAACAAAGTCTCCATTGCATTTGATCTGCTAGATTTGAGGACAAATCTTTTTGAGGCCCGAGGAGATGATAGGAGTAAAAATCCGACAAGACCTATCATTGGGGCAAGAACTAAAGGATTTCAAATCTTGGCGATGAGGGCCCATTTTGAGCAGATCGACCCCGGAATTAATTATATATTAACCTCTTTTCTATTATTCTTGTATTGTGTTTTCCAACAGGCACACTTATCATATTCTATAGGACAATGGACAAACTCTCTCAGACTCAGCTTGTGAGTTATCCATGGACCGACCTGAACCGGCGATGAGCTGGGCCGATGGATCCTATAGAAGACCGGTATCTTGAAGACCATTTCTTTTATATATTTCTTCTTTTATGAACTATTTTTGGTTGTATTTGGTTTTGGGACACTTTTATTTCTTTGTAATTTTCATTTAGGGTTAGCCACCTTAAAAGTGGCAAACTTGTAATTTTGAGCACTTTTTAACCCTAAGAGAAGCAAGTATAAATACTTGCTTAAGAGAGGGTTTGAGGAGGCTTATTTTTGCAGATTAAGCACTACCTTTCACATGAGAATTAGGGCTCCTAATTGTCATCCCAACTCTTATCAATTTCAATCCCAAGAGTTGAAATTGTGGCGAGTGCAACATCTTGAAATTGTGAGTTATATCAATTTCATTTTGTTGTGATTTCTTTTCTTCTCTAGTGTGTCATATCTAGGGTTGAATTGAGATAGTTCTTGGTCAGAAATACATCTTATTGTTCACAAAATATTGTGTTTATTTGAAGTACTTAGCAATTGGATTCGGATCATCATTGAAGAATCCACTTGAAAACGTGTTCTTCTCTATTGGAAAGGAATTCTTATAATTGAGGTTTTCTTTTGAATTTGTGGATTATTTGCGTGGATTATATGAGATTAGAGTGTTGTTAGATGATATTATCATTGTGGTATTATAATTATATCATTGGACATTTGGATTTCATCATATCTTCATTAGGGTTCACGTGATTTAGCCTTGTGGATCCGGTTTTTTCCTTGACTTGAGATTTTTTTCTTAAGTCTTTTATATGTGCTTAATCTTGGTTTTAGGCACATCAATAAGGGTGTGGATGTGGCCTAGTGACTAGTTGCAATCTATTTACTAATGCAGCAGCTATGCCATTAGTACAACTACCACCATCAATGAAAATAACACAGGTTACCTCGAACTTGACAAGGTGTATGGAATAGGTTCTCCCTCTGTATGTCCCTAACGTCTGGAGATATAGTCATGACCTTGCGTAACACATCAATAGACAAATATTTATCATCTCCCTTGCCATCATGTGTCTCAGCATCACGATCATCATAATATTCCTATAGTATTATGGACAAATCTATAGGCTCAATAACTTCTTCTTGACCATCCTCACTGTTTCCTTCCATAACAATCATCACCCTTTTGTTGGGACACTGAGCAGCCATGTGTCCAAAACCCATGCATTTGAAATACTTTATTTGACGCATCTTTCCACTGGTTGTCCTTGGCACTGTCTACCTGAAATCAACTCCAACAACCTCTTTTCCTTTTCCTGAAATCTCCCTCTCCCTATCAATGTTAGAGGTATTCTTGTCTGTAGTTTTATCATGTCCCCCTATTCCTTTTTGTCCTCCCATTTGACCATCTAACCTAATAGGTTTGGTAGAAGTTCCATATCTATTACTAGCTACTCAAAAAGGGTTGGATCGCCTTTGTCTCTCTACTTTCAGCGCTAACTGGATAGCCTCATCAAGTGTGTTATACAGTTGTAGCTCTGCAACACAAGCAATTTCATACCTCAACACATACACGAATCGTGCTAAGGTTTGCTTAGGAGGCTCGACTGACCCACATTTGATCATCAGTGTCTCAAACTCCTGTACATAATCGTCAACTGTTTTGTCTCCCTACTTTAGTGTTTGGAGATGCATAAATAGCTCTTGCCTATAATGCTCAGGTATTAACCTTTTTCTTAATACCCGTTTCATGTCCCACCAGGTATGTATATTAGCCTCACCATCTCTTTGTCTGCTAACCACAAGATTTTTCCACCATAAAGTGGCATAGATTATGAATTCTACAGCTACAAGACGAACCCGAGTGTGATCATCAATCTCATAGAACTCGAACAAACCCTCAATCTTATCCTCCCAATCTAAATAATAATCTATAGAACCCTTACCATCAAATGAAGGCATCTACAATTTCACATACTCTAATCCCCGGGGTGGTCTGAAGTCCTGGTTTAGGTAAAGTTCATTATAAAAATTATCATCTCTTTCCTCCCTAAGAGCATGATAGTCTCCCTCTATCCTTCTACCCCTATTACCTCCAACAACTCCCTCCTTGTGAACATTTTGAGGGATTACTCTAGGTGGGGGTGCCTGAGGATTTTCCACAGGTACTTGTGGTATTGTCATTTGATCTATCCGTGTTGTTAATGTAGCAACAATGGTGGTGAGATCCTACAACTGCTCCTCTAATGTTCTTCCACCTACAACTTGATGACCCTGATTACCACTAACTTGACTATTGGCCTCATTGCCAATTCCCCCATTCGCACCATCTTTCAATATGGCCGACGAATTTCTCTTTTGACACATAAAAGTAACTCAAGACAACTACAATATACTTCATGTCAAATACAACACACACAACACCCCTTTTCAATCTTATAACAACACTCTATGGTGCACACACTCTTCCACGATTCAACAGACCACTAAAGTAACACACACACCATGGCTTCACACATACACTTCCACACTTCAACACACAACCACAACTACACCCTCAACGCACAACACTTATTCTACGGCACACACACACACACTCATGGTGCGTGACCTTACTCCATGGCTTCACTCAGTTTAAGACACAAAGTGCACTCCACCAAAACTCACACACCCACGGTGTACTTCACAATCACGACAACAAAATGCAAATGGAAGTAATTATGGACACTTCTCCAAATGGCAAGCTAATGATTCAAACTAGTCAAAGTGCATTTAAAATGATCAATATACAATAACTCCCATACATAATGATTGATTTTGAAATTAAAAAATGTTTCCTAATTCTCCACACAATTTGAGCAAACATGAAAATTGAACCTTCCAATTCTGAAAATTTGAGGAAACAACAAACATCAATCAACACTGCTTCAACTTATGGAATTCCAAATTATGGAATTCAATTCAAGAACTTCCCCTTCTTCCACACATAGTCAACTCACAGCAAAGGATGCAATATGATTTCTACACTTCACAAGACTTCAATTAGAAATCATGCAAGCAATTCAAGGAACAAATTCAGCACAAGACTTCAAGTTTCACTTCACACAATTTAATTTCGGAATAAAGGATCAAGAACCCTATATCCCAATTGGTGAATCATGAAAATTTCCCTTCTCTAAACGTTGCTCCAATACCAAATTATGATGTGCTCAATCGGATTCTAATACTAATTAAATAAAAGAGTAACAATTCAATTCCAATTCCCACAATTGGCATGAAACCAAGCAATATAAGAACCCTAATTTAGCATGAAAAAGAACAAATAAAATAGCTAATTGCACACTAGATATGACACACTAGTAATAATTGGAAGCAACTCAAGGAATATTGATATAACTCAGAATAATTCCTTAAGCTAAACTTGCCTCAATTTCAAATGAAATTGATAAGAGTAGAGGATACGTGAGGAGGAGCTCTCCATGGCACAAAATTAGATATTGTAATGTTCAAAAGTCCCCTACAAACCTTACTTTACAAGTATTTATACTTGTTCTAAATAAGGCATATTTAATAAAAGAAAATACAAGTAAAGAACAACATATGTGGCTGGCTTTCAACGAAAGAAAATTACAAATAAAACCATCACATGTGGCCGGTTTCTTTCAATTCCATGGAGCAATGTAGGATCGGCTCTTCTTTTGATAAAATGCAAATGAAATGAAGGTCGGTTCCACTTATTCCTATAGGTTCAATTTGATTCATAATGGACCATGATATCTTCTTGCAAAAACCGACAAAATGTACCTGCTACAATGTAAAGACAAATTATTATAAGATAAATAAAGATAACATGTGGATGTCTGGGCTCATTTGTTCAAATTGGCTTCTCATTGCTAGATCCAAAGGTTTGATTCCCATCATATATATATATATATATAACAATGAAGATGAGGAGAAGATTAGATAAGGCCATATTAGATTTGTAGGAGATGCCAAGATTGTGTTAGTGATGAACTCCTATAGCCTATATAAAGACATTCCACAGCAGCAGTCGAAGAGAGATTAGATTAGGGAGATAGAATTAGAGTAGAAGAGATAGATAGAATTAGTGATGGGATTCAAACCAATGCAACAACAGGATCCATTACTTGAGCAAAGAGTTAAAGGACTACAAAAGTTAACATTGAGAGTCCTCTTTGAGCAAATGGAACCCGAAGACATTCACATAGTGTCTTCATTCATTTTATATGATTGTTTTATATTTAATTAGGTACACTTGTCAGTACTACAGGATGGCGACTAAACTAATTAGCACATGGTTTAGAGAAGGGTTCACGTTCCATTTGTTGAACTGAAATGAACCATAGATAGCCGACCATGTACTACTTATGCTTGTTTTTCCTTATTTAGGGACTGCTATAAATACTTGTAAGGGGGACAACCAAAAGACACTTTTTTCATATTTTGGAAAAAGCATCACGTGAAAGAAAGGGAATTTTCTCTCTTATTTCATACACTCTTATCAATTCCTTTTTAAGGGTTGTGGCGAGTGGGGCTTGGATTGTTGTGAGTAATATCAACAATTGCAAGTTGTTCCTACTTCTATTAGTGCGTCATATTTGGTAAGAATTTAGAGTTTCATTTTGTTCTTGTTACTTGAAATTAGGGTTCACGTTCAAATTAAGGATCATGCCATTTTGTTGAACAATTGCTTAATTTTATCCTCAATTAGTATTGTGTAATTGAAATTGGATTTGGCAAATCATCTTTTGGTATCAGAGCTTCGATTTGAGGAAGGGAATTAACGTGGGAGTCTTGATTTTGATTTGGGAATTTAGGGTTTATGCCATGCACTTGTTCAATTGTTGATTTTGAATTGAAATTAGATATATTACATGAATTGTGCCATGTTCCATTAATCATTGTGGATTGGATTTGACCAAAGGATTATCTTAGGGTTATTGCCGTAGATGATTTGGGGATTACTACAATTGATTCCATAAATGTGTAATTGTGTAGTAATTGTGCATTAAAGTGCCATGAATGCTCCATTGACATAAGTTGATAAGAGAGCATTTAGGGTATGTGTAATGTGGTGTTGTAGTACACGTGATTTGAATTGAATTTTAAACAAAGGGTGATTGTTGAAGTGCCGTGAGTGTGTGTTGTGAATTGAAGAATTTTGTGCCGTGGTGGGTGTGATGTTCATTTGTGCCATGAGTGTTTGAGTATAGAGAAATTTGTGGCGTGAAGAGTGTGTGTTGAGTGTATAAAAAAAAAAAAAACAATTGTGCCATGTAATGTGTTTATGATTGGAGGAATTGTGCCGTGAGTGTGTGATTTGGAATTGGAGGACTTGTGTTGTGAAGGTGTGATTGTGAGATAAAAAAAAAAAATTATACCGTAGAGTGTGTTTGTGATTTGGAGGAATTGTGCCATGAGTGTGTGATTTGGAATTGAAGGAATTGGTGTTGTGGAGGTGTGATTGTATAAAAAAAATTGTCAAAGTTTAATTTAATAACCATGTCGAATGATAGTGTAAATGGAGGAATTGGTAATGAGGCTAATAGTTAAGTTGTAGGAGGAGGTCAAGGACGTCGTACTGTAGGTGAAAGAAGAACTTTGGAAGAACGATTGCAGGATCTTACTATTATTGTTACTACATTAGCAACACGGGTTGATCGGATGACATTACCACAACCCCTAATGGAAAATCCATAGGCACCCCCACCTCAAGTAGCCCCTAATGATGCACATAGGGAATGAGCAGTTGGAGGAAATAGGGATAAGAGATTAGGAAGAGATTATCATGCTTTTCGGGAGGAAAGGGATGATAACTTTGAGGATGAACCTTATCTTAACAGTGAGTTTAGACCGCCTTGGGGTCTAGAGTATGTAAAATTGCAGATGCCTTCATTTATTGGAAAGGGGCCTGTAGAGGATTACCTTGATTGGGAGGATAAGGTAGAAGGACTCTTTGAGTGCTATGAGATTAATGATCATACGAGAGTTCGTCTAGTAGTAGTTAAATTTATAGGTTATGCTGCCTTGTGGTGGAAGAACCTTGTGGCCAACAGGAGGAGAGATGGTGATGTTGAGATTCATACTTGATAGGAAATAAAAAGGGTAATGACGAAGAGGTTTATACCAGAACACTACAAGCAAGAGTTATTCATGCATCTCCAGACATTGAGACAAGGAGGCAAAACAGTGGATGAATATGTTTAGGAGTTTGAGACACTGAGGATCTGATGTGGGGTAGTGGAATCTCTTAAATAGGCCATGGTGCGATTTGTGTCTAGGTTGAAATATGAGATTGCATGTCTTGTCGAGCTGCATAGGTATGACACTCTTGATGAGGCCATCCAGTTGGCTTTAAGAATTGAGAGGTAGAGGTGCTCTAATCCATATAGAGCATAGAGTAACAGGTATGGATCCACTACTCAGTTATATGGATAAGATAATCAGCAAGTTAAAAGGGGGAAATTGATAAAGCTGTGGAATCAAATGCAACTATTACCGATAGGGACAGGGATAGTTCTGGAAATAACAAAGTGGTTGCTGGGGTTGATATCCGACAAATAGTGCCGGGGTCATCAGGTGGTAAGATTCGTCAAACCCAATGCTTTAAATGCATGGGCTTTGGACACTTGGTTGCTTAGTGTCCCAACAAAAGGGTGATGATTGCTATGGAGGTGGAAAATGAGGGTGACAAGGAAGATGTACTTGAGCCTATAGATTTATCAGCAGTGTTAAAGGAATATTATGAGGATCTAGATGTTGAGGTACATGAGGATAAAGGCAATGATCAATATCTAGCTATTAATTGACTGTGCATGGTAATGACTAAATCTCTAGATATTGAGGACGTGTAGAGAGAAAACCTACTCTATATTCCCTATAGGGTCTAAGGTAATCTTTGTACTTTCATTGATGGTGGTAGTTGCACCAATGTTATATCTGCTGCATTAGTGAACAAACTGCAACTAGTCATTACATCTCATCATAGGCCTTATAAATTACACTGGTTGGGTGAACAAGATAGTCTGTATATCACTCAGAGGGCTAAGGTTCCAATCAGCATAAGGGAGAACTAGCAAGATGAAATTGTTTATGATGTTCTTCCTATGTGTGCATCACATATACTATTGGGTAAACTTTAGTTATTTGACATGAGAGTATTACATGATGGGTATAGAAGCACCAAGCACCTATGTGTTTCAGAAGGATGGTGAAGGGGTTGTTTTGACTTCTATGTCACCAACTGAGATACACGAATGCTAGGAACAGATCAATAAAAATATTGAGAAGAAGTCTTTATTATTGGGGTAGAAGGAACCGGAAGGCAACTTGAGTAGAGTGAAACAGTCACAAGAAATTCAAAAGCTTTATCAAAAGAGTTATGAACATCTCAAGAAGACTCTAGGGCAATTACAACTTCATGGCAACAAGCATTTGCAAACCAAGGTTTTCAATCTAGGTGGCTTTTAGAAATTCTCATATATAATAAAGGACCCATTAGATTTGAGGGCAAATCTTTCACAGGCCCAAGGAGATGATAGGAATTAAACCAATGCAACAAGATCCACTACTTGAGCAAAGAGCTAAAGGACTACAAAACTTAATATTGAGAGTCCTCTTTGAGCAAATGGAACCCGGAGACAATCACATAGTGTCTTCATTCATTTTATATGACTGTTTTATATTTAATTAGGTACACTTGTTAGTACTACAAGATGGCGACTAAACTAATTAGCATATGGTTTAGAGAATGTTTTACAGTCCATTTGTTGAATCGAAATGAACTATAGAGAGCCGGCCATGTGCTATGCTATTTTCTTTATTTTCTTATGCTTGTTTTTCCATATTTAGGGACTACTATAGATACTTGTAAGGGGGACAACCAAAAGACACTTTTGTCATATTTTAGAAAAAGCATCACGTGAAAGAAAGGGAATTTTCTCTCTTATTTGATGCACTCCTATCAATTCATTTTTAAAGGTTGTGGCAAGTGGGGCTTGGATTGTTGTGAGTAATATCAATAATTGCAAGTTGTTCCTAATTCTACTAGTGCGTCATATCTGGTAAGAATTTGGAGTTTGATTTTGTTTTTGTTACTTGAAATTAGGGTTTACGTTTAAATTAAGGATCACACCATTTTGTTAAACAATTGCTCAATTTTATCCTTAATTAGTATTATGTAATTGAAATTGGATTTGGCATATCAATTAGAATTTAAATGAAAATATTAAATAGAATTGGAAAGTAGAATATAATTGATGGGAATCAAACTTATGGTTCCAATAGTAGGGAAACCAAATTGGATACATGAGCCCAAATATCCACATGTTGTCTTATTTATCTAATAATAATTTATCTTTGCATTGTAGCAGGTAAATGTATCGATTTTTATAGAATGGCAAATAAAATTCAATAAGGATCATTGGGGGTCATTTATGGACTTACATCAACTGGTCCACATGTGTTTCATTGAAGTGAAGAACCGGTCATTTTGAGGGCTTATTTGTAATTGTATTTTGTTGTTTAAGAACTGGTCATTTGTTGGTTTAGTTTGTAATTTGGTTTTTTTTTGTTTTTACTCTAATTAGAGCAAGTATAAATACTTGTTAAGTAGGTTTTAGAAAGGACTTTTGAACATGATAAAAATCATCTTATTCTTGTCATGAGGAGAGTCCTTTTCATGCAAACACAACTTTTATCAATTTCAATTGAAATTGTCGCGAGTTTTCTTAAGGAGTATTGTGAGTCATATCAATCCTTCTTAAGTTACTTCCAATTATTTTCTAGTGTGTCATATCTAGTTGTAATTGGTTATGTTACTTTTTTCATCTTTGATGTAAATTAAGGTTCCAATTTTCAAATTTGATTCAATTCCAATTTAAGTGGAATTTGATTCATTTTTGTTGTTATCCTTTACATATTATACAATTGCATTTAATCCTCATCATAGTTTGGAATTATTGTCATTTGAATTCATGCAATTTAGGTTTCAAGTGCTTGTTGGTGTCACGCCTTTTATGGGATTGGTTTGGTGTTCACGCAATTGTCTTGATGTCCTTGCAATTGGATTACTAGGCACATCATCTTTTTGGTATCGGAGCAAGGTTTAAAGAAGGGAATTTTGTGAATCACAATTAGGATTTAGGGTTCTTGATCGTTTAAGACCAAAATTAGATTGTGTGAAGAAAATTTGAAGTCTTATGTTGAATTGTTCCTTGAATTGCTTGCTTGATATTTAATTGAAGTATTGTGAAGTGTTGAAATCAGCTTGCATTTTTGCCGTGATTGGGTTGTGAGTGGAAGAAGGGGAAGTATTTGAATTTGAAATTCCATCATTTGAAGTAGTGTTGATTGTTGCCTTGTTATTTCCTTGCAATAGTTCGGAATTGGGAGTGCATTTTCAGAATTGCTATTCTTGCAGTAGAGGATTTGGAAACAATTTGAATTCAAAAGCAAACATTAAGTTTAAGGAGTTATTGTGTATTGTTAATCTTAATACACTTTGACTATTTTTGAATTGTTTTCTTACCATTTAGAGAAGCCTTCATTAATTGTTCTATTGTTGTTGTTGCTATAAATTAAGAAGTGTAAGAGTGGTGTAGAAGTATGTGTATTGTAGTTAAAGAAGTGTTGCACCGAGGTTGTGTGTGTGTGTGTGTATGTGCCATGGTGAAGTGTGTGTGGCGTAGAAGAGTGTGTGTTGTGGTTCATCTTTTTTTGAATTTCAAAAGCTATCATTAAGTGTGGAAGTTATTGTGTATTGATCATTTAAATACACTTTGACTAGTTGGAATCATTAGCTTGCCATTTGGAGAAGTGTTCATCATTGCTTCTAATTGCATTTGTTGCCATGATTGTAGAGTGTGTTGTGGGTATGTGAAGCTTAGGTGGAGTATACTTTGTGTTTCGAAGTGAGTGAGGACGTGAAGTAGTGGTTGTGTGTTACACTGTGGAAGTGAGTGTGTATACCGTGGTGTAGTGTCGTGATTATTATTGTTGGCATGAAAGTGTGGTTGTTGTGAAGTGGTGATTGTGAGTGATAAAAAAAAAATTTCAAAACCAAGTCGAATGATAGTGTGAATGGGGGAATTGGCAATGAGGCCAATAGCCAAGTTAGTGGTGGTCAGGGTCATCGAATTGCAGGTGGAAGAACTTTGAAGGAGCAGTTATAGGACCTCACCACTATTGTTACTACATTAGCAACAAAGATAGATCGGATGACGATGCCACAATCACTAGTGGTAAATCCTTAGGCACTACCACCTAGGGTAGTTCCTCAGAATGTTCATAGAGAAGGAGCAGTTGGAGGTAATATGGGCAGAAGGATGGAGGGAGATTATCAAGCTCTTAGGGAGGAAAGAGATGATCATTTTGGGAATAACCCTTACCTAAACAGGGATTTCAAACCAAATCGGGGATTGGAGTATGTGAAATTGCAGTTGCCTTCATTCGATGGCAGGGGTTCAGCAGATGATTACTTGGATTGGGATGACATGGTTGAGGGTCTGTTTGAGTGTTATGAAATTGACGATAACACTAGGGTTCGTCTTGTAGCTGTGGAATTCATAGGTTATGCAGCCTTATGGTGGAAAAATCTGGTAATTAGCAGACGAAGGGATGGAGACGCTGGAATACATACTTGTCGGGACATGAAACAGATTTTGAGGAAAAGGTTTATACTTGAACATTATAGGTAGGAACTGTTTATGCATCTCTAAACATTGATGTAGGGAGGAAAAATAGTTAATGACTATATACAGGAGTTTGAGACATTGATGATCAGATTTGGATCAGTCGAGCCTCCTAAGCAAACCCTAGCATGATTTGTGTTTGGGTTGAAATATGAGATTGCTTGCGTTGTAGAGTTGCAGAGGTATAATATACTTGATGAGGCTATACAATTAGCCTTGAAAGTAGAGAGGTAGAGGCGATCCAATCGTTTCCGAGCCACTAGTAATAGGTATGGAACTACAACTAAACCTATTAGAGTAGATGGCCAGATGGGTGGACAAAAGGGAATGGGAGAGCATGCTAAGGCTGTGGACAAAAACATCTCTAGCACTGATAAGGAGAAGAATGTTTCTGGGAAAGGTAAAGAGGTGGTTGGGTCTGATTTTAAGCAAACAGTACTGTAAATACCCCATTTTTGCCCTAGGAATGAACAATAATCAATAACAATCAATTTTCAATTTTTTCCAATTTTCTTTTCTAATTTAGCAAAAATAATAAAAATATTCAAAAAATAAAAATAAATAGGAAGACACATCAATTCTTAAAAATGATTTCAGAAATGGTAATAATAAGGGATAAATAATTTTTACAAATTTTTGAAATTACAAAAGATACAAAAAAATGGAAAAAATGCATCGCACATGTACAATTTGCGATATAAAGAAAATCAGGAAATTGGGCCAGCTCAGCTGGCTCATGTGTGCGTATGGGGAACGTGTAGAGGCCAGAGGTCGCGAGTTCGAATCCTCCCCCGAGCATTATGTGCAATTTTTTCTGCCTTTCGCCTGGAGCTGCCACGTGGCAGCGTGTGATTGGCCGAGGGAAGTCACGCGTGTCGCGCGTGATAGTCTTCTTCGCAAGGCCAGCCGGAGAAAAATCCAGCAGAAGTCCGATAAGGCTGAAATTGTTGGATTTCTTCGAATCTTTTTGGATTTCAATAAATCTAAAATCGAATTATCCAGATAAATCACAAGATTATAACAAATCGGCATCAAATAGGTTGGATAAAATCAAATCTAAAAAACGGAAAAATATGGGTTTATCCAAATCGCCGGATTTGAGCTTATCCGGAGAAGTTTGAAGCGCCTATAAATAGGAATCGAAGGCAGGAAGCTGGAAAACAGATCGAAATCGAGAGAAAGTGAGAGAAGAGAGTAAATCGGAGAGAACCAAAGCCGCGATCGCCGATCGGAGTTGAGCCATCACCAGGAGACGTTTTGAGAGCAAACCACCGCCACCATTGGATTCACCACCCTCGAGAACCTAGGATTCGATACCTCACCCATTGTAAAAGGCCGTTGGAACGCTGTGAACGAGCACTCTCCGCCGCTGTGCCCGACCGATCCGACCCGACCCGATTCGACCCGACCGACCCGACCCGCGCACCGACCCGGATCCAGGTAAGTCGGATTTTCCCGATTTTTTTCAAATTATTTATTTACTTTATTTATTTATTTTTATTCCGATTTGATTTATTATTTTGTTATTTATTTATTAATTTGTTTGTTATTTATTTATTTATTTATATTTCCATAAATAAAAAAATGTTAGAAATTAGATTTCTTTAGGATTTAATAATGTAGAAAAATAATAAAAAATAAAATAATAATAAAAATGTAGAAAAATAATATAAATATTAGAAAAATAATAATAAAACTTTAGGTTTTAAAATAGGATAGATAATAGTTTAGGATAAAATTTTTAACAAAAATTCACAAAAATTACAAAAATCAATAAAAATCATAAAATCATAAAAAAAACTATAAAAATCATGAAAACTTAGAAAAAATATAAAAATTTTTTTGTAGAAGAATAATAAAAATCATAAAAATGATAAAAAAATCATAAAAATTAATAAAAATTAAAAAATTATGTAAAAATAGAAAAAAAAATAAGTTTAGCACTTAGAAAAAAAAATCATTTTCTTCAAATAAATCCAAAATTGATGTTTTCCCTCAAAAGTTATCATTTTCCAAAAGTCAAATTAAAGCTTAAGCTTAGATTTTTTAGAAAAAAATCCCAAAAATGATAAAAACATAAATCAAAAGAGATTTCAAAATTAAAATTCACAAACACACTTAAGGTTTTCAGGAAAAGCGAACTACGGCTTGTTTGATCCTGACTAGCAGGTATGTAGGCACCCATTTGGGTCAACCTATAAAATGAAATAAAAAAAATCATTTTCTTAGAATAATAAAAAACATAATAAAAAGTAACAGAAACAAAATAGAAGACATTTCTAGATGGGAACAATTTTAGGGGACTAGGTGGTAATCGTAAGGTTTTAATAGGTTAGCCTCTGGACTTAGAAACTCTGGTTTTCCTTTTCCTCTTTTCACAAAAACGAAAAGAGGAAATCACGACGATTAGTGGTCCAAATTAAGACTAATCCGCTCCTTTAGTCTTAATTCAATATTTCCCAACAATAGTTGGGTGGCGACTCCAAAAATCAAACGAAATTCCTAATTCAAGTTGAGGATCTACATTAGATGAGCATAGGGTCTAGTCTAGATCGGATTAGGAATGGGAATTCAAAAAAAAAAATAGACTCGACAAGTACCAGGGTCAACCAATGGGAAAATGAGCTAGATTAAATGTTTCAAATGCATGGGCTTTGGACATATGGCTGCGCAGTTTCCTAATAAAAGGGTGATGACTGTTATGGAGGGAAACGATGAAGATGATTAAGAAGAAGTTGTTGAGCCTATAGATTTATCCATAGCTCTATAGGAATATTATGATGATCAGGACGTTGAGACACATGAGGACAAAAAGGGTGAAAAATACTTACCTATTAATGTGTTATCTAGGGTTATGACCATTTCTCTAGATGTTAGGGACATATAGAGGGAGAACTAGTTCCACACACTTTATCGGATTTGAGGTAACTTGTGTGTTTTTTTCATCGATGGTGGTAGTTGCACTAATGCCATATCTGCTACATTAGTAAATAACTTACAACTAGCCACTAGTCCACATCCATACCCTTATAAATTGCATTAGTTAGACGACCGAGGTAGTTTACACGTTACATAGAGGGTAAAGGTGCCATTTAGTATAGGAGATAGATACAATGATGAGATTATCTATGATGTGCTTCCCATGTGCGACTTTCATATATTGCTGGGTAGGACTTGGTTATTTGATAGGAAGGTGCTACATGACGAGTTCAAAAATAGATACATGTTTCAGAAAGATGCTATTCGGATTATCTTAACTCTTATGTCTCCATCTGAAGTTCGCTCATTCTAGGAACGAATTAAAAACACCAATGGTTTCTCAAGACCTCAAGCCAACAAGCAAACACAAACACTGGGTGTTAGTCCAAGAGAAGACCCTTTAGATTTGAGGGCAAATCTTTCAGAGGCCTGAGGAGATGATGGGAATCAAACCTATGGTTCCAATAGTGGGGAAATCAAATTGGATACATGAGCCCAAATATCCACATGTTGTCTTATTTATCTAATAATAATAATTTATCTTTGTATTGTAGTGGGTAAATTTATCGGTTTTTATAGGATGGTGAATAAAATTCAATAAGGATCAATTGGGGGTCATCCATGGACTTACATCAATCGTCTACACGTGTTCCATTGAAGTGAAGAACCGGCCATTTTGAGGGCTTATTTGTAATTGTATTTTGTTGTTTAAGAATCGGCCATTTGTTGTTTTAGTTTGTAATTTGGTTTTGTTGTTTTTACCCTAATTGGAGCAAATATAAATACTTGCTAAGTAGGTTTTAGAAGGGACTTTTGAACTTGAGAAAAATCATCCCATGAGGAGAGTCCTTTTCACGTAAATACAACTCTTATCAATTTCAATTGAAATTGTGGCGAGTTTGCTTAAGGAGTATTGTGAGTCATATTAATCCTTCTTAAGTTGCTTCTAATTATTTTCTAGTGCGTCATATCTAGTTGTAATTGGTTGTGTTACTTTTTTCATCTTTCACGTGAATTAGGGTTCCAATTTTCAAATTTGATTCAATTCCAATTTGAGTGGAATTCGGTTCATTTTTATTGTTATCCTTTACATATTATACAATTGCGTTTGATCCTCATCACAATTTGGCATTATTGTCATTTGAATTCACGCAATTTAGGGTTCAAGTGCTTGTTGGTGTCACACCTTTTGTGGGATTGGTTTGGTGTTCAAGCAATTGTCCTTGTATCCTTACAATTGGATTACTAGGCACATCAATAATTAAAATATTAGAGTAGATTAAGGAGTTTTATATTTTAATTTCAATGCTTTTTATTTATGCACTCTTTTTATATTTCTATTTTTAGATTTAACATGTTTATAGCTTAATTTCTGTTATATTTAGGGTATGATGAATCTTAGAATGTACATGCAATTTCTATTATTATTTAATGATTTATTTAGCATTCTTGTGATTCAATTATATGTTCCTTATTATTTTCAATTTAATATTGTCGACATATTAGTTGAAATTTGATTTCTTATATAAAGATCGAGAGATTTTATATAAGAATAGATCTAGCATAATTGAAAAGAGTTAAATGCAATCCTATAGATAGGATGACGTGATTCTTCTGAATTAGGGTAAAACATAATAGTGGAATTTATAGATTGAATGTAATGCAATTTTAGGGGTTTTAATTAGAAAAAAATTCTAATTAATCAACATAGAATTAGGAATTAGTATGATTCGAGAGAGCTATTAGTGCGGTTTAGGAATTCCTAAGATCCAAGAATAAAATAAAAATTGAATAATAATTAGTTTGTCACATTAGTAAGTCTCAAGGGATTCAATACCTGAATACATTTTTTATTGATTATTACTTTCTTTAATTTATTTGTAATTTATTTTATTTACTCATTTATTTAATTTTTTGATTAGATAATAAGAGAAAGGGTAATTATTAGTAATTGTAATCCCTATGGGATCGACACTCGTATTTTTATCCCCTATAGTATAGGATCGATAGGTGCACTTGCCTATAGGTTTAAAGTTAGATAGTAGGAAGATCGATATCAATAGTCCATGTTCTAAGCTCATGATAGGAATCAAAATCCAACAAGACCTATCATTAGGGCAAGAACTAAAGGAATTCGAATTTTGGTGATGAGGGTCCATTTTGAGCAGATCAACCTCGGAATTATTTATAAATTAACCTCTTTTCTATTATTCTTGTATTGTGTTTTCCAACAGGCACACTTATCATATTTTATAGGGCAATGGACAAACTCCCTCAGACTCAGCTTGTGGGTTATCCATGGGCTGACCTGAACCGGCGATGAGCTGGGCCGATAAATCCTATAGAAGATCGGCATCTTGAAGACCAATTTCTTTTATATATTTTTCATTTGCATGGACTATTTATGTTGTAATCATTTTGGGAAATTTTTATTTCCTTGTAATTTTCATTTAGGACTAGCCACTTTAAAAGTGGCAAACTTGTCATTTTGACCACTTTCTAACCCTAGGAGTAGCAAGTATAAATACTTGCTTATAAGAGGGTTTGAGGAGGCCAATTTTTATAGATTTGAGAGACACATTTCACATGTGAATTAGGTTTCTTTCCTTAGTTCCAAACTCTTATCAATTTCAACCCAAGAATTGGAATTATGGCGAGTGCGACGAAGGCGAATTGTGAGTCATATCAATTCAACTTTGTTGTATGTTCATTTCTTCTCTAGTGAGTCATATCTAGGGTAGATTTGGATCTTTCTTGGACATATTTGTGGTTCTATTTCGTGGACAACAATCTTGTAAGATTGATTGTTTCCTTGAGCACTTGAATTACATATTTTATTTTTAGTGTTGGCGTGAATTTGTGATTGAAAGGGAAAGTGGATTTCATGGTTTTATTGCTTTCTTTGATCTGATTTCCACGTGATTGTCAATCCTTATTGTGGTTACTTGGTTAATGTTATCAATAGAGATTATAATTAAATCATTTGAACATCATTTTCCATCAAAATCTACAAAGGTGTCACGTGAATTGCTTCCTTGGTGGACCGGTTTTGTATGAGACTTGAGACTTGTTTTCTTGAGTCATTTGATTGTGCTTAGAAGTGGAATTAGGCACATCAGCTCATTAAGCCAACACTCCCTAAAACACTATGAAGAATGGTTTGATCACTTTAATTCTATCAATTGTCTAAATAATAAATTCAGATTTTTATTGTGCTTAGCTAATGTTAATATACTAATAATTTAGCACTCTACAATTACAACTAGTTTTAATGAACGAAGTTTATTACGAAGGTGATCGAAGGTTAATAAGATGATAACATCAACAAATTAAGCACTATGAGAACAAAACTAGGACTTTTGCCAGATGGTCATACTACTAGTTCATGTTTTTGATTTATTCAATTTTTGTGTCATTTCCCCTAATATAGAATTCTCTAATAATATACATTCATTAAGTTAGTTGGGTTTGTTTGTTCTAATTTCTCTTTATGGAGGCAAACATCAAATCTAAACATGGTTTTTTGTACTTGAAATAAAGTTAATAGATTTTAGCACATTGATTAAGCTATGTTGGATGCTAGAGCTGAATCTTTTAGCCCTCCACTTGGAATACAAGCCCATGAATTGTTTTTATATAGCTAAATCCTAGATTGATTATGTAGACATTCTATTTTCCCATCTTTTCTTTACTTTAGGATAATCTTTGGAAGATAAAAAAAAAAAAAGAATATTGGGGCATAGAACAATTTTTGGGGTAAGAAGCATATCTTTTTTAGGTAAGAAAATAATCTTTATAATTTCCTGTGCATATTGGTAACTTAGTGGACTTGAAATCTTTTCTTTTAATTTCAATGCTTTGAACTAGCCCTAGGTTCAATTTATTCATTCGAATAAGGGATAAATATTTTATTTATGCTTAAATAAAATCAGAAAATTAATTGTTAAAGTCCCAATTTGTTGGATCTCTAAAACAAAAAGTTCAATTTTTGGTCAATTAGTTCAAATTGAACTCTAAAATCACTAAATTGAACTTTATAATGAAATTTATTTTTATGCATTGTGATGATTGGTGGCCTAGTTGGTTAAGTAGTATGCATGGATTTTATGTTGATTTGGGTTTGAATCCCCATTATGTAATCTATTTTTCAATTTTTCGGCTCTAGAAATTACCTATATTTATGTGTAATTACATTTAATAATGAATCGAAAGGAAACCACCACTTAATGATTGGGGAGCTAGCTTGCATGTATGAGGTCTAATGTTTGATTCCTCATGGATATGAGAATTATTTATTTTTGCCTTTGCTGTATAGGAACTTGACCACATCGTCTTCCCCCAAATGAGAAACAAATCCTTTAATAGAGAAGGAGAACAAAGAGATTGATCAATCTAGGGATGTTTTGATCCATTTCTTCACACTTCATGCACGCTTTAGGAAGTTGGAACATTAAGAATCATGTTAGTAGCTTCCTTCCAAATCAATAAAGCATTGGGATCAAAATTTAACATAAAACCCAAAAGACCCATGAATTAAAAAAAATCAATTTTGCTACCTCTTAAGCTTCCTAGTGCATTTTGATTGCAAATTTGTATAAAAGGGAGTTTTGTGATTCATTTAATAGAAAAAAATGAGATTGAAATCACTTAGAATCATTTAAATCTACTCAGACTCCTTAGGCTAAGTTTTGATACCTACCACTCTCTCTTTCTCTATAATTTTAAAACAAAGCTAGCAACACTTAAAGCTAACCACCACCATCAAATGCTTCTCCATCAACCAAGTAACTCAAAAACACTTCCAATCATTGAAAACCACTACAAGCCACCCCCAATTATAAAAACAAAAATCCCAAATTGAGCTTCTTAGCAATTCTTTGAAAATAATTGATTGCACTCTTTCTCCTATTAACCCGTTAATGTGCTTAAATCCATGGACCAGACCTAAACGCAAACGGTTCACCTTATGATCTCTTATAAGAAATAAGCTTAGGATAAAATGATCACAAAGTAATTGGAACCAGAGACCAAACTACTCAATTCAGGGAGAATTTAGCCACTAGATTTGCAACTGATAGTGTCTTATTTATGTTTTTTTTTTTTATGTAATATTTGAAAACAATAAAGGAACTAAGATATGAGTGACTCCTTCTATGAATATAACACACCAAAGGAAAATTGAACTACACTTAATCCACTAGATTGCGATCTAAAGAGATTGATAAGAGTAGAATATTGAATGAGAATAATTCACACAACATTAAATAGGAATAATGTCATTCATCGTTATTCTTCTTAGTGTCACATATGAATATTTATATTGGAATAGTTACAATTAAGGAAAATAACTATAAAGGAAAGTAAATAAGTCGAACATAAGAAATAGAACAATTGCTATATCCCTCTAAATTAATTCTTCTAGATTCGTAATTCCTCCATATTATTAGATTTAATAAAGGTAACTTCCATATCTATCTAAAGGAATCTATTTTATTTAAATCTAGCTTTAATGCCTTCAAAAAGTCTTCATGCCTTGAAAGTTTTAGTCTTCATGTTGACTCAGAAACAAGTTTGGAACCACAACTCCTTCTATTAGAAACTAGGTTAGAACCACATGCTTTTTTCTCATTAAAGCTAATCTATCCTTCCATTTCTAATAATAACAAGCTTCTTCCTAGAGTAATACTATGGACTCAATACTCGATGGAATAAGTTTTCTCTTTTCTCAACATAGTTTCTTGGAGCACTCTTTCTACTAAATGGTTTAAACCCTTTGTTCTTGCTCAAGTCATGGTCCTCTTAGTGTCGAAATCGAGTTCAGAGCTTTATTCCCATAATTTCTTTAAGATTGGTGAAGATTTGTCCTCAAATCTATTGTGTCTTCTATTGCACCTTTATCCAGAGTCAATAAATAAGTTGATAAATTTGTAACATTAAATATAACAATAACACCTCTAAACCCATTAGGTAACTCCTATTGATAAATATTATTATTTATATTCTTGAGAATATTAAATAGTTCATTGACTATAGATGCAAACCTCTATTGTCTTTGACTTGGAAGCCTTTCTTTTCGAAGATGTAGCCATACTAACTCCCTAGGTGGAAACTCCTTATGCTTCCTTCCCCAACCTTTATATTGTTTTTGTTTTTGTTTTGTCAGTCTTCTTAAGCTTCTCAGTTGCTTTTTGATTTATCTTCTAAATCTTCTTAGCCTTCTCAAATGCACTAATACTTTCTTCTCTAGAAGCTGCTACAGGTATCATATCCAAAGGAATGGTAGAATTATACCCATAAGTAACTTCTAAAGGTGATTTTCCTGTTGAATTGTGAATTAACATGTTATAAGCAAATTTGATAGTGGATAAACACTCATCCCAATCTACCAAGTTCTTACCTATAGTTGTTTTCGAAGTTTGATTGACTACTATTGTTAGTCCATCAGTTTGAGGTTAGCAAACTATATTGAATGTCAACTTAGTTCCTAGCCTCTTCCATAGGGTCTTCCAAAAGAAATTGAGAAATTTAACATCTCCATCCATGGCTTAAATGGTAATCCTAATATGCCATTTTATTGAATTTATCTAACACCACTAGAATAGAATCCTTTCCTCTAGTAGTCATTGGTAATCCCAAAACAAAATCTATGCTAGTATCCATCCATGGCTTAAATTGTATGGGTAATATCATGTAAACTTTAAAAACCTCCTGCCTACTCTTAGCCTTCTTATATGCTATACACTTTTGTACCACATTATGTAATCCTTCATCATGTTAGGCTAATAAAAATGCTTTCTCAACAATTTACAAGTTCTTTTCTCCCCAAAGTATCTTAACAATCCTTTTAGAATGTGTTTCTTTCTCCAATAACTCCCTCATTGACCTTGTTAGAATGCACAACTTGCATTTTCAAAGGAAATATCCTTCCACCAAGTAATAATCATCCATTGCCAACTGATTTCTACATCTTGCTGCTATAGAACTAAAGGACTGATCTTTAACATATTGTGTCTTGAGTAAGCTAAAGCCAAGTAATTTCATTTATATACTAGTAATTAGTACATACTTTCATGACAATGCATCTACAACAACATTTGTACTCTCTCTTGTACTTGATAACATCGGTAACTTTAAAAAATTAACCCACTTTGGTTGCCTTCAAGATTATCTCTATTGGCCCTTTAAGTACTTTAGAGATTCATGATTAATATAGATAATGAACTCTTTTAGAAGCAAATAGTGCTACCAAATAGTAAGAACTTTAATGAAAGACTAGAGTTCTTTATCGTTTGTAGAATAATTAAGTGTGACTTTACTTAACTTTTCACTAAAGTAAGCAATAGGTTGTTTTTCCTACATCAGAACAACCCTAATACCAACTTTAGATGCATCACACTCTAATTCAAAAGTCTCTTTGAAATCAAGAAGTACTAACATAGGAGCATTATTAAGTCTTTGTTTTACTTCCTCAAAACTCCTCTATGCCTTTTCACTCCATTTGAACTCCAAATTTTTCTTAGTTAACTCCATTAATAGAGCTACAATAGTACTAAAGTTTCTAACAAACCTCGGATAGCAAGAAGCAAGTCCATAAAAACTCTTTTCTTTAGCCACAGACTTTACAACTAGCGATTCCACAATTGCCTTAACCTTTTTTGGATCATCCTTAACTCCTCATTCCGATAATATAAGCTTTAGAAACATTACATCCTTTTGGAAAAATGTAAACTTCTTTAAGTTTCCATATAATTTCTCTTATCTCAACACAGGAAATATAAAATGTAAATGCTTTTGGTAACTATCTATGTCACGGCTATAAACAAGAATATCATCAAAATAAACCATAACAAACTTACCAAGGAAATCTTGTAGAACATGATTCATCAGTCTCTCAAAAACATTTAGTGCATTAGTCAATCCAAATGGTATAACCATCCACTAATAGAGGCTATCTTTTGTCTTGAATGTAATCTTCCACTCTTCTTCAGGTTTTATTGGAATTTGATGATAGCTACTCTTTAAGTCAATCTTCAAAAGGTCTTAGCACCATGCACCTCATCTAACATGTCATCAAGGTCTGGAGTAGAATACTTGTACTTGATGGTAATCCTATTAATAGTACAACTATCCACACATATCCTCCATGAAACATCCTTCTTTGGAACTAATAAAGTAAGCATGGCACATCGTCTTGTGATTTCTTTAACATACCTTTGATCAATCAACTCATCCATTTGCCTCTTTAATTCCATTGCTTCTTTAGGATTCATTTAATAAGTTAGCTTATTTGGTAACATAGCTTTAGGAATAAGATGAATGTTGTGCTCAATACCTTACATAGGAGGTAACCCTTTGAGTGATTCTTCTCGAAATACATTCGTAAACTCCTCTAATAGTTTTCGAATAGTTTCAAGGATTGGTTCTTAGACTTCTAAGAATAGAACCTGTTGAATATACAATATGTACATAGGACCACTAGGTCTAATAATATTAAGAAACTCTCCTTGGGTTATGTGCCAACAATCCTATTATAAGTACACAAGGCCAATTGAAGAACCAATTAAACAAAGTCCACAAATGACATGATACCAATTACCATGTGAACCCTAATTACATGAAACAATTTGCTCTGATACGAAAAATTATGATGTGCTCTATTGGGATCTTAATACCAATCAACAAGAACACACATACAATTGATTCGATTCTAATTAAAACGGCATGAACAAGTTGTAGATAAAATCCCTAAATGGTGTGAACTAAATTAGAAGTACTACAAGTGGAGTCCAATACCAATCAAATACAAAGGAACAATTCAATTCCAATCCTTACAATTGGCGTGAAAACCTAGCAATACATGAACCCTAATTTGGTGTGAAAGGAACAAATAAAGATCAATCAATTATAACTAGATATTACTCACTAGTAATAATTGGATGCAACTTAAGAAAATCTTGATATGACTCAGAAGAATTCCTAAGCCAACTCGCCACAATTTCACAAGTGAAATTGATAAGAGTAGGTGGCGTGAAGAGAGAGCTCCCAAGACAACAAAATTCAAGTGTGTAATGTTCACAAAGTGCCCCTCTAACCCTACTTTGCAAGTATTTATACTTGATCTAAATAGTGCAAATTTAATAAAGAAAATTACAAGTGAAAAACAACAAGTGTGGCCAGTTTTTGCACTAAAGGAAATTACAAGTAAACCCTCATAAGTAATTGACTTCTTGCACCTCCATGGAACAATATTGGATTGATTCTTCTTTGATTGATGTAAGTCCATAAATGACCCATAATTGTGCCTTAGTGAATTTTACCTGCCATCCTGTAAAATCGACAAATTTACCTGCTACAATGTAGAGGCAAATTATTATGAAATGAATAAAGATAACATGTGGATGTCTGGAATCATTAGTTCATATTGGCTTCCCTACTACTGGATCCAGAGGATTGATTCCCATCATTGGGTCATAAAAAATGACTCATTCTGATAATTGACTAGCATCATCTGAGTATTCCTTACTTCTGAAGGACTTGTAGGCAATAACAATACCATCTTACCATTTTTAGAAAAAACATAAATATCCTGATACCCATCTTGTACCACTAGCTAGTCAAATAACCATAGTCTTTCCAATGATATATGAGAAGTACTCATAGGCACCATATCACATTCTAACTCATCACTATAATGATTAAAGATATAAATTGGAACCCTAACTCACTTAGTAACATGCATAACTCTTTTATCACTAAGCTAATGAAGCTTGTAAGGCCTACGATGGTTGAAAATAGGTAACTTTAACTTCTCCACCAAAGCAACAACAACCACATTAGTTTAACTTCCTTTATCTATAATCATGGCACAAGTATGTCCCCTGATTTGACACTTAATATGCAATAGGTTCTCTCTCTGCTTTTCACTTGGCATAATATCTATACTTATAGTTCATCTTATTACAAAGGAAATCACATCTCCCTTAGCTTATCTAGTACCATCCAATTCATCATCATACTATCTTAAAATACCACTAGAATCATACTCTTTGTCTTCTCTATTATCTTTACTTTCAACATCACCTCCTTCCTTCATAACCATCACTCTTCTATATGGACATTGTGCAACCATATGCCAAAATCTAAGACACTAAAACATTTGAGTTGACTACTATACTTTCTAGTCAACCTTTGGTCATCTCCTTTGGCTATAGAGCTAGTAGAAGCTATCCCTTTGACATCTTTTTTCCTTTCTTGTCTTTTTTTCTTTTCATAATTCTTTTCCCTTTTATTTCTTCTCTCTTGACTTCTTCCTATTCTTGTGGGGCCTCTAGACATAGGGCACCCTATAATGGTTTCTAATCAATTGTCACTACACTTTGATGGTTAATTGAATAACCTCCTCTAAGGTGTCAATATTTTGAAGCTCCACTACCTTAAAGATGTCATACTTCAGTCATGTTGTAAACTAAGAAATAGTATGCTCCTTCAATTCCATGACTTCACATCAAATCATAAGCATCTCAAACCCCTTAATATACCCTCCCACATTAATTCCTCCCCACTCCAAAGTTTAAAGCCTCAAATACATTTCCTATTTGTAGTACTCAAAACAAAATCTGTACACAACAAGCATTTCATCTCTTCCCAAGTTTCTACATCTCCTTTTCCTCTCTTCATCCTCTAAGCCTTTAGATTCTTCCACCATAAAGTAGCATATCCTTCAAGCTTTAATGCAACTAACCTTACCTTTGTTTTCTTATCATAATCATGATAATAAAAATCCTTTTCAACCTTATGCTCCTAATCAAAATATACTTTTATAGATTCTTATCCCTCAAAAGGTGGAATCTTCATCTTAATTGTTTCCACTTCTTGTGTCTAATGATTCCCTCTATTGTTGGCCTCTACTTTGAAGTTATCTCCATCACTTTCATCAAGATCTATAACCACTCTCCTACCTTGGTCATGTGCACCTTCTCTTTATGCTTCTAGATTTCTTAATCTAACATTTATAATCTTGATGGACTCTGTTAAATCTTGTAGGGTATTGGTAATTGTAACATCAACAGTGTCCTCTATCCTTCTTTAGCCTTTGCCATCCCAACATATATTGTTTCCTGACATCTTGACACTAACCACTCTTAAACTACTCTTCATGGTAAAACCTTCACTCTAATACCAAAAACTATGATGTGCCTTAATCTGTAGACCAGACCTAATTATGATCGATTCACCCTATGATCTCTCAAAGGAAATAAGCTTCGGATAGAATGATCACAAAGAAATTGGAACCATAGATTGAACAACTTGATTTAAGGAGAATTTAGCCACTGGATCAACAATTGACAATGTCCTATTTATGGGTTTTTATGTAACATTAAAAAAACAATAAAGGAACCGGGATATGGATGACTCCTCCTGTGGATATGATACACTAAAAGAACATCAAAATACACACAATCTATCTAATATAATGCATAAGCAAAGTGAAATGGTTTGCTTGCCATAATTTAAAGAGACCGATAATTGTAGACACCCTATTTTTACCCCTTTTTTGTTTTAGGGTTTTCTAATTTAATAAAGAAAAGAACCTCATTTAGAAGAGATAAATAATAATAATAATAATAATAATAATAATAATAATAATAATAATAATAATAATAATAATAATAATAATAATAATAATAATAATAATAATAAAAGAAAAAAATGAAGTGAACAAATGAATAAAAATTCATAAAAAGAAAAAAGGAAAAGAAATAAATAAATAAATTAGGCTTATTAAATATTCCAAATAAATTGAAGCTGCTTAAATTAACAAGAAAAGGTAATAGCTTAGCTGGTTGGTAACATGCATGGAGAGGTTGAAGTCATGGGTTTGACTTTAAGGGGCTTATACTGGATGCATTTAGTTTTTCTTCCTGATCTGGATACGTGGCGCGCATGGATTGGCCACAGCAAAATCCTATCCATCTCCTTCCTCCAGAATCTTATGAGCACAAACATATTAGGCAAGCAATCCTTGCCTATTTTTAGCTTGGTTTTACTCATTTTTCATCATTTTTTGTCAAATAAAAAGTAGTAATTTATAGTAGATGGAAGATACAAGTTAAATGTAATCAAAAGTACATCAAATAGTTAAGGAAACCAGATTGAATTTGACTTCAAAAAAAAAAAAAGATATATTAAAAATTTCCGAAATTTGCGAGGTGAATTATTTTGCATTTTTATCTAGATTCCTTAAATATTTTGTTGCAAATACATAAAAAAAAGACTGCTTAACACATCTAAATCTTTAATTATGCTTCATAATTATTCAAATTGTGCTAATTTTAGATGTAAAACTATGTAAAAAAAAAAACCTATATTCATCAAGATGCTAGTTTTTTTTTTTTTTTTCCCGTAACTAAGGCTTTCTTGTTTGGAATTGAGGCGTTAACAGTTAAATGAGGATCCCTAGTATCGATTGGGGGAGGCTTTACAATTTAAAAACATGAAAGTCACTTTAAATTTACTCTTTTTGTCTTTAAATCACGAAACCACTCTCTTCAATTTCTCTTATTAGAGAGAATCTCGAAGTGAAACAAAGCTAGTAATCGAATTCCCTTAAACTAAAGATTCAAACTTAACCCTTAATTGCAGTTGAAATTTCATGATTTTCCTTAAATTTCGATGGATTAGAAGTTTCGGTATTATATTGTTCTTCCACTAATTTAAGCAAAATTAGACATCTGCTACAACAACTAATCGTGAAATCAACTTCAGGCTTTGATCCATAAGCTCCTTTGAAGTTGGTCTAACCTAACCACCGCAGTCAACCATTACTTCTACCACCTAAACTGCCTTAACTCCAATTCGTGCATAAGGTAAGTGCTTTTCCTTTACTTTTTTCTTTTTTTGTCCAATTTTTTTCATTAAAAAATAGTAATAAATAAATAATATATGAACGTACGCTTGTGATATATTCTGGCTATTGGTGTTATTTTTGCTGTTACATTATTTATGTTATCATTTAACACAAAAAAATCAATAAATAAATATTTTATGGGTGTCATGTTTTTATAATGATGCCTTTTAGTTGTCTTTCAATCATTAAAATTTGCAATTTAGTGCTATTTAGTGCATAAAAACCATAAATATTAAAAAGTTCAAAAAAAAAAAAATTCCTTTTAGTATGCTTATATTGTCTTTATGTTTTAATTCATATTACTAACTCTTTAGGTTCTTTATTTTCTTGGTATTATTTAATTTTTTTTAAAAGATAAAAAGTTTCCTCTTTTTCCTTATGATGATTTAAAAAAAAAAAAGAATTTTTTTTATCACTTAGGAAAAATTATTATTATTATTTTAAATCCCAATTGTTTTTTCCCCTCAAAATTAGTTTTTTAGGGATTTTCAAAAGAAAAGGATAAAAAAAAGTTTTTAATACAATAATTTGGTAATTAAGTGAAGTGAAACCTTCCTTTTTCATAAAACTAACAAACACACTAAAGTTTTTATAAAAAGCGAATTACAACTTGTTTGATCTTGAATCATGGGAGCATCGGTACTTTAGGGGGCAACTGTAAAAAATAAAAAAGAATTATTTTCATTTTCATATTTATTTTTATTATTTTTTTACCTCTTTTCTTCTTGTAAATAAATAATTTTTTAATGATAAAAAGGATATAATAAAAAATATAATCAAAATTCAAAAGGTTAAGGTAAGGTTTTAATAAGTTAGTCCCTAAATTCAAATTCTCTATTTTTTAAATATTTTTTCGTAGATTAATAATTAAGTTAAGATTAATCTGCTCAATTAATTCTGACTTAACATATTTTCCCAATTTTAGTTGGATGATGACTCCAATTTCAAAAACAAAAAAGAAAAACCAGGTTTTTCCTAATTTAAGTTGATGGTTCACATTAAATGAGCATAGGTTTTAGTATGAATCAAATTAGGAAAAATTAAAAATTAGACTTAATAGCTTGGTGACTTTACTGGGGAATTTCAAGTGGGCTAGCCACCTAAACTTTTTGAAATTATAATTTATTTTAAATACCCTTAATTTATATTTTTTTGGTAAATATTTGATTGTACTAAAGTTTTTATTTGAGAGTGATGTAGGGATTTAGAAACTCAACTTTGAAAAGGGTGGTTTTCATGATGTGTGATTAGATATGGTTAGACCTAGACCATCTAGGACCTTAGGATGGGGCGCCAATGTGGAAGTTCTGGGTATAGTGGGGTAACCACCGCTTGGGGCCGATTAGGCTACCCCACCCAATGCTTTGATGTGAGCCAAGATCCATTTCTTCGAAAAAGTGAGAAGCCATAAAGCTTGGAGACCTTTAGAACCTATCCTTTTGCATACACAAGTTATTGAAGCAACAAATAATTAATGATGTGGCACCTTGTAAAAGTTGCATCTCGAAGTTTCGAAATAGTTTTTTTGTAAATTTCCTTGTAAAGTTTTTTATTATAATGATGATGTATTTTTCCATGCAAATTTCAAATGTGATTTAGAATTTTGTAAAATAGGATATTGGTTTGTAATATCAAAATTTTATTTGTAATTTTACTAGATGGCCAACACTTTAATTAATTGTCTACTTCACAAAGAGATCCATGTTCGCAAGCCTTTAGACTCAAAGCTGGTATTGGATCATTGGTTCACTCTATACAACCAAGAAATTAAGCTATCATAAAGGACAAGATTGAGCCCATGCTCTCACTAATGAAGATCAACATCAACATACCTTTGATTTAAGTTGCATTAAACTTTTGGGAGCCCAAGCTTGTGGCTTTCTTTATCAATCCGCATGAGATTACCCTAACCATTGAAGGATATACACAACTTCTCCATGCTCCGCTTTCCAATGGGGTATATACGCCAGATTTAAAGGCTAGGCTATCCAACATCTTCAACATACTTTGAAGGATCCACAGGTTAGTGATCAACAAAGCATTGGGAGATTGTAATGGACATTGCCATAGATCAGATGACTTATAGACATGGTTTGGGGTATGTTTTGATGCTGAAGATAAGAAGGATATCCTATGTGGAAGCCCTAAGGACAACAGATAGAATCAGGCTCACGCCTTCATCTTATCGACATTTGCAACCCTTATTTTCCCTATTAGGGTCTTCCACATTCATTATAGAGTAGCTGAATTAGTGACTTAATTTTAGAGGGAGAGTCCTACATTTTAGCCTTCTTAGCTAAGTGGATCAAAAACATGAATTTTGTGAAGAAGAAGGTCATGGAATCCTTTGTTCTACCATCAATCTTATCTTGGTTTGGTTCGTGAGCCATCTTAAGTGTTTTAGGCTAAACATGGTATGACAGTTACTAGCCCAGTGGATTGATCTTATAGATTCTTGTGTAGATAGGACGAAATTACCAAATGATGTTCCTAGCTATAGTTGGGTTGAGGTGCTCAAAAGCTTTAGTGTTGAAGATATCTTATGGATTACTAGATGGAATTATTGCAATAGAGTTATTTTGATGTGCAAGAACTTTCAAGCAGTTCCATTAATTGGGCTTAATTGGTGTATTTGCTATTATGTATATTTAGCGATTCGTTAATTTGGTACCATCTAAGACATAGTCCACTGCCTTCATTAGAGTTAGTTACAGTTAAATTTCAAGACCTAAACATATTAGTAGCTGACAAGGTTGCTAAATTGATAGAAATAAGGGCCTTATGGGAATTAAAATTGAAAGCCCTAATATTGATCTTGGAGAATTGGATGGTGAAGTGGGAAAACAATGAGCTACCAAGGATTTCATCATTAACCAGTAGTGTAAGATGAGAGAAAGGATGTATCGGGCTCCCAATGTCATTCGTCCTACACTAAACAACCTAAGCCCAAAAATGAAGACTTATATGGAGCAGGTGCAAGCTTAGATGGGAGTCTGTTTTGAAATTGTAGAAGGTAAGAAGGATATATGGAAAAATAGATTCAAAGAATCTAATAGGAGGAATAAAGCACTTGAAGCCCGATTGAGAAATGCTTAAGAGAAGATTAGGGAATTAGAAGCTATTGCAATAGCCAAAGGGAAGAAGAAAGATTTAACATTTAGCCATCAAAAGAAGAGGAAGTTGGAAGCTATTACAAAAACTAGCGGCCAAGGAAGAAGAGGCAAAACATAGATTATAGGATTTTCTTTTTAGTATAGATATTTTTATCTTTGAATAATATAATTGAACTCCAAAATTTGTAATATTAATAAAATTTCACCATTGCCACATCTTTAATTAGTTGTCGGTTCCTATTTTTGTATTAGTATGCTATACATGCATCATATTTTGTTTTCTTGCCCTTTAAATATGGAAAAAACGAAAGAAGAAAAAGAAAGAATTAATGCTTGCTAATGGGATTTGAGTGTGATTTGATCTAGGTACCAAAGATAGCTTCTAAACAACCAAAACCCTTGAGAAGTCCAATCAAAACCCATTACAGTTCTAAGATGGCTAGTAGTGGCAATAACAATGGCAACAAAAACACCAATAATGGGAATGGTAATAGCACCAATACCTCCCCCAACCTAAAAATGATTTCTTTGGAACAAACAATCCAGAAGACCAATTAAGTCCACTTCTTAACTAAGAGCATCCATCTCCTTTGTGTTACCGAACTCGCTCAAGAGGAATACTTAAGGGCTTGAAAAGGAGAGGTAATTAAAACCCAGCCACCTGAATATGAGGAAATCAACTCCTAACTTAATCTTGCATTTGAACATGAGCCTAAAACAACAATTTATCCTACATTTAACACAAGTCCAACTCTTGATGACCTTAAAAGAGAATTGGAAGACGAGTAGAAAGAAAATGGAAGGAAACTTTTCCAGCAATTTGCTGATAAAATGAGGACTTTGGAAGGCCTTGATAGTTTTGATCAGGTTAGCATCACTAATTTGTCAACTTATAATGTGAGTGCTTACCTAGAAAAATTCCAAGTGCCAAATTTTGAGAAATATAATGGCACTAGTTATCCCAAAATGCACACAAGATGAGCAAGTATGTACAGTATGACCAACTCATCGTCTAAGCCTTTCAAGATAACCTTACAGGTCTTGCTTTAGCATAGTATGCACAATTAGATTTTAGTTAAGTCAATACATGGGATAAGTTGACTCACACATTTTATGAGCAATATAAATTCAATATTGAGGTTGCCCCTTTAGTATGGGATTTAGGGAGTCTTTGAAAGAAGCACAACGAGTCCTTTAAAGAATACGCTTAGCATTGGAGGGCTTAAGCTGCAAGGGTTTCCACTTCAGTCTTGGAGAAGAAACTAACCTTTATTTTCATTAATACATTAGGGAAGCCTTATTTCACATATTTGATTAGGCAAACCTTGTCCAACTTTATAGAAGTAGTGGCAATAGGATGCAAGATAAAGAATGCCATTACTTTTAGAAAACTTTAAGCTAGCGACTCTTTTAAAATCACATCATTACCAAGGCTTATAGGGAACAATAAAGGCAAAGAAGCTATAGTTAGAGTGGTTAACTTAAGCTGGAACAATAGATCTAGTTCTCACATTTCTTTTCAAACAAAAACAACCCCAATAATAACTACCCCAATCCAACAACAACTAACGAATCAAACTCAAACCAGTAGGACCTCAAGATGGTTCACTCCAATCCTAGTTTCACTTAGCTAAGTTTTCACTCACAGTAGACAATCTAAATAGTTTTGAAATTCCCAATGGCCGGTATAGGCTAAGTGATAGGAATCAAAATCCTATAGGACCTATCATCAAAAAAAGAGCCAAAGGATTACAAAATTTGGCGATGAGGGTCCTCTCTGAACAATTTAACCCTAAAAATATTTATTTAGTAACTTTTTTTCAATTACATATTTGTTGTGCATTCTAGTAGGTACGCTTGTCAGTTTTTACAAGACGGTGGATAAACTCGCTAAAGCTCAGTTTATGGGTTATTCATGGACCTACATAAGTCAAAGAAGAATCGGTCCACAATATGTTCAATTGAAGTGAAGAACCGACCACTTGAAGATCATTTGTACTTGTAATTTGTTGATTCAAAATTGGTCACTTATTGGTTATTGAACACTAAAGGATTGATTTATAGAACGTGGTCTCTATCGTTTTATGATTTGATTGCAAATCAGTTTAATTTTATCAATCTTGGCATCTATAGATTGATAATGTTATCCATATCTTTGATTTTATTCGATAGTACCAAAATCCAGAAAACCCTAAAAATTTGTGACATTTGATTGTTATTGATGATTTGGTTTGTGTGAAGGAATCCGAATCCATTTTCGAATAATTTGGTTTCAGAGCATATCCGAATCCGCATCACTTATAACATAGTGAAATGATTACAAATGCAATCAATTCTGATTAAGAACAATCCAATTCAACCATAGATATAACTCACTAGTGATGAAAAAGAAACTACAACAAAGAGAACTTGATATTACTCACAAATTCACTTTGAGGCCACTCGCCACAATCTCAAATTTGGGATTGAAATTGATAAGAGAAATTTTGGAATTAGGAAACCCTAACCCTCAACACGTAAAGTGTTTGTTTTTTTCTGAAAAATTCTCAAAAGTTTTCCAAAACCTTACTTAAGTAAGTATTTATACTTGCTCCTTTTAGGGTTAAAAAGTCCAAAATTACAACTATGCCACTTTAAGGTGGCCGGTCTTAAAAACACAATTACAAGCAAATGAAAGTGTCCCAAAATCTTACACATAAATAATCTAAATAAATGAAAAATATATAAAAATTAGTCTTCAAGATGCCAGGTCTTCAAAGTCATTAGATATGTGTCTTGATGAGGTTCTTGACTCACTCTAAAGTGTAGGTAATTTGGCACTCTATGGGACTGATAAATGTACCTGTTGGATTGCACAACAATTATATGATGAGAAAGAAGAAATTGCATTAGCTTCCTCAGGATTAGGTTGCTCATGAAGGATTCTCAAAACCAAGTTTTGTAATCCTTTAGCTCGGGCTCTAGTGATAGGTCCTGTGAGAATCTGATTCCTATTATTTCATTTTTGTTTTCAACACATAATTCCTTGTGTTCATTAAAAAATAAACTATTCTCAATCAAATTAGTTGTATTAGCAGCATAGAGCAAGTAAGAGAATATTGGGAATATTCTATGCTTATGATATTGTGCAAATGTGGAAATTTTAAATTGACTATTCCATTGTATTGCCACTAAAAAATTGTAGAAACAACAAGGAATATTTACTCCTACTATTGTGCAACTCTAGAAACTTGAAGTTATTAGATATTTACTCTACATTCTTATCCATTATTTCTACCTAATTGAAAGGGATATTTTAATGTGCTATCATGCCAAAATAAATAAAGAAAGAAAGAAAGAAGAAACATGCTATATTGGCTTTGAAAAATTGTAGAAATAGTAGGGAATATTCTTTTCTCCTAATATTACGCATAATTAGAAACTTGAAATTATGAGAAATTCACTTTCTATTCTTATCCATTACTCTTACCAAATCAAAAGGGAAATTTCAATGTGTTGTCATATAAAAAAAGGCTATACATGTATTTTCACAAAAAAAAAAAGCCTACTATTCCATTATATTAGCATTCACAAATCGCAAAAATAGCAAATAATGATCATTTGTGCTAAATTGTATGAGTTCAACCATCTAACTATAATACTAGAACTGCATGAAGACTAAATATCAATACAATCACATTGCCAAATGCTTTAACCTTGCCCCCTTAAGTTGCTTGCCCTATGATACTCAAAATGGCCACGAATATAGTCTGTACATGTGCTAATTTTGCTATGTAGCCCTCTACTCGATTCACCACTTCCATTGCTCTTTCATCTTCTAGAAGTCTCTCTAATTGAACTCTTCTAAGTAGGTTGTGAAAACCATATTGCTGATATATGTTATGCATGACCTTAGTTCACAAAATACACATTTAGTTTTAGAAATCACATACTACTAACTATTCCATGATACATTACATAAAACATGCACTCATAGCCTATGATGGGAGCCTATGAGGGGTAGGTTGAAATGTAGAAGTTTACGCTTCATTAACTATAGAATGTTTACTGCCCCTACTTTTGTCTCCTTTACCTATCCTACCTCCTTTACCTTGATTATTACCTCCAGTTGATTGGTAAACAAAAAATGAAAGAGACAATGATAGTTATATTACTATATTTCAAAATAGAAGTTAGTATAAATAGCAACATATACCACATTTTCTCTTTGGTGTTGAACCCATCTTTACCAAATTGTAGGCCCAATTTGATGGGAATTTTCCTAGCAACCTAGATGTTCTTAGAACTCGATTTGGATGATGATTCAAATCACTCATATTTCACCTTATTTCTTTTATCTAATAAATGTTTGAGTAATAATCTTACAAGTATAATAATATTTCTCCACGGGATGCCAAATGACTTACATTAGTTGATCGCCATGGGACATCATTAAATTATCATCTAATGGCTAGCTGAGATTGACATTGCTTTGATTCATTGGCTCTTTGAGGATTTATATTATTTTTGTATTTTGTAATTGTTCTTTGGACCATTTTATGTTGTAATTTTCTTTTGAGACACTTTCATTTACTTGTAATTGTCTTTAGGGACGGCCATCCTAAAAGTGGCATAGTTGTAATTTTGTGAACTTTTTAAGCTTAAAGGGAGCAAGTATAAATACTTGCTTAAGTAGGGTTTTGACGGGGGGAGAATTTTTCAGAATAGACTTCACAAATTATGTAAGAGGATTGGGCTTTCTTCCTAATTCATTTGCTCTTATCAATTTCAATACCAAGAATTAGAATTGTAGCGAGTGCAACAAGGAGAAATTGTGAGTAATATCAATTCCTTTTTGTTGAGCTTCCATTTCATCACTAGTGAGTTATATCTAGGGTTGAATTGGATGTTTTCTTGGTGAGATTTGATTACATTTGTAATCAAATTCTTATTGCTTAATTGATTTGTTTTAGCCTTGGTTTTTAACTTTCAATTTAGCCTCATTTGAACTGTGGATCATTTTGTTTAGGAAGTAGATCACGGAATCGAAACTTGTTGTTCTTGTGTGTAATTCACGTGGATTTACTTGTGATTAGTGTTATATTGGAGGAAATTATCTTTGTGGAGTTGTAATTATAACTTTGAGCATTCAGATCTCATTGCATCTTCACTAGGGTTTACGCAATTTCTAGTAACTTGAACCGAAATTAGTTTAGTGCATTTGAGGATTATAATTTGTTGCAATTGTATGTGCTTAACTCCTAATTTAGGCACATCAGATAATTTGGTATCATAGCATCATCATAATTGGAATTAAGATTGATCACGCCATTGTTTAAGAATTGGTTCATAAATATTGAGGAATTGCGTAATTGTTGAACTAGTTTGATTGACATTGTTTGATTATCTTTAAATCTTGGTTTTGCATGTGCTTAATCTTGGTTTTAGGCACATCATCTTTTGGTATAGAGCATAGGTTAAGAGAAGGGAATTTTCGTGATCCTCATTTCAATTAGGGTTCTTCACCTTAAATCGAAATTGTGTGTGTTGAGGATTTGATTACGTGAATGTGTTGTTGAGGAGTTGTAATTGTTGTATGTTGAAGTAGAATTTGAGGTCTTGTTGAAGCTTCTTTGTTGTTGAATTCACCGTGAAGGGAAGAGAAGAGTTAATGCATTCTTGAACCAAAATTTGGAAGTGTGAAGTATCTCCATTTGTGTAGAAAGAAGAAGTATGAAATTTTCTTGTTTGTTTTTGAAAATAGAGAGTGCAATTGAACATTTTTAGATTTAAGTTGTGTGGAAAATTTGAAAATTATTTGATTTTCAAAACAAACATTAAGTTGAAGAAGTTAATCTATGGTTATTTGAATTTGAAAATTTCTTCTTACCAATTGTGGAAGGGTTACAATTAGTAAAGTGGTTTGACTTTCAAATTTGAATTGTTACTATTTTGTATATGAGTTACAGTTTGCTTGGTATTTTGTAGTGTTGAAAGATTGTATATTTGGAAGTGTGAACCATAGGGTCTGTGTTGTATTTTGGGGTGTGAATTGCGGTGTAAAAAGGAGAATATAGAGTTGTGTTGTGTGTGCTGAATAGAAGGGACATTAGCACCGTGACTTGAAGGTGTATGTATTTAGAGTTATGTTTGTAAAATTTAGTGAAGGTTGTGTGCGTTTGGTGTGGATTTTGGTGTGTACATTGTAGACAATTGTGTGGGAGGTGTAATTAGAGTAGCACCATGAGTAAAGAGGAGTAATGTGGCGGTGGATTTGTGTGTTCTTGTATTTGTTGAGGTGCTGCACATTGTGGATATTTGAAGTGTAAAATAATGGCAAGAAAAGGAAGGTTGAGTAGTAGAATTTAAAATTCAAACAAGTCATTAAAGTATGAAAGTAATTGAACTAGTTACTTAAACACTTGAAGTTGAATTTAATTCTATCTACTTAAAAGTAGTTGTTTGTTAAAACGTCTGGATTGTTGTTGTTGAAGGAGTGTACTGTAAATTGTAGGACTATTTCTTCAAGTCATAACATGTCCAATGAAAGTGTGAATGGAAGGATTGGCAATGAGGCTAATAGCCAGGTTGGTGGAGGTCAGGGTCATAATACTGTAGGTAAGAGGACTTTAGAATAACAGCTCTAGGATCTTACTACCATAGTTTCTACTTTGGCAACTAGGATTGATAGGATGACATTACCATAGCCACCGGTGGTGAATCCTCAAGCATCACCTCGGGCATCTCTACAGAGCCTTCAGAGAGAAAGGGTAGTGGGAGAAGGAAATCTGGGTAGAAGGATGGAGGGAGAACATCACCCTTACAGGGAAAAGAGGGACAACAACTTTGGGGCTAATCCTTACCTAAATAGGGATTTCAAGCCACCTCGAGGATTGGAATATGTGAAGTTGCAGATGCCTTCTTATGATGGTAAGGGATAGATTGGTGATTATTTGGACCGAGAGGACAAGGTTGAGGGTCTCTTTGAATGCTATGAGATCAATGATAACACCCGAGTTTGACTGGCTGATGTCGAGTTTACAAGATATGTTGCCTTATGGTGGAAGAATTTGATTATCAGCAGGCGTAGTGATGGGTGTCGAATCCAACAAAAACAAAACCTACTCCTAGACAATTATATGATTTGTGTATAGTAGTGAGTAGGGTCGTATCCACAGAGATTGGTTAAATATATTTCTATTAAAAGAAAATAGAGATGAAAAGAAAAATGGGGGGTTTTGTTTGTGAATCAAAATAATGCTGAAATCAGATAATAAAATTTGAATAATGATAAGAGCCCAGCCAAATGAATCAAGATAGTTTAATTCTAGGAATTGATCATCGATGCAAATATTTTCTATCCTTTATTCAAGATAAACTGGTTATGGTTATTAACAAGCTCTAACAACCTATCCCTCTTTACTTTCTTGATAATCAAAACAAGCTCTTTGATTATTTCTCTTATCGATTAGACAACCCTAAACAAGCTCTTAGGATTTAATCTATCAATAGCATTAAAAACAAGAGAGACTACCAATTCATGCCAATAGATTATAAGATAACCTATTTAAACAAGATCATATATCTCCATAACATGAATTCGACTACCTATTTTATAATCAAACATGTTATTGTGTTACCGAGACTAGAAATATCAAACAATTACGGATTTGGCATACTAGTTGACAATATATTAACTTGCTAATTGAGTAGAAGAGATCTAATTCATACCAATCAACAAAGATAATATTGACAAAACGTCCAGAAGATATATAAATATCTAAAAACAAAGAATAGATTAAAGACAACTCAGTTAGATCTCACAATTCGTGAAGAATTAAACTTCAATGATCCTTTGGCTAGAAAATCTGCTTAGCTACACATGTTCATCCTCAAAACGAAAATTAAAATTGAAAACATGATAAATCTCTGTTTCCGATTGCCCTTGCTCTGCTTCCTTCCTTCTTGTCTCCCCAAAAAACTCCCCTTCTCCTCTAGGGTTAGTTCTATTTATATTGTTAAGGGAATGGCAGAGGATCTTTAGCTAGCAAGATACGAAAATATCTTTCCTTTTTCAAGTAATTCTCGATAAGTGAACAATCGTCCGCCTAGCACGCCCAACAACACGGCCATATTTCAAGCCGTGCCTTCCTCTGTGGATAATTTACAATTCTTCATCCGTGTTCAATGTGTGCCACGGCTTCCACCACGGCCAGATCTCAAGCCGTGCCGTCCTCTGGTCGATGTTCCACAATTTCTCATCCTTGTTTAATATATGGCACGTCTTCCACCACGGCTTCCACCAAGGCCAGATCACAAACCGTGTCTCTCTCTATTGATAGTCCATATTTCCACCTTCTTGTGCAGTGTATAGCACGGCTTGAACCACGGCCGGATCACAAACCGTGCCTCCTTCTGTTGATCCTTCTAGATAGATACACGGCCGTGTACTTCAGCTACACGCCCATGTACTTTCCTCCAGCGGTGTAAATCCTTGTCTTTGATCCAAATTGTGGATGACTTCTCTAATTTACTTGAATTAGCACTCTTGACTCCATTTAACCTGATTTATCACCATAATAAAATTAAGTATCATTTCCTTATGATTTCTATAAAATCAATAATAAATTAACACAATTTATACTATAAAGATTGAGTATAAAATGGCTCTATCACGTACAGATGGGGAGGCTGATATTCAGACATGGAGGGATGTGAAAAGGGTTTTGAGAAAGAGATTTATTCCTAAGCACTATAAACAGGAACTGTTCATGCGACTGCAGACATTGAGGCAGGAGGCAAGATGGTTGATGATTATGTGCAGGAATTTGAAACCCTCATGATTAGATGTGGTTCAATTGAACCTCTAGAGCAAACCCTAGCACGCTTCATCTCAGAGTTGAAATATGAGATAGCGTGTGTCGTTGAGCTGCAGTGATATAGTACACTTGATGAGGCTATTCAGTTGGCCTTGAAAGTGAAGAGGCAAAGGAGATCCAACTTGTTCAAGGCTCCGAGTAGCAAACCTAGTACTATTACCAGACCCATGGCGGCTGATGTTCGATTAGGAGGGATAAAGGTGGTAGGTGAAACCGTGAAAGTAGTGCACAAAACTACCCCCAGCACTGCTAGAGAAAATATACCCTCTGGGAAGGGTAAAGAGGTAATAGCACCAGATGTGAGGCAGACTATTCCCAGATCTACTAGTGGAAAAGTACACCAAATCAAATGTTTTAAGTGCATGGGATTTAGGCATATAGCAACACATTGTCCAAATAAGAGGGTGATGACTGTTATGGAGGTCGCTGGAGAAGATGTTGAGGTTGAGGAGAAATAGGCTGAGCCTACAGATTTATCTGTAGCACTACAGGAGTATTATGATGATCAGACTGCAGAAACACATGAGGAGTGTACAGGTGAACAGTATCTACCCATTAATGTGTTACACAGGACTCTAACCTTATCTCCTGATGCTAGAGACATATAGAAGGAGAATGTATTCCACACCTTTTGTAGGATCAGAGGTAACCTTTATGTGCTCATCATCGATAGTGGTAGTTGCATGAATGTTATATCTACTGCATTAGTAGACAAATTACAATTATCTACTATTTAACATCCTAACCTTTATAACTTGCATTTGTTGGACAATCGAGGCAGTATGCATGTTATGCTAAGGGCGAAGGTGCCTATGAGTGTTAGGCAGAAGTATCATGATGAGGTCCTATATGACGTGATCCTTATGTGCACATTCCACTTGCTGTTAGGTAGGCCCTAGATGTTTGATCGGAAGGTGTTACATGATGGTTTCAGAAACACCTATATGTTCAGTATGAGAGGGTCTCGCATAGTACTATCACCTATTACTCCATCTAAGGTGCACCAATTTCAGGAGTAGATCAAAACTACTTCCACTACATCTGGTAACCGGGAGAACAGGCCAACAGAGATATTTAGGTTTAGTTCAAGAAATGATCCTCTAGATTTGAGGGCAAATCTTTTAGAAGCCCGAAGAGATAATGGGAATTTTCTCGGCAATCTAGATGTTCTCAGAACTCGATTTGGATGATGATCTAAATCACTCATATTTCACCTTATTTCTTTTATCTAATAAATGTATGAGTAATAATCTTACAGGTACAATAACATTTCTCCATGGGATGTCAAATGACTTACATTGGTTGATCGCCACGGGACATCATTAGATTATCATCCAATGGCCCGCTAAGATTGACATCGCTTCGATACATTGGCTCTTTGAGGATTTATATTATTTTTGTATTTTGTAATTGTTCACATATTATGTGAGAGGATTAGGGTTTCTTCCTAATTCATTTGCTTTTATCAATTTCAATACCAAGAATTGGAATTGTAGCGAGTGTAACAAGGAGAAATTGCCTTTTTGTTGTGTTTCCTTTTCATCACTAGTGAGTTATATCTAGGATTAAATTGGATGTTTTCTTGGTTAAATTTGATTGCATTTGTAATCAAATTCATATTGCTTAATTGATTGGTTTTAGCCTTGGTTTTTAACCTTCAATTTAGCCTCATTTGAATATGGATCATTTTGTTTGGGAAGTGGATCACGGAATTGAAACTTGTTGTTCTTGTGTGTAATTCACATGGATTTACTTGTGATTAGTGTTATATTGGAGGAAATTACCTTTGTGGAATTGCAATTACAATTTTGAGCATTCAGATCTCATTGCATCTTCACTAGGGTTCACGCAATTTCTAGCAACTTGAACTAAAATTGGTTTAGTGTATTTGAGGATTATAATTTTCTCCAATTGTATGTGCTTAACTCCTAATTTAGGCACATCACGATTGTAGCTACATTAAATGATTGAGAGCTATGGCTAGTGCTAGTGCATTTTCTACATTGCTTGACCCTTGTCCTTTGGCTAATGGTGTTAAAATTCAGTGGCTTATTCTCACCACGTTTTCATGACTTCTTGGGCCTACTCAGTGAAACCTTGAATTTTGGTGTAATTAGTGCTACATGTCTTGATTATGGCCACTCTTCTTTTCTAGGTATGGGGGTGATAATGTTTTATTAAGCTGCCAAATATACGCTCTTCTTATAGACTCATGAACATACTACTCAAGCTTATCAAAATTTTAAATAATCTCTATAGTAAAATGCTTATAAGGTATTCCTTGCAACTCTCACACCTATAGCTACATGTGTGTGCATTTAGGTTAACAAAATGTTGTTCAAATCCATTGTTAACCTCATACATGTTGGCATTAAAGCTACCATCAGGTATGGGAGAAATTTCCCTTTTATACTTCTCCATTACCTCCCTTTTCAAGTTAAACCTTTTCTTTAAAAACTTTCTATACCACTCTAGCATCGTAATGATTTACATCCCTTATGCTTTAAGTATCATGTGATTGAATGACTCATTTAAGTTGTTAACAACTATATCACACTTTGCACAATAGCTGAGATGAATATTACACTAGCAAGATGCTAAAATCTCTGATAATGATTGCTAAGCCACTTCACTTAATTTTTTCATTGTCTCCACTTTACTCTCCTACTCCCTTCTAGTTGTTGCATTTGCAATAGCCCATATTGCATCCTTGAATTCTTACTTGACTATTTTTTTCCCTAAAGTTTTCATATAAATGTCTCATACAATTCCGGTGTTCACATGTGAGAAATAGATCCTCTAGTGCCTTATCAAGTCCCCAAAAGATCACACCATGGGATGATTAGTGTATTGATACAATAGATGCATCTTAACATCATATTGAAAATGGAAAAGATGTAACACGCATACCTTTTACCTATCTGTCATGAACATAAGTCAAAGTGGTCTCTAATGTCATCCCTAAAGATCTCTATGAACCAGTGCTATGAATCTTCAACACCCAAACTCAATAACTATAATAGTGATTGGAAATATGTTCACATTCCCATCCCTGCTGATTGTTGCAAGCATATACCTACCATAAGGTCCCTTGAAGAGACACCTATCTAATCCCACTAATGTATGACACCCACTAAGAAACTTGACCATCTGTGTAATGTTGTCAAACTTGTAATTCTAACTAGAATAGCTAAAGTATCTATAAAGTCGGAATGTAGAATTAAAATGTAGAAGCTTAAGTTTTTACAATCTATGTAATAAAACTTTGAAAAACTGTAGATATGTTTACTACAGTCATTAAAAACATGGAATGAAAGATGGAATAAAGGTTTTAGTCAGAATTTACAATAAAAATTATAAACTTATAGTATAAATAAATTAGCATAACAAACTAATGTTTAAAACTATAATGTAAATAACAATACCAATATACAATGCATTATAATATAAATTATAATAATAAAATACAATGCTAAAAAAAAAAATCATTAACTCCTTTTTCATTATCAAAAGTCAAAACTATCATCAACTCTCTTTACCATCACTATCATTGTCATTATCTTCATGCCAATACCAACATCATTATTGGTATTACTATTAATGATATCCTTATATTCTAATTCTTTTAAAGAGCTAATAATATTCATATCTTGTGAAAATCAAGTTGTATTTTTTCATTCTTTAGCCTATTTGACTTAAATAGGTAAAATTAATAAACTCGATTAAAAATATAAGATTTTACTGATTTTATATGCAAATTTGTGATTATATGATTCTATATAAAAATGATTTTACATCTGAGTAAATTTGGAAAGGCTTTCTAAAATCGTAAAATCATAGAATCATATAGATAGAATTGCGATTTCATTCTACACATTAAAATGCACATATATCCTCTCAAATATAGGCAAGGAACCCACCATAAATGAGTCACATTTCACCCTCACTTGACTCTTGACATCACGGGCCAACACCATATGGGCATAATCACAAAAGAGGTAATACTACTTAGAATCATTATCATCTAGAATTGCTTAAGCCTTTTTTTTTTTGCACAATAGGTAGTATGAATGGGTATGTCCACAACAATGTTCCACATAACATAGCGCTAAATTGCACCAATTTCCCATTTTGGCTTATTGTCTCAAAATTCTTTCAAGCACTTCCATGCCAGGAAAGTCGATGTAATATGTGTCATTGAAACTCTCAGGGCAAGTACATTTAGAGTAAAATGTCTTCACTTGAAAAGTCTCCTCATTCTTAAGCTTTGATGCATGAACTTATCATCCACATTCATTAATATAATGTATTGATACTTTTTGTGGATGTTTAAAGCATATTGAAATGCTATACCAATCTAAGATAAATATATAAGAAGGCATTGTCTGAATGTGTTCACGTTTGGAAATTTCATACCTAGTTGAAGCCTAAGATGCTTTCCATCAATATTTAAACTATATTCAACATATTTATTCATTTTATCACTTTCCTCCATATACACCATACTACACAAATTATTATCAAGAGGATCCTCTTCCCATTCATCACCACTAGTTATGACTTCCCTAGCCTCATTGATGTTTATATTGTCTTTAGGAGGAATGGCAAAATCTTCATGCACATCATCTTCAGACATGTCTTCATCACCATCAATAGTATTCTCCTCCATAAGCCCATCGCAAGGCTCGCCACTAGCCTTTACCACCTCCATGGGCAACACATTTAAAGCAAATGGGTTTAGAACATCCAATGCTAATGGTTACTCATCTAAATATAACATAATCATGTTAACCCCTAGAGAGTGGTGTAGTTTAGCATTATGAGAACATTGACATCATTTTGAAGGGGCCTTAGGCCATTATCCAAAGATTGCTCAAGTACCAAATAATATATGAATGAGTTAGGTGATTTGCTTAGATTCGCAACAATATCCTAAATCTTAAGGTAACCCATGAAATCAGCATTAATGTTCTTTCTTATTACAAAAGAACCTCCATTATATGATCAAACAACACTTTTCATAAATTTTCCACCATAGTGAAACTGGAGGTTTACCAAATGTGGAATCACCATATTTGTTGATATTGCAAAACCTATAACAGCAAAACAAAGCTCATTTTAAGAATATGTAGAAGTAATTCAAATTTAAGTTTATAACAATGAGAACAAATATGACTAATGTTGTAAACCCAAAAAAATTTTAAGATCAAAAGCTAAGTCTTGTAGGAGTATTAGGAAAAATGTTAAAAAACAAACATGGAAGTGGGACTTTAAACCTAGGATTTGCTCTAGAGTAATCAACATGACTAGTATACCAAAACCTAAGGAATCAAAACTCTAGATGAATCTTGACTCTAGACCATTACATTAAGTCATAAACCCTAACCAAAGCTTACTCAAAACCCTAATTCAAAATTTAAAAATCCTAAACCAATTAACAAAACCTTAAGGCCACATTAAGGATTGTTGAAATCAATCCCAAACTCAGAAAACCTAAATTTCAACTCAATTGAAATCGAAAATCTAAAACTGATACTTTACCCTAAGAATAATATAAAAGATCACATAATTTAATGAGAATTAGTCATATTAATATAATCAAACAATGCAAATGATAGAAAATAATTTCCCTTAAATAACATATAATTGACATGAAATAGGAAGGGCAAAATGGCTAATTCACACCTCTAATTAACTTAAGCAAATAACACATATATACTTTTGAAAAATATCTTAATTAAGCCTCAATCAAATCCCATTGATTTACTAATGAACAAAGCAATTAAAAGTAGGAAAATCCCCCATTAATTACTGGCCACATCTAATGGTGGGGGGATTGACACACAACTAATCCAATGGTCCTTATGCCTTCAAATATATCCTTAGTGTGTAGGTTTAGGCTTAGACATGAGCTTAACTCTAATGGAAAAGATAATTTCCAAAAATGTCAAGTGATTTAACCTAAAGTATTCCTCTAACTAACATGTAAATCCATTAACTAACTCACCTTATTACCCAATGTGTTTAAGCTGCACTCTAAGCAACTACAATCCCTTCATTTTACCCCCATCTGTATGTGAAAATTAGCTTCCTCACTCTTCTGATTTCCTCCTTAAAACATATGACCAAAAAAATCTCAAAGAAGGCTAAGAAATCATAACCCAATCAGTCACACTAAACTACCCTCCATGCTACCACCTACAAGAGGAAAACACCACTCCATAACTGCCTTATTACCCCTAACCCTAGCAGCCTTCCATGCCACTTAAGAGGACATTTAAGGAGCCCTAAATCAGAAGAAATCAAGTGACAACACCAAGCTTAAGGCAAGTAAGGAAGTGGAGTAGGTGAGCACATATAGGTAGCCAACAAAAGTAGGCATTGACTAGAACTTACTCTATCTTTTTCTTATGATATAATTGTGTATAAGTAGAGTAAAATAGCTAGAAAACTCTCTGATTTTGTAAATTTTAGCCTTGTATTTTAGTGGTATTAAACGTGAAATTCGAAAAATGATGTAAACTTAAGCTAGAATAGGGAATAATGTAGTGTAACTCTCTTGTAAGAAAGCTTGAATGTGAAAGTTGTAAGATGAGTGAAATGAACGGCACTTATACTTACTTCCTATTCTAGTCGCCACCTTCAAGGAGTTTAGGGAGAAATTATTTTTAACCTATTAGGAGAATCCTAACATTTAAGAGCTTTAGGTGATGTTTAACATATGTTGGAGATGTATAAAGATGGAAAAATAGATGATTTAGCTTTCTATAAGGAGATTGGTGCTGAGGAAGTATTTCCACTCATGATTTCCAACATTTTTAGAATATAGTTTATTAGAATATCATTAGCAAAAATTGGAAAATTAAGCTCATTGATTAAGGACAAAAAACAAGACTTATGGGTAAGAAGTAAGTGAAACTGAAAATCTATTGATCAGCCTTGAATCTTCGATAAAAATACAAAAAAGATATACAGCAAACAAATGACCCATACACACTTAAACAAAAGCCCAAATAGGTCCACAGGTTAGTTAGAATTGATTTTCTCTTCAACCCTAGACTTAATTAAAAGAAAAAAACTCAAAATGAGCCTAAACATGGCCCATCCGAAACTGATTAGAACCAAACTAGAATTTCTGAAATCTAAATGAGCAAAATGACTTCAAAAATGGAAAGTACATGCAAAAACCTTTAAAACAACTATAAATACGCAAAAAATGAACTTAAGACGAAGAATTTATGGCTAAAACACCAAAACGACCTAAATCAATAAAATCGATGAATTTAATATTAAAACTTGGATTTACTAGCCTACTTGAACTTATAAAATTATTATTTACCTTATCAGGTGACATTGATTTCGAGATCGAGCTACCTTTGGATTATTACAACTAGTAGCAACATGGTTAGATGAGTGATCCTATGATTATTGTACTTGTAATTTAGTGCATTGATATATGTATATAAATGATGTTTATGGAATTAGATATATGTGTGGGGCTTAGGGAATTTGCTTATATTTGATTGATGTGATTATGGTTGCCAAATTACTTTAAATCATATTTGGCTAATTGATTATTAGATTCCCTTACGTTTAGATTGAGGATAATGCGAGTGTTTGGGATAATTTGGTTAGTCGCTTAATAAGTGAATTTAATTATATCCGATTTTAATAAAATGGATCATGCATTGCATATTTTTGCATGTAAGAAGGCTATTGGTATCACTTGATGGTATGGGAAAGCTACATGGAAATGTATTTCATACGTAACCTTGCCTTGACCTTTGGGAACTACTTAGAACTGAGAAATGCCACCTTTTGATTGAGACCAAGTCCAGGGATTCATTGCTTAGGGGTAAATGAGACTAAGTGTGCCATTCACATCCACACCTCGCATAGGCAAATATATATATACATTTTTAAGCTTATCTTAATATAGCACAAATGAATAAACTTTTGTGACTATCTTAAAAGAAATAGCCTGAGGTGATTAGATACTAGAGTTGACATATGGTTCGTAATTTCCCTGCCTAGGAAACAAAGGGTGATAAATCTATGCTATATGTAGTTTCTAGATAACCTTATATATTGTTGCATTCATATGTTTATTTAAATAACTTAGGTGTTAATTGCTTGTTAATGCAGTATGAGGGTTATCATAAAACTGGATGTAACTTATGCCCCCATAGTGTTTCATTATTGCAGGAGCTTATTTAACTAGAGCTTGAAATAATGGAATGTGTAAAGGATGATGAAAGAGCAGAGTGATTACCATTATATATATATATGGATTTTGAATTTATGTTCTAATTATACTTATGATATAGTAGAGATAAAGATTGCTTTAGTAGTTATGATCCATCAGATAATAGGAGTATCTCATGGATGTTGATGGGACCTTAGTCCCTTATTATTATGATGTTTAGTATATTATATTTTAATTATTCTATCTCTATGTTACTTGGAAATGCTAAATCTTGCTCGAGTAATTAAATGTGAGTATACCTTGTATAACATATAGCAAAACCATGAATAACAAGGAGTTATTCTCAGGTTTTCATACAATGTACGATGGACTATTATGTCTAAGGTACCTTTTGGGGCATGATAGATGTAAATGAGGTAACAAAATGGTTTTTCTCATCTACATATGGGCACTATGTCTAATAATTTTCAACTATCTTCCATATAATACCACAACTAGGATTACGTTAACATCAAATTAATACTAAAAAATGCGACAATTACATTGACATAAAAATTGCTAAACACTTTTCATTTCTCTCTATTTCTAAGGTTCAAAAGAGCTCATTCCAATCTTTTTTTTTTTTTTTGGGACTTAGATTTCCTTGATACTATAAATTGAGGATTAGAGGTAAAGCAATGGTTTCTTATTTATTTTTTCCGCAATAAGTTAAAAGACCCTACTATGAAGATTATTGCTCCATATGGAAAACAATGAGTTTGGTCTTCCCCTTTTGCAACTCCCATTATTGCCTTTGCCTTGGGTAAATGACATTTGGGTGAGCATAGCATGGGCAATTATATATTGTAGGGAATACCTATACACCAATTTTTGTTCTTTGTTTATTGAAATTCAAAGAAAAAGAAAAAAAAAAACTAACTTGCTTTATGTTAGGTCAATTTAGTAATAGAAGTGAAAACTAAACCATATGAGAATAAAGCTAAGCAAAAAAAATATGCCACTAGAAATCATTTCAAAAAAACTTCTTCTTCTTCTTCTTCTTTAGCTTAGACTTGTATCTAGGAAGTGGGTTTTGGTACATTAGTAGGTGCATGTTGAAGAAAAATTCAATAACCAAGAATAACAAAAGGTAATTAAGTGTGAAATGTAGATTCAAGTCATTGCCTTTTTTGAGTTCCTATCTCCAATTGTAGCAACAAAGGCTCCAATTGAGCTGTTGATGATTTTAGCTTCTTGCACATGGCTTTAGTCTTGGAGAGCACAAAGAGAGAGATGGTAATGAAGTGAGATTTAGCTTATGGTGAGAGAGTGATTTAGGTTTTTTAGGTTGTGATTAGGGTTCTTTTTTCTTTATTTTTTGAAAAAAGGGCAAAACACATGTAAGTTATTTGTAATTTACTCTTTAATGGAGTTTTCATACTTTTCATGTTTTATTAGTGTGTTTGTTGCTTTTAGCAAGAGTAGCTAGACTACTTAGTAGTTTACAATGTAAAACTATTTTAGTCGTGGTTGATGATGGTTATATGTAAATGGTACCTTAAAAAATATAAGATTTTTTGTGGTTTTACTTTTAACTACTGGTGGACTAGATTAAGTTAGTTGATGGGAGTTAGTAGTTATTATCTTAGTACATCAAAATATATAATGGTTAAGATGACATAAAACTCTTTTCTACTTGAGCCTATAGTAATTCAATGATATATGGCAAGATATAATGAGATAGTTATAGATACCACCATGTAGAGTAACACAAACTTCAATTTAGACTAGAGTACTAATTGGTTTATGTGATTCTGAAGTTTATAAGTTGGTGATACATTTTTTTTTTTTTTATGATCTTCATGTTAGATGGCTAGTTAGATAGGACAAACTCACTGTATGGTAAAAGGGAATAAATAAGTAAATTAGGAACAACTGGAACCTATTTTTGAAAAGCTTTACTAAAATCATGTTGTGTAATAACCACACTAAAGACAACAATAATATAAACCATATTAGGAATCTTCATTGTTTATTAGATGCAAGCAATAGCTTACCATCCTTTAATTCATAAAAATTGTCACCTTGATAAAATATTTACCTCCACTAACCTGTCTTTAGACTTGGTGCTACCCTTTTAGGTATTTAGCCCTCACCCGACCCTTCTATTGGCACCGGTAACATAATACTTCCTTTTTTTTTTTTTAATTTCCCTCTAAATTACCACGTTTACCAAATCATTGATCTCTAGCAATTAGACCATTTACAACCTCCTTACTCAAGGATCTCATCTTACAATCTAATTGATCCTTACTCGACAAATATCTCTTGATTTCATATATGGACAAGCTATAAATCTTGGTCTTCCTTAACTAGTAAAAAGAAGGTGGTAGATAGCAAACATGATTATTATGTGGTCTTCAATTTTAACCTTAACATCAATATTTTGCAAATCATTATAAGAGAGATAAATTTGAAATATGCTATCTTAGTAATAACCTCTCACTCATCTTCATTGAGTCTAATCTTTGCATCAAAATTGGTCAACTTGTAAGAGACTTGATTAGGTAAAGACGTCAAAATTTCTTCCATAAAATCTATAGCTATCTTCTCCACTAGTATATCCTATAATACTCTATTAGTTAAAGTAACTAGATCGCCATTGGGGCTTTCTCATCGAGGTCTACTAACTTATCACCCCTCAAAGATTCTTGCTACTTATTCAAAGCCTACTTTAGGCATGATTGTTTCAGATTCCCTTGGATCTATACTTACCATGATCCAAATTTGAGTAACCATCTTGATAATGTACTTGGTAGTATCTTTTTTGTGTGTAATTTTCAAAATTTAGGATTTTGATATCTCAACTAGAAAATAATTTAGACAATAATAAACTACAAAACATGAAATTGTTAAGGCCATGATTGGGGTAATAGCCTAAGAGACTAAGCTTATTGCTAGTCGATTGGCTACATCAACGAGCAACTACTTCTTGACTAGCTAGTTGCCCTTTCTTAGTCAGTTAACTAGTGCACTATTTACACACTTTAGCTTTACCTTCATTTATTTCTTTGCTTCATTCTTCTTTTAAATCTTACTATTGTATACATTTGAAATAAAAATATGAAAGTAGGAGCTATTACAATCTCATAAATAATATCGAATTATGTGAGCATCTTGTATCCGTGGGAACTTTTTTTTTTTTTAAGAAAAAAAGATAGACTTATGTCATTGATTGCATGATGTGGTATGTGGGGCTTGCTTCTAATGTTGTGGGATAAAAAATGACACTAGAATACATATACCCATTCGATTCCTATATCTATAAGAGCCATTACTGTTGGGTGCAGATAATCAAAGATGAAAAAAGAATGCAATAACTTTTAGATGGTCAAGATAATTTAAGTTATTATTTATCATTTCACTTTTGGGTACATATAAAACCCACTTAGATATTCCACATGTCCAACAATCATTGTAGCAAGTATTAACCATGCAAACACTAAATTGTATCTAAAATTTATAAGGAGTCTTTTTTGAAAAATGGATTTTCTTCACTTCTATTCTCTAAATTTATATCGATTTATGTATCAATAGTTTAAAATTTAAACTATTTTATAATAATATTCTAATATATATATATTTTTATAATTTTAACTATTAATATACATGTGATAGCATTTACAAAGAGAAATAAATGAAAATTAAAAGAATATAATTAGACAAAAAAATCCAAAACTATAAAATACAAGCCTTCTTGCGCAACTAATCATACAAAGCATAATGTTCGCTAGTTTTACGCGTGGCTAAGATAAATGTATAAATAAATGGCGATCTCGCTAATTATTTAGGTGAAACCATCTTCTAAGCAAATAGAGCTAGATTGCTCCATCTATCTAAGACGTTCCCAATCATTCGGATAGATATAATGATAGCATCCCAAACATAACGAACAAGGGCACATGAAGGATAATATTAAACTAGGAGAAAGAAATTGGTGTAGGGGCCCCTATAGGTATATAGGGGAGTGGTTTCCTTTGGTGATCTGATCTCCGTGCTCAAAAGAAACAAACAAACAAACACATGTTATTATAATGGATTTTGGGGAATAATAATCGAGACCATATTGTCCTGTCCCGTCCAGTCCAATCCAATCCAATCCAATCATATAAAAGAAAAGTGTACCCTGTAGGGGGCAGCCCTTCACTATCAGCCAAAAGGGGAAAAGGGGATCTGTGGGGTACGTGCCTTACACCAAATTCCCGCTTAAAGCCAATGGAAAATATTCTCAGAGGACATGCACCAACCGATTTCGCCAAAGTTTTATGTTGGAATGAGTTATAAGGAAAAGAGGAACACTAAGTCGAAACATCTGAAAAAAGTGACCACCCTGTACCAGACGTCGGCAAGGATGAGGACATGCGCATACTCGCAAATGTCACTGTCTTGCTGCTCATATACTCTTCCCCACCACCCCACACTGAAACACTCCGAAGATTGATGATATAAGCAATTTGCAAGACATTGAATAAATGAAACCCACACATACATACATATATACGCGTACGTATAAATATATTATATATAGATATATATAGCATGAATACGGTAAGAAATTTTATTTTAAGCATATTTTATACATATGTATCCAAATAGTTGGAAATAAAAAATATCTTATAACCTCTTCAAAGCAACATAAAATTTACACCCATTAGTTTCATTAGGTTATTCATTTTTTATTATAATGGTTCTATTGATATATATGCTACTATTATTTGAGAAAAAAAGTGTTTAAATATTATAACTGGTTTCATAATTGAAGTTAAAAAAATTTATATAGTCCAACATTGACTAATAATAATTGGAATTTCAATTTTATTAATCATGTATTAACATTATGAGGTTTTTATTTTCAGACTGATTGTATGATTGAGTATTATAAAAAGTCAATTTCTTTCTTGAATATTGGCCAGACATCATGAAGTGGGTTAGGTAACTCAAATATTTATTCTCTACCAAATTTATTTATTTTTATGAAGGATATCTTATACGATATGTATAATATATCTTACATCTAATTATAACATATGGAGTAACCTGATATTTGAAGCTTATATGTATGGAAAGTATAAGTTATAACTTTTATCCTATCTTATGGAAGCTAAATCTAAAAATTTTAATATGAAATCTATCTTATAACATTTAATATCCATGTTAAAATCTATTCAATAATGCAAAGTCTTACAAGTTATAGCATCTTATTGGTACCAATGGATAACCGGGATAGCTACCAATATAATGTCCTTTCTCATCAATATATAAAGTTGGTGCAATTATAGAGTCGATCACTTTTCAGAAAAACTTTGCATGAGACCTGAAATATTATTACAGCTCGCTTAAAAGATGTGCTCTATAATGGCTCTTCAACAGACATAATCTAATTATCGATAGCCTGCTTGTCCCTTTTACAACTATTTTGTCGCTACTTTGTGCTGGAGAGAGAATAAAATATAGGAAACAGGTCTTCCTTAAGATAAAAAAGCTTTATGTTTCATTTATCGCTCATGTCAATGTCCAATTTAATAGAATCGAGAGACAGAAAATTGTAGAATCTAAGGTATTGGAAAGACACTCTCACATGTAGGCAACGTGGAAGATCAGTATAATTAAATAGAATTAGTAAAATCATAAATTTATAAAATAATATATTTAGATTTATGATTCTATTAAGTATTCATAATTAAAGGATTGTACATCTATTTTAACTAAAAAATCTCAAAAAATCATAATTTTATATAAATGTATGAGTCAAAATATACTTATATAAGTAGCTAATAAGAGCTGCTGTAATGCTGATATGATCCCAAATCTTAGCCCAACATCACCTTATCTTTTAACTCATAAACATACCCAAAGTGCTGTTCAAATTGCAATCAAGTAACAATAGAAAAAAGAAAATGTATATTCCAAAAGCTTAATATTCCAATATTTGATAAAGTGGATACGAATTTTTATTTGAGAAAAACGATTGACTTCATATGAAAATTAATCAAAAGGAGGCCTGTGACACTATTTTTAAGTTCCATATTTAAAAGAAAGTTATATAAATGGAGTATAAACTGAAAATAGAATTTGAAGGTTTAATGTTGGAAGATGTATTTTCCTATAGTGATATTGTCGAATTTAAAATTTCTTATTATTTTTAATCATTATTTTATTTTCCACGACGCATTACTCATACTCAAATGATTTACTATATTGAGGCCAGTTGGATGAGCACCCTATGATTATTCTGCAGAACGATCAATAGTGCTTACATTAACTAGAAAGCTAAGACATTTTGCAACATCCTGAATCTGAATTTTCATAATGTAGAGCCTTATTAGGAATCTTCTCAGCAAACTCTATCTATCAAGTAATAAGTAAAATGTCATCACAAGACAACAGATTTGAAAGAAGTTTGAATAGTTTGATTCAATGCCCACTTTCATGCCTTTTCTGTTAAGTTACAGTCATAAGTACGTATTCTATATATCGGAATTTTAGCTCCTAAAACATGGTTTAGTTTACTTCAAGACAAGACATAACAAAAAGTCGAATAGTAATGTCGCTTCCTATCGACAGGAAGGGTCCGGACCAGAATGTTTTAATTCTATGGTTTTCCTGTCAAAATGGGTGTGGGCGGAGGGACTCTATATAGATTGCGAAATTGAACTTTCAAGTATTAACATAATAGATCATGAATTAATTCACGTATCAAAATGTTGTTGACGTCAATTAAGAAATTTATTTTCCATTGTTCGAATTGCTCATACGACATTTTCAACTTAAATCCACAATTTTGGGCTATTCCAAGGATTAATTCGATATGTATTCAAAAGCCACGTATTACAACCTCATGACATGTATATTAATTTTAAGTAAATAACATAATGTAATTGAAATATCTAGATCTATGAAAGCATCTGAACGTGCATAACTCATCAGAATATGTATGATGGGGCAACCCTAATATATGATTCCACTGGCTCATTATATATAAGTATATCTCCATTACTCTGCAACATAAATTCAACACAAACTACAGTAGTAGAATATACATCGTATGAACACAAGCCACTTTATTATTATCTTATTGACTTGATTAAAAAATTACATAAAGTCTCATCACAAGACCAATGCTCGATATTACTAATTCCAACAACACCCACAGCCACAACTCATGGTTCAATGAGCTAGGTCAATGAACCTTCTAACCCTAATGCAGTCACCTCCTACACCGATCATCTTTTTTTTCCCTTCGCCAACTTCTATAAATTACAACCGTTAGGGAAAAAGAAACTCACACTTATTTATACTATAAATTACAACTGTTAGGATCACTCTTGAGCAAAACACGGTTCGACTACTAGTTTAGAGGAGATAACGTAAACAAAAAGCAAGCACCATATTACATGTGCAATACCAAAAGTGAAAACAACAAAAATCATATAATAAAACACTGCTTAAAAATTACAATGTGGACTAACCAACCGACAAGCGACAACATTATTTGTTGCTAGTTGATTAAAAATAAAATAAAATAAAATGTTAAAGCTTACATCGATTGATTAGACATAGCTTTTGATCTTTGGATATTAGTACGTTAGTGCATATAGTCATGAATATCACATCAAGTAGCACGCTTACTTCGATTTTGGAAATTATTGCACGGCTCTAAGTTTTTCCGAAGTAAAATTAATATTCAAATATTTGTAAACTTTATCATTATTTTTATAATTATTCTTACTAATATGAGAAAAATCCACTAAAATAATATATATATTTTTAAATAATTACAAAATATGATACTCGACAAAGGTATTATCAAAATAGATGGTGAAAACGCAAATCTATAAAACACTTTCAATTGAGGCAGATTTTGTCCAATTGAAGTTATGTAACCAAATTGTGCTTTCAGTAAAAAGTATTGGTAGTGCATTTCGGGGACATACCTTTAGTAGGTATTGCAAATTTTTTTAATAAAATTTAAATTAATTTTTATAACTTTTAAATTTATAAAAATTATTTCTTGTTATTTTTATATAAACTTTTAATTTAAAAAAAAAATTAATTTGAGAAAATTTATCATTGAAAAATTCTTTTATGAAAAATCATGTAAAGAATATTATAAATAAAATTTGTGAAGAGTTATAAAAAAAAATTTAGAAAAAATTGTTCAAAAAATGTAAAAGTGTAGATATAAAAATAGAAAAAAATTATTAAAAATGTTAATAAATTTAAAAATTTCAAATAGTAATTTACACAAATTACTTTCCCCTATTATTTCTTCCCTTATTGAACTGTCATGTAAGTCACAAAAATGCGTTTATATGCTTTCTAGCCGGTCTTGCATTTAGAGTAGGAGGAACCTGTGACACCTATGTTTAATGGTGCTAAGGGCCATCGTTGAAGTCATTGGGAAGCACTGGACTCCAATTTGTAGTAGGCTGTAAAGGTTCATCCTAATACATTGTTTGTTTACTAGTGCGTCAGCAGGTGGTGTAAGGCGAGGACCACTAATAAAATGACGATGTGGTGTGACATATGTGCTTTACATTGGGGTCAAGCTATTGTCCATCTCATCAGCATCCAATAGGAGTTGTTGCTCTTGTATCATATATTCCTATGCCAAAGCTTCATTTCAGGATCATCTAAGTCCTACAGTCCTATGACATGTAGGAATCAATTTTTGTTATCACCAAATGCCAACAAGTTATGCCTCTGTCTCAACCTCTGCACCTTGATCTTGGTGAGCTTGTGGGTACAACATCATCCTCTGATGTGCCTAACCAATTGGATAGCAAACATATCAATCACAAGGCGTGAACAACTAACTCCTCAACAAAATGGCATGTCAAATTCACTTCAAATTGGAATCCAATTCACGAGTTTTGAACACTAAATGGACGTAAGAACAAACAATTGTATAATCTTCAATGGAATAACTCACAAATGAACTAGAATTCAATCTCAAATTGAAATAATCAAATCTGAAATATACAATCCTAATTCACGTGATAAATAAGTAACCAACAAATTGTACTTAGATACTACTCACTAAACACAATTTGTAAATAACGAGAGTAAGATTGATATGACTCACAATCAACTCAAGTTGATTCTCGCCACAATTTCACAAAGAAATTGATAAGAGATCTTTGTATGCAAAGGATGAACCTATCAATCAAGAATGACAGAAATTAAGCAACTTATTGTGTCTGGAAGCTTAGAAACATACACGGCTAGAAGGCACGGCCGTGTATTGTGTTCGATAGCTCCCAAAAACATACACGGCCTGATAAATGGCTAGAAGGCACGACCGTGAATATTGAGATATTTGTTTCGTGATTTATTTTATAAATATGGCATGTATATTTTGTATTTTATATTTTGGTAGAGGAAGATTTGTTTTCCTAGTTTGTAAGATATAGTTGCTTGGAAAAGATATTCTCCTGATGTATATATATATTTGAACATAAGTTATGAAAAGGCATTCAGCCAAATTTTCTCAAAAGTTGTTATGGTATTAGAGCCACAAAACTGAATATTTTGTTGAATTTGAAGTTTTGCTTTTATTCTTGGAATTGCTGGTTTGTTCTTGGTTTTCTTTGGTTTTAGGTTGATTATTTACGATCAACAATTTTCTTGATAATCAAGTTGTGAGTGACAATTCTGTTTAGAATGTCTTCTGAGAAAACACATGAAATCTTAGCTATTAGATTTATGGGAAAGAATTATGCAGCATGGGAATTTCAGTTCAAGATGTTTTTGAAAGGGAAGGAGCTTTGGGGTCATATTGATGGGTCTTCTCCAGCTCCTACAGAGTCGAAAGATCGTGATCAATGGGAGGCAAAGGATGCTCGGATTGTTTCTTGGATTTTGGGATCTATTGAGGTTCATATGGTGAACAATTTACGATCTTTTGGCACAGCTAAAGAAATGTGGGAATACTTGAAGCGCGTCTACAATCAAGATAATACTGCAAGACGTTTTCAATTGAAACTTGATATGAGTAATTATAGTCAAGGTAATCTCTCAATTGAACAATATTATTCTGGCTTTCTTAATTTATGGAGCGAATATTCTGGTATTATCTATGCTAAGGTGTCAAAGGAGAATTTAGCTAGTCTTCAGGCTGTTCATGAAGTGAATCGTCGTGATTAGTTTTTGATGAAGCTCAGGCCTAAATTTGAAACTGCTCGGGATGGGTTGCTGAATAGAGATCCAGTTCCTTGTTTGGATGTATGTTTTGGTGAATTGCTGCGCGAGGAATAAAGATTGGCGACACAAGCCGCTATTGGTGTAACTGGTGGATCATCTAGAATAGAATGTTGCATATGTTGCTCAGACTCGAAGGAAGGGAACAATGCAGTGTTATAGCTGCAAAGAATTTGGTCATATTGCCCGCCATTGTAGTAAGAAGTTTTGTAATTATTGCAAGAAAAAAGGACATATTATTAAGGAGTGTCCTATAAGGCCTCAAAATAGAAGGCTATAAGCCCTTCATGCTGCAGTATCCGACTCTTGCAATCTTGGTTCGACATCCACAATTGCTAGCAATAATCAATCTGTTCTCACACCAGATATGGTCCAACAGATGATTCTCTCTGCCTTCTCTGCTCTTGGTATTTAAGGGAAAGGTACGACTACTAATTCTGTTCCTTAGTTTGTTGATTTCGGTGCCACAAATCATATGACTGACACATTTGATTTATTGCATAATCAACGCCCATATACTGGTACTCAACATATTCAGGTTGTTGATGGAAATAATATTCCAATTACGACATTTGGTGATATTAGCTCCTCCTTTCGACATGTCTTGGTTTCTCCAAAATTATCTACTAGCTTACTTTCTGTTGGTCAAATGGTGGATAATAACTGTGATGTCCACTTTTCTCGTGATGGTTGTATTGTGCAGGATCAGGTGTCAGGGAAGGTGATAGCGAAGGGGCCTAAAGTGGGCAAGTTATTTCCATTACAATTTACTGTTCCTCGGACTTTGTCATTAGCTTCTTCAGTTGTTGAAAATAAGGCTGACATCTGGCATAGACGCTTAGGTCATCCAAATAATGTTGTTTTGACTCATTTGTTGCAAAGTGGTGTTCTCGGTTCCATAGATAAGAGTTCATTAGTTGATTGTTCTCTTTGTAAACTGGGAAAAAGTAAGACATTGCCTTTTCCTGTTTTGGGTAGTCGTGCCAATAAATGTTTTGACATTATTCATAGTGATGTTTGGGGAATTACACCGATTATTTCACATGCTCAGTATAAATATTTTGTGACATTTATTGACGATTACAATCGATTCACATGGATCTATTTTTTGCATTCCAAAGCAGACGTGTTTACTGTGTTTCAAACCGTTGTGACATATATTGAAACTTAGTTCTCCACTTGTATTAAAGTCTTATGATCTGATAATGGTGGTGAATATATCTCTCATGAGTTTCAAGCATTTCTTCATAACAAGGGTATTGTTTCACAACGTTCATGTCCTTATACACCTCAGCAGAATGGAGTTGCCGAACAAAAAAATAGACATTTGTTAGATGTGGTGCGCACATTATTGTTAGAATCTTCTGTTCCAGCTAATTTTTAGACCAAAGCTTTATCTACTGCAGTTTATCTGATTAATCGCTTACCATCTCAACAATTGAAATTTGATTCTCCGTACCATCGAATTTTTGGTAAACATCCTAATTATGATATGCTACATACTTTTGGATGTGTTTGTTTCATTCATTTATCTTCCTATGAACGTCATAAGTTGTCAGCCCAGTCTGTTTCATGTGCCTTTATGGGTTATAGTCCTAATCATAAAGGTTTTGTGTGTTATGATTCGATTAATAATTGATGGCGTATCTCTCGGGATGTGATTTTCTTTGAACATGAATACTATTTTTAGCAACATCTTTCGACATCTGATACTGTTGTACTTTCTCACTTTGATGATTCTTCTTTTGATAAACGGTTTAAGCTTGGCCTTGCCCTTCCCGACCCTACTCCTGAAAATGCTCCAATGATTCTTCGACGATCAACTCGATACATTCGTCCTCTAGATAGATATGACTATTCTGCAATTTTAACTAATACTACAATTCCTACCTCTTATTCTCAGCTCGCTAAACAGACTTGCTGGATAAAAGCCATGCAAGAGGAACTTCAAGCACTTCAAGACAATCACACTTGGGATATTGTTTCATGTCCTGCTGGTGTTAAACCCATTGGTTGTAAATGGGTTTGTTCTCTTAAGCTCCGATCTGATGGTTCCCTTAACAGATATAAGGCAAGATTGGTAGCTCTTGGCAATTGACAGGAATATGGAATTGATTATGAAGAGACCTTTGCACCTGTGGCTAAGATGACAACTGTCCAGCTTGTTTTATCTATTGCTGCATCTAAAGGATGGTTCTTACGATAGATGGATGTTAAGAATGCATTTTTGCATGGGACCTCAAGGAAGATATCTATATGACTCCTCCTCCAGGCTTGTTTTCTACACCCTCACATGATGTTTGTAAGCTCAAACGGTCTCTATATGGTTTGAAACAGGCTCCACGGGCCTGGTTTGAAAAGTTTCGTAACACTCTTCTTAGCTTCTCTTTTATTCAAAGTCAGTATGATTTTTCATTATTCCTTTGTAAGACTGACAAAGGGAATTGTTTTTTTGTTAGTCTATGTTGATGATATTGTCATCATAGGATCTGCTACTCAATTGATGTCTCAGTTACAAGAGTGTCTTCAAGGTTCTTTTCATATGAAGGATTTGAGATCTTTAACTTATTTCTTAGGTCTTGAGGTTCACTCCTCTTCTGCTGGTATTTTTCTTCATCAACATAAATATACTAAGGAACTTATTGCTTTAGCTGGTCTCCAAGAGGGTCGTCCTGTTGATACTCCTTTAGAAGTGAATGTTAAATATCAACGAAATGATGGTGACTTTCTATCTGATCCATCTCTATATCGACAACTTGTTGGAAGTCTCAATTATTTGACTATTACACGTCCTGATATTTCATTTGCTGTGCAACAAGTTAGTCAATTTATGCAGGCACCTACACATCTTCATTTAGTAGCAGTTCATCGTATTGTTAGGTATTTAAAAGGTACTTCTTATCGTAGTTTGTTCTTTTCTACGGAATCTCCTATTTACTTAACAACCTATAGTGATGCTGATTGGGCTGGTTGTTCTGATACACGTCGATCTGTTACTGGTTGGTGTATGTTTCTTGGTAACTCTTTAATTTCTTGGAAGAGTAAGAAACAAGATCAAGTGTCTAAGTCTTCTACTGAGTCTAAATATCGTGCTATGTCCTCTACTTGTTCTGAGATCATTTGGCTTCGAGGTTTGTTAGCTAAGGTTGGTTTTCCTCAACTTGAGTCTACCTCTCTTTATGTAGATAATACTAGTGCTATCCAGATTACTGCTAATCTTGTCTTTCATGAGCGTACAAAACATATTGAAGTGGACTGTCATTCTATTCGAGAAGCTTATGATAATGGTGTTATTTCTCTTCCTCATATCTCTTCCGATCTTCAAACGGCTGATATATTTACTAAGGCTCTTTCTCGGCAGCGTCATCAGTTTCTTGTTGGCAAATTGATGCTTCTTGATCATTCAACATCAATTTGAGGGGGATATCAATCAAGAATGATAGAAATTAAGCAGCTTATTATGTCTGGAAGCTTAGAAACACACACGACCTTCGATAGCTCCCAGAAACATACATGGCCTGATACACGGCTAGAAGGCACGGCCGTGTTACATGACCGTGAATATTGAGATATTTGTTTCGTGATTTATTTTGTAAATATGGCATGTATATTTTGTATTTTATATTTTGGTAGAGGAAGATTTGTTTTCCTAGTTTGTAAAATATAGTTGCTTGGAAAAGATATTCTCCTGATGTAAAATATATTTGAACATGAGCTATGAAAAGGCATTCGGCCAAATTTTCTCAAAAGTTGTTAGAACCCTCACGGCACAAAGTGTTTGTTTTTCTCAAATTGTCAAAAGCTCCCTAAAAACCCTAGTTAGCAAGTATTTATACTTGTTCCTATTAAGGTAAAAACACACCAAAAATTACAAAGATTCTACTTAAGTGTCTGGTTCCCAAAACACAAATTATAAGTACAAAATAAAATGGCCAGTTCTCATAAGCAACAATTACAAATACAAATGGTCTTCAAGTGGCTGGTTCTTCTTTGACTTATGTAGGTCTATGAATAACCCACAAATTGAGCTTTAGTGAGTTTATCCATAGTCCTGTAAAAATTGACAAGTATACCTATTGGAATGCATAACAAATGTGTAATAGAAAAGAAGTTACTAAACAAATATTTTAGAGGTTGGATTGTTCAAAGAGGACCCTTATCATCAAATTTTGTAACCTTTTGGCTCTTGTTCTAGTGATTGGTCTTATATGATTTTGATTCCTATCACCTTCCCTATAATCATATATAAACTCGGCTATGATCAGCAAGAGAAATAGTTGTATGATGTGTCTACAATTCTAACCGCAAACACACCAATACAAGTGCGTGATCACCAAAACAATCTAATAAAGGCGTGGTCAACAACAAGCTCTTGAACCCTAACTCACGTGGATTCAAATGGCAATGATGCTAAATTGTGATGAGTAACAATGCAAGTGTATAATAATTAAAGGGTAACAATATAAATGAATTGAATTCCACTTAAATAAGACTTGAATCAAATCTAAAAAATGGGAACCCCAATTTACGTGAAAGATAACAAGTAACACAACAAATTTGTATCTAGATATAACACACTAGAAAACAATTGGTAGCAACTAGAGAATGATTGATATTACTCACAATCTCCTCAAGCTAATCTCGCCACAATTTTACAAGTGAAATTGATAAGAGTAAGGTTTGCATGCAAGGACTCTCCTTATGGCAAAAAGGTGTATTTTCTCAGGTTTAAAAAGCTCCCTCTAAACTTTACTTAGCAAGTATTTATATTTGCTCCAATTAGGGTGAAAAAGAAAATTACAAATAAGCCACTCAAATGACTGGTTCTTCACTTCAGTATAACACATTGTGGACCGATTCTTCTTTGATTTATGTAAGTCCATGAATAACCCACAAATTGAGCTTTAGTGAGTTTATCCACCATCTTGTAAAAAACTAACAAGTGTACCTATTGGAATGCACAACAAATATATAATAGAAAAGAAGATACTAAACAAATATTCTTGGGGTTTGATTGTTCAAAGAGGACCCTCATTGCTAAATTTTGTATCCCTTTGGCTCTTGCTTTGGTGATAGGTGATGCGCTTGAATCTAACTGATCGTTTATGTTTTAAATTTATAACTAATAAAATCTACTATTGAGCTAGGTGGTGTACCTATCGATTATAATATAGATTTAATAGGTACTATCCTCTGAGATCTAGAAAACAAGTACTAGTATTACTTTTCTCTACTATCTAGTCTAATTTATAATAAAGAAGTTATGAATTAAATTAACAACTATCAAATCCTAGTAACCCTAGAATTGAATGATTTTGTCTTAAAAATGTATTCAATCACAAAATATACCCCTCATCTTATTTCACCCTAACCCTTAAATTCTCAAAATAAGATATTGATTAACTAATCAATTTATGCTTTGCACTGTAGGAATTCTTAAGTAAAATCAATTACTCCCTCAAGTTAATCAATTCATAATCATGCATAAGATAATGGAGACCTCTCCCTCACTACCGTCATCCAAGATCTCATTAAGTTCATAAATTCCAATAAATTACAGAGAATCAATGTTTTCCTACCTCTAGGTAAAACATGTAATTTCTTTAGTCATGAAGATCTAATTTACTAAACGAAACCTCTTTCAATCTAATAAAAATTAGACATGTAATCAATTTGCGCACATAAATCAATCACAAGAATAATGGGAATACATGAATAGATGCAAAGATATACATAATTCATTAATTAATCAATGGTTTAGTACATGAGTTAGGGTTTCACAAGATGAAAGATATAAAGAATTACTCCATGGAGTTTTCAATAAAAATAGATAATCTAGAGAAATAGAGTTGATTCATGCTGAACAGAGTAATTAGTTGTTTATTTTGTGATATATAATGATGTTTGAACAATTCTTCTCTTGAAGTTTGTAATAAAGCTCCTCTAGGGTTTCCAAAGTGAAGCAAGAAGGAAAGAAATCTTTTTAAAATAAAACAAAGTGTTTATTTATAGTTCTTGCGAAAATAAGGTTCAGCATGGGCATCAGCACGACCATGCTCAAGACCATGCTGACTTCAGAACACATTATTTTTCACTGCCCAGTTTAGCATGACCTCCAGCATGGCCGTGCTCAGTGTAGGGTTGAAAAAAAAAATAGCTATTGGTCATTTTTTTCATCCAACACTAGTGTCTACATGGGTTGTGCTAAACTAAAAATTAATTTTCTTCATTTTTTGCTAAATTTCACCTCACCTTTGCTCATATCATCCTTAAACCTTTCTTTTGTCTCCATTGATGCCTGAAATTAAAATTTAACCATATAAGTACCCTTTTCTTCACAAATTACATGAAATCCATATAAAATTATAACTAATAAGCACTAGAATTAAGAGTCTTCTAACACTTATCAAATCTCCCCACACTTAGCCATTTACTAGTCCTCAAGCAAACAAAATAAGGATAAAATACATTTCCTCTCATCAATTGTACTCATGGTTAAACTTTAAATCATAAGTAGCATCCCTTATTTAATTTGATCTTAGTGATTCATTAGTCCCTACCACTTAAACCTACCATGATTGTACATATACCTGGCATACAAAAATTGGAGTTTACAGATCAATCCAAGTTAAACTATTACCCTTATCATTTAAGAATTGCTTCCCAAGTTATGAAGAAAGTCAAACAAAGCAAAAGTGGCTTGGTCATATCTCACCACTTACTAAAGAAAATATGAACTGTTCAACTACCTCTTCTAAGTATAACAACCTCAAGTGAAAGTATATGGCATCTATCATTCCCTTAGATTTTCTTCCTCTTTTTGTTAAACCACTCAAAAAATTTTCCAAGTTTTCCTCTATCATTTTTTTTTAGATATATTAAATTCAATTATTTAAGATCTTACAGCCTATGTAACGAACATTCAGCCGATAATCTCGGGCACGTCACCTAAGTTAACAGACATTATCCCCTCAATTGAAGGCGTCCCTATAGACTTAATTATTCAAGTTACAAGATCCACTGAACTTTACCCTTTTTATATCCCATCTTGTTATTATAATATTATTGGTTAGTTGATCTCGGCCAGACAACCTTAAGTGACCAAGTTTTAAAGGGACCACATCGAACCTCTATTATCCTGACCTTAGAGATTCATAAAGATACTCTTAACTTAAAGAACCCAAGTCATTGGAGTAGTGGCTTATTAGTTCTTTAATTGAGTGACTAGTTAGCAATAGAGTCAGACTTCGCTCTTCTAAGGGACTAAAGCGCACTTACACTGACTAAGCTTTTCTCATTATTGCTCAATTAACACATTAATTAATTAATTTTCAAAGAGATTACTTAAGAGGAATCATCAAGTGATAGATTTCATATGGACCTTTTACAAAAAGTTAGAAGAGCTCTCAAATTTTTTTAAAAGTAAATATATTAACCAATAATTAAATAGCAAGTAAGATTACCTCACTTATATTTCATCTTGAAATTCTAACTAAGTATACCAAGTCCAACAATTGGTGAGTAAGGGACACAAATCACTAACTTTTATTAACACAATTTCAAGGATCTAACCCTTTTAATGATTAAAAATAAACATTTGAAATCAATCGCAAACTTGTAAATGGGGAAAATTTAATAAAACATGACCCAAATTTCTCAAATTTATTTATTTATTTCGCTTACCTATACCCTTCCCCACACTTATTTAAGACAATTGTCCCCAATATTTTCCCAAACCAAGCACATAAAAGGGAAAAGGAAAAAAAAAAAACATAAGGAAAAGAAAAAATGAAAGAAAAAGGACACTAAGAACTTCCCTGGTTTTATATGTAGATGGTTGCATGTAGAGTTCAAGGTCGAGTATAAAGCAAATCAGTAATAGCGTATCATCATTGGAGCTAGGAACCTAAGGTTTGTGCCGCATCATCCTAAAAAAATAATAAAGAGATTAAAGGTAAAAAGAAAAGTTAGACTATCTTAGTCTAGATAATTGGTGAAGTCACCCAACAGATTTATAGGACGGTTTAGAGAATGAGGGAGGAGAGAGAAAAATTATATATATGTGTGGTTTTTTTTTCACATGGGTTGCTGCACAGTTATGCTCGGAGTTGTGCAGACCTTCAAAAGGGGTAAATAAGGTGGTGTTTTTATAGGGTAGGTCTGCCTTGGTTGCAGTACGGCCTTGCTTGTGGCCGTGTTGATTAAGAAAACTCCACAGGCTCTCTTTAAATTATGCATAGCTTTGAGTATTGATTGTGTAGAGGAAAATTAAGACATGCCCAAGCCAATAGACAACAACTGTGATCGTTGTGCACTTCTAAAAGTGCAAATGAACATAGAGAGAGACTTACCAAATGCACTTAGTAATTAAAATTTAAACTTCCTTACTTGTCATTGGCGCTTCCCCACATATAGAGATTACTTTCACTCTCTTCAAATAAGCTTAGAAACTCCCCTTAAGATCTGCAAATTTCTAAAGTAATAGACTTAGGATAGTGACAACAAAAAGAAAATAAAAGAAACGCCACGTACTTAACTTAGACATGGGTTGCCTCTCAAGAAGCGCACTTGTTTAACGTCGTTGGCTCGACGCTTTTCATGTTCTTCAACTAAGTCTCTACCAGTTAGAGATCCAATTCCCTCCTGTCTTTTGCACCACTTGCATTGGACTAACCTAGCCATTATCAAATATGGCATAAATAAGTCCAGCGTTAAGAAGTTTGATCACCTCCTTCTTAACCTCCTCCTTCATATTTGGATTTAGCCATCTCTGTAGTTGCATTACAGGCTTGAATCCTTCTTCTAATAAAATTTTATGAGTATAGAAGGAGGGGTTGATACCTTTTATATCAAATATTTTCCAAGCGATGGCTCACTTGTATGCTCTTAGGACCGTGAGTAATTGGTCTTTCTACTCTTGTGATAAATTTGAGGCTATAATAACTGGCAAGCTGGAGTCTTCTACAAGGAAAGCATATTCCAGATACATTGGTAATTGTTTCAATTCTAACCTTAATAGCTCTTCTATAGAAGTTTTAAGTCCCGCCTCAGTTTTTGTTCTCAACTTTTCAAACCCATGCTGAGGTGTAACATTTTCTGAAGCTTCAAGCTACTCCATGAGTAGCGCAACCTCTGGGTTATCTGCATCCTTCTTCTCCTCCAATGTCAAGCTCAGCTCTAACACATCTTTGCTCAGATCTTCCTTCATATTCTCATTTACTAACATATCAACAACATCAATAGAGTAACAAGAGTCATCAATGCACATGGTGTGTTTCATAGCAACAGCCATTTGGATTACTATCTCTTCATCACTGATTCTCAAAGTAAGCTTGCCTCCTTCCACATCAACCATTGCCTTGGTGGTGGCTAAGAATGGTCTCCCAAGTATTAGAGGGATATCCCCATCCTTATCCATTTTTAGAACTACAAATTCGACAGGGTAGATAAAATTCCCTACCTTTAGCAAGACATCCTTGATTATTTCCTTAGGAATCTTCACATAGTGGTCAGCAAGTTGCATACTCATCCTAGTAAATGTTAGGTCAGAAAGTCCTAACTTCTTGAAAAAGAAGTATGGCATTAAATTAATGCTGGCCCTAAGATCAGCTAGGGCCTTATCAACTGAAGTATTACCTATGACACATGGAATTGTGAAACTACTTGGATTCCTTAGCTTTGGAGGAAGTTTATTCTAAATGATAGATGAGCAATTTGCATCAACTTCTATGGTAGACACATCCTCCAACTTCCGCTTGTTAGATAGAAACTCCTTTAGGAACTTAGCATATTTTGGCATTTATGAAAGTGCCTTTATAAATGGAATGTTAATGTGCAGCTGTTTAAATAGATCAAGGAATTTACCAAACGACTCCTTGTCTTTGCTCTGGTTGAGGTGAGCTGGATAAGGGATTTTTGGCACATATTCTTTTACAGCCGATGGTGATCTCCTCTCAAGATGTGTTTTCTCATGTGTCATTTTCTCCTTTTCAATAGGTTGATAATCCTCTTGCTTCTTTTCATGCCGCTGTTTAGATGGTAACTCTTTCCCGCTTCTCAATGTAATGGCTTTTACTTGTTCCCTTGGATTGTTTTCCATGTTGCTGAGAAAAGAGCTGAGTTGTCTCTTAGACATCATCTTAGCCAATTGGCCAATTTGCTTCTCAAGATTGTGAATCGAAGCCTCTTGATTAAGATGTCTTACATCAGAGCTGTAGATGAATTGACTTAGAATATCCTCCAAGTTACTCTTTTTTTCTTGCTAAGGTGGTTGCGTTGAAGGAAGTGGTAAAGGTTGATAAAGTAGCAGTTGTTGCTTTGAATACCCTGGTAGTGGTAGATTAGCTCTCTGATAGTCCCGGTTTCCATAAGACAGATTCATATGGTTTCTCATCCCCAAATGATAGGTGTTACCATATTAATTATACTGTTGTCTGTTCAAATTCCCAAGATAATCTACTTGCTTATATTGCTAAAAAAGATTCATACCTTCCTCAAGATAAACTTGATGCTATTGTTGTGGTCCTTAGGGATTCTTAAGAGTTGCAACTTGGTGGCTCAAAGCTTCCATCTTTGCTACCAAAGTAGTCATGACATCTACTTCATACATTCCTGTTGCTTTCTGCTTACTCTTGCCACAACCCCACTAGTAATTATTTCTTACCATATCAGCAAATAGCTTCAATGAGTCCTTCGGAGTTTTAGTATTCAAAGTATCACCAGCTGTGGCATCTACCAAGTGACGTGTAGCCGGATTTAACCCATTAAAAAATGTCTGAACTTGCATCTATGTAGGCAACTGGTGATGTGGACACTTTCTCAACAATTCTGTCCATCTCTACCAAGCATCATATATTAATTCATGATTTTGTTGAGAGAAAGAAGAGATGTCATTTTGGAGCTTGGCGGTCTTACATGTGGAAAATAATTGTTCAAAAACTCCTTTACTGTGTCATCTCATGTAGTCAAAGCCTCGAGACCCAATGACTGAAGCTAGGTCTTAGCCTTTCCCCTCAATGAAAATGAGAACAATCTTGTACGCACTACTTCATCTATCACCCCATTGTTCTTGAAGGTTTCACAAATCTCCAAGAATGTCTGAATGTGAGCATGAGGGTCTTCATCCGGTAGTCCATCGAACTGACAGTATTGTTGTAGAAGTTGAATCACCACACCTTTGATCTCGAAATTATTAGCCTCAATAGGAGGCTTAACAATGGTTGGACCTGTGCCATTTAGTGTAGGCCTTGCATACCCAATGTTTGTCTTTGGTGGATCCTCAACCATTACTTCTTGTACTTGTACCTCTATTAGCTCTTTTTCTCTAACCTCCGTCGCCACTGCTATATCGCATTCTCCCTCCTCACTAACTGACTGTCCTGAAGATTCAATAGTTGTATTCTTTTGAAGTCAGTTCTTAATCTCAAGATCTAGATCAAGAATGTCAGAGGGAAGATTTCTTGTCATACACTACAAAAGGCAACCAAGTGTGATTAGAACTTTTCAAAAGATGGAGAGAAGACAAAATAGATAAAACAAATAAAAAAATGACTAAAGTAGTAGATACTACAGTTTTTCCTAATATTGCCTTGTTAGATCCCTAGCAACGGTACCAAAAACTTGATGCGCTCAAATTTAACTGATCGTTTAAGTTTTAAATTTATAACCAATAAAATCTACTATCGAGCTAGGCAGTTTACCTATTGATTATAGTATAGATTTAATAAGTGTCGTCCTCTGAGATTTAGAAAACAAGTACTAGTATTATCTTTCTCTACTATCTAGTTTAATTTATGATGTGGAAATTATGAATTAAATTAACAACTAACAAATCCTAGTAACCATTTTATAAATATGGCTTGTATTCAATCACAAAATATACCCCTCATCTTATTCCACCCTAACCCTTAAATTCTCAAAATAAGATATCGATTAACGAATCAATTTATACTTTGCATGGCAGGAATTCTCAAGTAAAATTGATTACTCCATCGAGTTAATCAATTCATAATCATGCATAAGATAATGGAGACCTCTCCCTCACTACCGTCATGCAAGATCTCATTAAGTTCACAAATTCCAATAAATTGAAGAAAATCAATGTTTTCCTACCTCTAGGTAAAACATGTAATTTTTCTATTTATGAAGATCTAATTTACTAGACGAAACCTCTTTCAATCTAATAAAAATCAGACATGTAATCAATTTGTGTGCATAAATTAATTGTAAGAACAATGAAAACACATGAATAGATGCAAAGATATAAATAATTCATTAATCAATCAATGGTTCAGCACATGGGTCAGGGTTTTACTAGATAAAAGATATAAAGAATTACTCCTCCATGGAGTTTTCAATAAAAATAGAGAATATAGAGAAATAGAGTTGATTCATGCTAAAAAGAGTAATCACTTGTTTGTTTTTGTGATCTTCAATGATGCCCGGACAATTCTCCTCTTGAAGTTCATAATAAAGGTCTCTTAAGGTTTCCAGAATGAAGCCAGGAGGAAAGAAGTCTTTTTAAAATAAAACAAAGCGTCTATTTATAGTTCTTGTGAAAATAGGGTTCAACATGGGTGTCAGCACGACTGTGCTCGAAGCCATGCTAACTTCAGAACACTTTATTTTTCACTGCCCAGTTCAGCACAACCATGCTTAGGGTAGGGCTGAAAAAAAAAAAATTAGCTACTGGTCATTTTTTTCATCAAGCACTGGTGTCTACATGGCTTGTGCTGAACTGAAAATTAATTTTCTTCATTTTTCGCTAAATTTCATTTCACCTTTGCTCCTATCATCCTTAAACCTTTCTTTTATCTCCATTGATGCCTGAAATTAAAATTTAAGCATATAGGTACCATTTTCTTCACAAATTACATGAAATCTATATGAAATTATAACTAATAAGCATTAGAATTAAGGGTCTTCTAACACTTATCAATTAGTCCTATAGGAATTTGATTCCTATCACTATAATATGATCTAAGGATAAGTGGATTTGTTATAATGTATTAGTGTACATGTTACAACAAACCGTAAATTGAATTAGTATTGAATACATAGTGCATCACTTTGAGTTGATGTTATACTTACTAAATGTCCAAGAACCGATCTTATATGTCCTATACATTGACGAATGATAAATCTATACCATATCATGTATCCTTACTACACCCCATGAAGGCCCTATATGTGAACCAATCGGGCCAAACGCTTGTTCCATAAGGCTATGTGCAGTGCATATTATACCAGCTAATCTATAACAGCTTTCCCATAAAAGTTAATCTAATGAAACTTGGGCTATGTGTTAACATCCTGTGGAATATATTGGTAACCCCCAAACTACCTAGCAACATGGTCTAAGAAATACCATTCAATTATATGGAAACATATGAGTGGTACCCAAGCAGTCCAAATGTGTTTGCCTACTCCGTAGAAGGGTGGTAAGCCTTAATGGTTTGAATAAAATCTGCTTTTGTTTTGAATCTCATGCCTTTATTAAACTCATAATTGCTGATCAAGTTACTACACATCGCATTTTGTTCTTACTTAAAACAGATGTAATGACCATCACTACTAATATTGTATATGGGAATAGGATATCTAATTGTCATATAAAGTGGTTCGACTTGCCCTAGTTGATATACTACTTATGTGGAGTGCTCTAGTGCAATTGGATGATCCCCTTTAACCATAGCATCTCCTTCGTTTACATTTTCCTCATCTTCCTCCTCAAAACTTTCCTTATAATCAGAACTTTCTTCCTCAACACCCATTCTCACATCGGTGTCCGTTGCAATTTTCGCCCCCAAAAGCACCATATAAGGATCACATGTGACTGGTCATTGTAACATTAAAGAAACTACTCTATCTACTTCAACCTCATCATTCAACGGTACATCTATTCCCTATTAGGTGGGGAATGCATGTGCTTATTTTTTTTGGAATGCCTATTGTTTAGAAGCCCCCCCCCCCCCCCCCCCCCCCCCACTCAATTCTTCAGAAAATTTAACATACAACTATTATATACCTTGCTCTCCAAAGGATTCGGCAAATTTAATTACAGTTTCCACATCATTATCGTCTCTTCGTCTCTAATTGTCATCAAGGTGTAAGATGCATTGCCTCTATGGAAAATAAGATGCTTATGAATTATCTCAACCTCCATTTCAATTGGATCGACTCCAATACTCCGGTATATTCTATACAAGAATTTTGTGTAGTTCACATTCTTCATCATTTTCAATTTCTTAACTAGATCCCTATCATACTCTAACCCTTAGTTACCACTTGCAATATTTCTAAATGCATAAACTAGAAATTTGACATAGTCACCCATTGTTATCCTTTTCATAATATAGATAAATAATCAACTAATCCACAAAAATACCTAATATTGGTTGTTTAACCTTGATAAAGCACAATAATGATCATTTTCTTGCGATGTTACCAAAAAAAAAAAAATACTTTTTTAATTTAAAAATTTTCATAATTTTTTTTTGCAAATTTGCATAAGAATTGGAGAAAGATTAGTTTATAAAGAAATTTTTAATAAATTGAAAATTTCTTAATTTTATTTTAGAAATAAAAAATTTCATAATTTTGTTGAAAAATACCAAAAATTTAAAATTGAAAAGAAATAAAAATTATCAAATTGATACTTAAAATTTTTTTCAATTAAAAAAATTAATATTAACATTTTCATTAACAAGTATTTTTTAAAATTAATTTTTTAAACATTTATTTAATTACAAAAAAATTTATAACAATTTGAATAATAAACCAAAATTTTACATTTAAAATTAATACAAAATTTTTAGTGAAAATAATGTTCATCTTTTTCACGTCTTACGTACTACAAGATTTGTATAAATCATGTCTAACACACTATAAACTAACAATAAATAATGGTATTTTAATAAAAACAAAATACTATGAATAATTACAAATAAAGTTTTGTAAAATGATGAAAACTAACATAATAGGAAAAACCTTTATTTTTTTATGGAAATATGTACCCAAATATAGCTCTTAATCAAGCTTTTTGCTGAAGAAATTGGGAAGATCTTAGTGATAACTTGGTTGTTGATACTCCTCAACTCCTCATAGATTCACAAGCTTTTCATTTTCGAACAAAATCTACATAAGAATGAAAGAAAATAAGAAGAAAGGGAGTTTGTGGAAGTGTAATTCTATTTATGTGGGTTTATGTTTATATTGTAGGTGTAGTTTGTGTAGACATGGACATAGTTATATGTAGTATTGTAGATATAAATTTGGAGGAATTCTTGTGTCAACTTTTGTAGGTTTGTATTTATTTTTGTAGTTTTGTAGGTTTAGGTTTGCAAGGAGCAAGGTGATGGACAAATGAAATTATTGGCAATAGGGGAAGTTGGATGAAGATATGGGATTGTAGGAAGATGCTAGTAGGAAAAATTATATGAGAATAGTTGTTTGAAAGTGCACACATGGTTTGAGCCTTTAGTTGGGTCAATTTTGGCTCAACTAAAGGCACGTTCTGAATCTACATATTTACTATTTATTTTATGAAATATTTTATCAAATACTCTATTTCGTGATTATTTTAAAAGAATTATATTATTTTAGTAGATTTTCCACTAATATGATGTGTTTTAGGGTTAGGGATAGACAAGAGGAAGAAGGTAATGGAAAATGCTCTCGTTCATTCATTTATCAATTGTTTGGTTTAACATCGTCTTTCTACTATAAAGGTTAAGAAAAGTGCTAGATCCTCATGAAGTTCAGGAGGTCTAAATCCATATTTGCAAGTTGATGATGAGGGCAACAAGCAGAAAAATAATCACAAGCCAAGGGATCTCAATATATATATATATTTCGTCAGCTATAAATTGACTAAAATTAAATTTAAATCTTTTCAGTTGGGTTATACACTTTTTTTAAAAAGATGTGAATCCATATATCCAATGTACACGTAACATATGTTGCATAGGTTGATGTATATTATTTAGAGTATTCTTGGATGTGTTAGTGGCATGTTATACGATACAAGTGGTAATATGATTATTAAACAATGGTCATAAAGCATAGCAAACGTTGTGAATCAAGATCACGGATTTACTCAAATGTTTCAAATATTGCAATCCAACCAGGTGATGCGAGGAGCCGATTTCAAAGCACTTCATCTGAATGAAGCGTAGGAATCGACAATACACAAAAAAAAAAAAAGAAAAAAAAGTTGCTTGCTCCTTTTTCTTTTTAAGTCCTCCCACTGACGTAAAATTTAGCAAGTCCGGCGAATTAAAAGTGCCCACACGTTTCAAAAACGTAGCTTTCGCAGGCAATTTCCTCGCTCAAAGTTCGCCAAGTGGTGAGTTTTTGGGCAAATGGGAAAAGAAAATGGCCTCCGATATATTCCCCTTCTTCATTTTTCAAACTAACTCGGCCATTCTTCAACAAAGCTCAGCTGCCTTTTCTCGACAGGACTATTCTACTTTTTGGTTATTTAGACTATATGTAACTCTTGTTTATTTATTTATTTTTTAGGTAAGAAATCTCAAAAAGTAGCAATTTTATCACCATTTTCAGGATTTGGTTGCTTCTTTTTTTCTTTTTTCTTTTTTTTTTTTTCCATGTTCTTGAAACATTGTACAGTGGATATTGTTATGCAGTATGTGATATGTTGTGAGTTGGCATTGTTTCATGTGTTGTGTCATTTGTATTGTGTCAAAAGGCCTGGTCTTTCTTTCTTCTTCTTCTTCTTTTCTCTCTCTCTCTCTCCCTCTGTCTCTCTTTTTCGCCTTCTACAGAAATTACTATATGTGATATGCTGTTGTGTTGGTATTATTTATTGTACTTTTTAATTTGTATGTTGTAAATTCCTTAATTTTCATAATTTGTAGGAAACGTTATTGTTATTTACCCTTGTTTTATATGTTTATTTTTTACCAATATATGTACGTCTACTCGGGTTACAAAACGTGAAACTGTAAAATGATTTAAAGAGTAGAAGGACTGGAATTGGAGATCAGATAGAAATTTATTTGCTAAATGGTGCTTTCTTTATACCGTTTGAAGAAGATACTTGTTCAAGCTACTTGAAAGCATCAAGCATGGTAGCAAGACCAACTTCATTCCTAATGGCTAACAATTCCATCACCGGTGCTTTTTAGTTTGACGGAAATGAATTCTTTAAATTTACCTTTTTTATTTAAATTCTCCTAAATTTATCTCTTTAAGATACTGTTGTATATGATTAATAGTCAAGATTATAAGAAAGGGGATAATATTATAATTATATCATAAGACATAAAAAAATCTAAACAATCTTAACTATTAATTTGTACATTTAGAAAGATCAAGAGGATCGTCCAAATCTTGACTTGACCCCTTGTTTTTAAGGTTTTTCTTTTATCTTTTTTTTTTTTTCATTTTTCGTTAATAAAAAATGTTATGAGTTACCTTGGCTGCAATACGAATGCTCAATTGTTTCTTATTAAATTCAAATGTTCAATAGTTGTAAAAATTTCTCTTGTGCATAAAAGGAATCTTATCCTCAAGGTTCCAAAATAAAGTGAAAAAAAAAAATCAATTAATATGAACCTTAATACCTTTAAATCTATCCCAAATCTTTTTGGTATATGACTTCATTAAGGTTAACATCACATTGTGATTATCAGGGTGCCCCTTAAATCCTTAACTGAGCCAAACACAAGAAGTATATACATTTATATCCAATATGAATTAAGTTCATTCAGGTTATTAAGCTAACAACCACAAGTAGTCAATATGGTAACCACATAATTGGAGGAGCATTTTTAATCTCAACTTATTCGCAACTATATCAATTTATCAAACTTGTCATGTAGCAAAAAGACTAAACTTAGTACTAGCACATAACATCCACTAAGTTCACTAGGGTTACTAAACTAAGAACTAGTTTATTTCCCTTCCCCCATTTCTTTATTTTAAATAAAACTAGCTAAAATCAAGAAAAAAAGGAAGCAAGAAGCATGTTACAAATATTTAGGGGAAACACGGCCATGTAGATAGTCATACACCTTTTTGTGCAAAAATGCTTCTCAATATGTTCAAGTACACAATATAGGTAGGTTCACGCTCATATACCTAACCATGTATTACTCATCCTACACCTCTCATTTACATCTCAACACAAGCAAATATACACTTATATACCTAGCCATGTACCCCTTGGAAATGCATGATCTCTTCCCATTCTCTTCCCAACTTGTTTCCCTTCCTTTCCAACAATTGAACAACCCTTACTACAACTTGATCCCACCACAGAAAACATTCTAATTCATGATTTTAAACGCATTTTGGGCACTTGTCTTAGATCGATTCAAAAGTTGTTAATTTGTCTAAACCGGCAATTTTTGATGTCTAAGCCGTGGTACCAAAACTCCTAAATTAACACAAACTCCACATCTTAACTATTTTCTCACTAAAGTGGAGAATGCACAAAAAATTAATTGATTAGGAATACTCAGCTTTGTGGTTGCACGTTAAATTAAGAATCCTTATGTCACAGAAGCGTGGTTTAGTACGGGTTAGGGTTTCCTATGGAGAGAAGAGGGTAGACGTTGATAAGACAAATAGAAGAAAGAAAGGGCAACTTAGGGTTTTACGATGCTTAAATAATTTACTATCAAAAGATTAAAATGCCCTTTTTATAAACACATTATTATCTTATTGTCCCGTCTAATCAAATTTTTATTTTTATTTTATGTGTGGTATTTTACACTTGGTTATCATATCTACGTGATCGGGTACGTATATGGTTGTTTTGTATGCTATCTTGGCTTCTTGTTTGATGGTCTCGCCAAAAATGTTAAGTTCCAATGCAATCATTGAATCACCAAGAGCATCACCATTGATCGTGGCTTGTTCAATGAAGGAGCCAGCAATTCCATAATTGGCATCATTTGTTGTTTCTACAACATGCGAGTTCTCGTCCCTTGTTGCATTGCGATCCTTTTCTATTGCATCGTAATAAAACGGTTGATCACTATTTATCTTGGAATATTGTTCGTTTATAGTTATCACATCAGTTATTCCATAAAATGTTTCAAGCTTTTCCAACCTTGCATTCAAAAGTCCCAAAGTCTCCTGAAGTGCACTTAAGTGTACTCTTGAGGAACTCCATATCCAAAGCTTGAGTCACTGATTTAGTATCCAACGCAATTAGCAAGAGCGCAAAAATGTTACACTCCATGGTTCACAAATTAGATCAAAGTGCTAATTTAACAATATAAAGAATACTGATATAGTATTTATGTGTATGCTGTGTGAAGTGAAAGATGAATGAATGAAAAGTATAATTTAAAACGGCTAACCTCTTAAAAAATTACTTTTGAGAATATAACTTTTTTGTTTATCTTTTTGAATTGGTACAATAATTATTTATAATTATCTCTTTATCTTTTATCTTTAATTAATATTACTAACCAATTTTCTAATTATTTGATATTTAACCAAATTTAACTAATCTGTTAATAATATTTAATAATTATGATAAAAAATCCCACTGGGGACCTATAAATGGTTATTCCTTGTTTTATTCCCCGACTGCCCCCCTTCTTCATCTTCCCATCTTATTCTTCTTTACTTCTTCTTCTTTACAAGCCCAGCTGCCATGCCACCACCAACCACAAACCACCACCAAACACCCGAACCATGACTATGAACTATACCCATGCAACACCAGAGACCACGAACCACCACTACGAACCCAAACCATGACTATACACCACTTTCGAACACGACGATCGCTTTTGGGTAGATGGGCAACTACTAGATATATTCGTCCGCGTATTCAAGAATCATGACGAGTTTTTTCCAGATAGATTTAAGCCTTTTAGTATGGAAATGCAATCAAGATTCCTCATAAAATTAATTTTTCGTGGTGCATCCTCGCAGATCTATATGAACCACTTCTGGAAAGTGCAATGGCTTTTGGGTAGATGAGGATATACTTGACCGGTCTATATATTGAGGAAATTTAACCAAGAGCAAGCATAAAGAGAAATCTTACCAACTCAGAGCATCTTTCACGATAATGGCTTTGTGCTTGGTAGTAGATGTTGGTAGTGGTAGGTGGTGGATGGTGGTAGTGGTAGGTGGTGGCTAGGGGTTGGGGTTAGGGTAGTGATTGGATTTAAATTAATTCATACGTGAAGTAGATGGGACATAAGTAAAGTGAATTAACAGTAAGTTTGATTAGATTTATTTTTAATCGGATATTAAAAATTCATTTTAACAACACATCATGTGTCATATCGATATCAATAGGAAATCACTTATGAAAAATGGAAGAAATCACAAATTACTAAAGTTAGGTACTCAATTGAACATCTAAAAGGTTTAAGAAACTGTTTGACAAGCTTTGTGACAACATTCTACTTATTTTCTCTTAAGTATGTATATCATCTATGAAAGACATTAAAAAAAGAAAGAAAAAGAAAAAGCAAAAGAAGAAACGTTTCATTACGAAAAAGAAGTAATTCGTTACTTTTTCTTTTAGCATATGGATTTTCAGTACGTCAATAATACCACCATCCAGCAGCATTAGCCGGCATTGCTGCTATGCTGCTAACACAAGCTAGCAACTGTTACTATTGATGAGTATCAAACAGGCCACGAAACACTTAAATATAAGCTCAAATACTAAAAGAATAAAAACATTGAAACTATTATAGTTGAAACTAAATACCCAAAAGATAGATCTTTGTTACAAATCGTACACAGCATATATATGTTCATTTGAGTTCAAAAGGAAAAAGCAGAATTCTTCTAAGTGCATGGTTTGCATTTTACTTTCATTATCTGAACTTTATTCACAAGTTACTGATTCATTTTTTATTACAAACACCCTATTTTTCGTTTTAATTTTTTCAGTAAGTATGATGAAAAATGAAGATTCGAATATAATTTAACAGTGTCATGCAAAATCTTAAGATGTTTGGGTACTTTTTTTTTTTTTTTTTTCCATATTGTGATTTGGCGGATGATTTCCGGACCTACTTTTTTGCTTTAAGAAATAAAATTATTTTCTTTTTTATTTCTACGAGTAACTACTATTACTACATCACATACCTATAAGGACAAACTTTATACTGATCAGTGTTATTCCAACATTGGATGGACAGCATAATGAGAAGTACATTGTATCACGGTCCTTCTTGCGGACATTAGTTCAAGCAGATCATAGAGCAGAACGTTTCCCTTCATGAGCCCCTGGCACACTTTTGCCAGATCAATGGTTTAGTAATTATGGCTTTGATGATGAGTCATCATTACATGCGTGCATGCTTAGATGTCACCTAACAACAAACTTGTCCTTAATCATTGCATGGAGTTGCTTGCACATACTATTGAGATTATAGGAATGGTATTACTCTTGAATTTCCTTCAATCACGAAAATTTTAACTTTGTGTTACCTGGAATCTTTCAAATTTCAAACATCATTTTAGGGTAATATGCAACGAATTGTAGGTTTAATTGGTGGAAAAGAATAAAATAATAGAATTTCAATTCAATAACCAAAAAAATAAAAATAATAATAATCATAATAACTATTACTTTATTTGTTTATATTTAAAAGTAAATTAACAATAAATTAGAAATGTATCTTAAAAGCACCACTATATTCTTGCTCTTTCATGGTTTGACCGTGGTTAGGTTTACAATTTTCATGGATACGCGTGGAAATATATGGGAAAAACCCATGGCTTAGCTAATACGTAACGGTAACAAAAATTCTAAAGAGTTGCTGTTTTCAAAATCGAGCATTATTTTGTAAATAAAAGTACCTATTTTATTCAAAATAATGGGTAGTCTAAGTGGAGAAGCCTTCGTTATACGTTAGGTACTGCAATCGGGTTTCAGTATTCAAAAAATGGCTAATCTGCCTAATGTTTGTAGACGTTAAAAGCCTAAAAGTGCTTGAAAATCAAATAATACTTGAAAAAGGTGCTATTGCTAATGGCAAATGGAATGGCAGAAGAGAGAAGAAAGATTCATGGGGTTTTACATTTTTACAGTTTGGCTTGGAAAGTTAGTACTCTTCTAAGCCTCATAATGAGCAAATAAATATTTGAATGCGATGTTCTAAGATTGAAATGTAGGCTGACTAAATGATTTTAAATCTAAACTCTCATTCTACAGCATGCCTATTTATTAGTTATGTTTGAAAATGTATTTTAATCAATATATTTAATAAGTGTATTTTGTATTCGAATTGAATCTCTTTTTTGATAAAAAAAATTGAATACACTACAATTATTAAGTTTCTACTTGAAAAATATATTTCCAATGTTGTTTTCAATTTACTATATATTTATAAAGGAAACTACATAGGAACTATAATAATGTTTATAAAGATAATTTTCTATTTCTAAGCTAAGAAAAATGATAAGTTCACTAAAAAAAAAAATCAATAGTCTAGCTATTTATTCATACTTTAACTACTATGTGGCTGATTTAAATAAAAAAAAATTAGCATAATTGTTTTATGAGTTTAATGCATTGCATGTTTATTAAGTCCCTTAAATTGATTTTAATGATAATAAAACATGCGTTATGTATTTATTGACGAGCTTATTAAGTATGCAAAGTAAAGGGTACTTCTGGTTATATATTAGATTTTACATTTTTATTATTTTTGGTGAATTAAGTTAAACAATTAATCTTATTAAAAATCTAGTTCCATTTATCAAATATATTTAGATAATATATTTGATGTGTCCCACTAACATCAGACATATATCCATAGGAACTAATTTTATTTATTTAGAATAATATTTTATTGAATAAAGTTAGATTATATCATGGGATTAAATATTACATGCGGAATGAAGTTTTGGAAATTTATTATATTTTGTTCAAGTATTAGCAGGTTTCAAGCAACAAAAGTAATTTGACTTTTTGAAGTTAATGGATTTACTTAAAACATTGCTCAGTTAATTCTGTATGGTCACGATGAGAATATCCAAGCTTTAGTCATTTATATTACAAGTGGTAATCATTTCAAATAACATCAAATATATATATTTTTTCCATACATTATAACTAGTTACAAAAGTGGTCTGTATATAGCAATTCATTTTATATCCAAATGTCAACATGTGGCAACAAGCAGCTCATGCATTGTCTGCACTTCTGCAGCATAGAATGACTTTCAAGGATATTTAAATTCAAAATAAGTGGAAGATATCGTCATATCATGAGTTAAGCTTTTGAGAAGATATTTTAAGCTCTTTGATGGAGATTAATAAGGAAGAATTTTATAATATTTTTCTTTGAGATTTAAATTTAAATTGAAGAGGAGTTCATGCAAAATAAATGGGATAGGATTATTGCTACTAAAGGATATCTACACAAATTTGTTGCAGATTAAATTTGAATTTGAAGAGGAACGGTTATGAGAAGATATTTCCCCAAATTTTGTGGAGTCACTTATCAACTTATTGAAGATTTGCATTAACAAAATAGTAGCAACAAAACTCAACGGATAAAGCTCAATCTTCAACTAACCGTCATTGCTAAGAAGATATATACAACATCAACTCAAATTCAACAACACAGATCAAATACTTCCATTCTACTATCGTGAAAAAGTTTCCAACCACACACAGACTAAGAGGATACATTATCAATTCCTATATTTTTATATTAACTCAAGCTAATTTATAGAGGATCATTACACTACATTCCACAAACACTTTTACCTCACTTTTTAGAGCTAAAATCTGTGTTAGTGAGGGGATTATTGGAGTGTGGCTCATACTCCCCTATGATAGAAAAACCCATATTTGTTTATTAAGAGTTTAGGCTTTGGCCCATGAATAACTGTTACTATATATTCTCTTTTTTACTTATAATTGCGTGATAAAAAAAAAAAAAAGAGTGTGTGAGGTGCTAATTATAGTAGAATCCTCTGTTGGACATAGTCCTAGTTAACGTGTGAACCAAAATAAATCTTGTGCCTTTATTTTTCTTCCTCTTTTACTTTAACATGCTCTCGTGCGCCGACCTAACATCTAGTATTAGAGCGAGGTTTGAGATTAGGGTTTTCTTAGTGAAAAGAGATCTGAAAAAAAAAAAATCAAATCTTGGGAAGATGTCAATCGATCAATCACGAATTGAAGTGGAGAAGTTCGGCAAAAAGGGTTTTAAGTTATGGAAGTTGAAGATGGAGAAGATAGAGGCTCTGCTCGTGGACAGAGATCTATGGTATGTAATTGAAGAAGATAAACCTGAGCTAATTACCAAGAAGAAAACGAAGGAGGAGGATTGCGACCACATCCATTCAATTGAAGGCGTGGATCAGCAATGATCGAAAAGCACAAAGCTTAATTTAGCTATGCCTCGCTGATAATGTCTTGGTGAACGTGACCTCTAAGAAGACAGTGAAGGATCTCTGGATTAAATTGGGAAGCCTTTATTAGAGCAAATCGCTCATGAATAGGTTATGTCTACAGAAGCGACAGTACAACCTTCGAATGAGTGAAGGTGATTCCTTTTCTGCACACTTAAATGATTTTAATACTATCTGTGAGCAGCTTGCATCTATTGATGTTAATCTGGATGAGGAGGATAAAGCATGTACTTTGTTGTGTTCGTTGCCTAATTTGTGGGAAGATATAATTGTTTTGATTGGCACTGGTGTTAGTGCGCTATCGTTTGAGAATGTTGTGTCTACTTTATTATCTGAGGAGATGAGAAGAGCAGGTTTTGATAATGCAACAAATGATGCTGTTTTCGTAAGAGGAAGGAATAGTGAACAATCCAAATCAAGATTTGTTAGCAGGAATAAGTCCAGAGGAAGATTTAAAAGTCGTGATCGAAACAAAGTGTTGGAAGTGTGGAAAAACTGAACACTTGAAGAAGGATTGTAGAAGCAAAAGTGTGAGTCTAGAGAAGCGAGATGATGCATCATCATTTAATACAAAGAAAGATGATGATAGTAATGTGGGAGACATGTATCTCATCTGCAACTCATCTCAGGTTGACTGCGGTACGTGGATAATTGATATTAGAGCGTCTTTTCACATGACACCTCATAAAGATTGGTTCTACTGTTATGAACCATATCAAGGAGGTATAGTGCGAATGGAAGATGATTCGATGCTTGACATTGTTGGTTGTGGAAAGGTGAAGCTGAAGATGAAGGATGGGATAGTCAAGAATCTTCCGAATGTGATGCATATTCCTGGTCTTACTAGGAATCTTATTTCTATTGGAACTATGGTAGATGCTGGTATTACTTTCATCAACGATAAGTATTCATGTAAGCTAACTCGTGGATCTATGGTGATTGCTAGAGGTGAACGGTGTGAAAAGTTGTGGAAATTGCTGGGAAGCACAGTGATTAGTGGTGAGAGTTATATCACGGAGCAGGTGAAAGAAGATTTCACAATGTTGTGGCATCGAAGATTAGGTCATATTGGTGAGAAAGGATTGGTGACCCCTACTTTAAAGAAGATGGCTGATGGAATCCCAAGCTGCTCAATGGGTTTCGGATTATGTGAATATTATCTATATGGAAAATAGAATTGGGTATCTTTTGAATCCATAGGAGGGAGAGCAAAAGGGATTCTGGATTTAATTCATAGTGACATTTTCGGTCCTTCACCTATAGCATTATTTGGAAAATCAAGGTATTATGTTTCCTTTACTAATGGTTATTCCATATATGTGAGGATATATTTCTTGTAGAGAAAGGATGATGTGTTAGAAAAGTTTCATGAATTCAAAGCTTTTGTAGAAAATCAATTTGATAGAAAGATTAAAGGGTTGTGAACTAATAATGGAGGAGAATTCTGTTTAGTGAAATTTGATCAATTTTGTGTAACCAGTGGCATAGCAAGGCAGAAAACCACACCATATTTACCTCAATAGAATGGGGTGGCGGAGAGACTTAATTGATCCCTTATGGAGAAAGCAAGGAGTATGTTAAGTGGTACAAACTTAGCTACTGAATTTTAGGCAAAAGCAGTAGCTATTGCGTGTTATCTAAAGAACAGGTCTCCCATATTAGCTTTGAAGGATCATACACTATTTAAGGTGCTATTCAAGAAGAAGCCAAATATATCCCATGTTAGAGTATTTGGTTGTGAAGCGTATGTGCGTGTGCCTAAGGAATAAGCTTGAAAGCAAGTCAAAGAAGTGCATCTTCATTGGGTACAAAGATGGTATTGAAGGGTATAAGCTGTGGAATCCTAATACTAAACACATCATTTACAGCAAAGGTGTGGTATTTAAAGAATCTACGATAAATTAGATTATTTCACAAGCTCTTGAAGAACCACAAACGATTGAGTTAGATGTTGGTGATGTGCCTAAAACCAAGGTCTAAGCACATGCAAATGAACTAAAGGAGCAACTTCAACTCTCAAAATCAAAACCGTTTTAAAAGGGTAAAAATTGTGTGAACCCTAATGAAGATGCAATGAGATCCGAATTCTCAATGATGCAATTACAATTCTACAAGGATAATTTCTTCCAACATAACCCTAATCACATGTAAATCTATGTGAATAATATACAAGATGAACAAATTTTCAACTCTAAGAACCCCTTTCCACCAAATGCTAATCACGGTTCAAGAAGCATACACAATGGATGAGTCATATTCAAGAGCAAAAGTAACTCAATTAAGCAGAAAAATTTGAAATGATTATGAAGCAAATCTGACCAAGAACTATCTCAATTCAACCCTAGATATTACACACTAGAGAAGAAAAGAAATCACAACAAAATGAAAGTGATATTACTCATAATTTCAAGTGTTGCACTTGCCACAATTTCAACTCTTGGAATTAAAATTGATAAGAGTCTAATGACAATTAGGAGAACCTAAATCCTCATGAAAAAGCGTTTTTCTAATTATGAAAAAAGGGCCTCCTTAAACCCTACTTTAAGCAAGTATTTATACTTGCTCCTTTTAGGGTTAGAAAATGCACAAAATTACAACTATGCCACTTTTAGGGTGGCTGGTCCTAAATAAAAATTACAATCAAAATGAAAGTGTCCCAAAAAAAAAAAAAAATACAACATAAAATAGTCCATAAAACAATTACAAAGTACAAAATATCATAAATCTTCATGAGCCAAGGCTTCGAAATGGAAACAATCATAGCGGGCCTTTGAATGTAAATCTGATGATGTCCCGTGGCCATCAACTAATGTAGGACACGTTGGCATCTCATGGAGAATTATTATTGTACCCGTAAGGTTATTTCTCAAATACTTATTAGATAAAAAAAATAAAGTAAAATATGAGTGATTTGGATCATCATCCAAATCTAGTTTTGAAAGCATGGACGGTGTCAGAAAATTTCCCATCATTTCCTCGGGCTTTTAAAAGATTTTCCCTCAAATCTAGAGGATCATTTTTTGAATTGAACCCCGATATCCCTATTGGCCTGCTCTCCCGGCTATCAAATTTAGTGGCAGTAGTTCTAATCTATTCCTAAAACTGATGTACCTTAGATGGAGTCATGGTGACAGTACTATGTGAGACTCACCCATGCTGAACATATAGGTGTTCTTATATCCATCATGTAACACCTGCCGATCAAACAACCAGGGTCTACCCAATAGCAAATGGAATGCATGCATAGGAATCACATCACATAGGATCTCATCGTAATATTTCTACCCAACACTCACAGGTATCTTCGCCTTTAGTGTAACATACATACTGCCTCGATTATCTAATCAATGCAAGTTATAAGGGCTATGATGTGGGCTAGTAAACAAATGTAATTTGTCTATCAGTGTAGCAGATATAACATTCGTGCAACTACCACTATTAATGATGAGCACACAAAGATTACCTCTGATCCTACAAGAGGTGTGAAATATGTTCTCCCTTTGAATGTCTCTAGCATCAAGAGACATAGTTAGAGCCCTGCGTAACACATTAATAGGTAGATATTGTTCACTTGTATGCTCCTCATATGTTCCTGCAATCTGGTCATCATAATACTCCTGCAGTGCTATTGGTAAATCTGTAGGCTCAATCTGTTCCTCGTCAACCTCAACATCTTCCCCAACGCTCTCCATAATAGTCATCACCCTCTTATTTGGACATTGTGCTGCCATATGCCCAAATCCCATGCATTTAAAGCATTTGATCTGGCGTGCTTTTCCACTAGTAGATCCGGGAACAGTCTGCCTCACATCTAGTACTATTACCTCTTTACCCTTCCCAGTGGGTATATTTTCTCTGGCAGTGTTTGGGCTAGTTTTGTCCACTACTCTCACAATCTCACCTACCGCCTTTGTTCCCCCTGATCAACCGTCAGCTGCTATAGGTCTGGTTATAGTATTGGGCCTACTGCTCGAAGCCCTGAACAAGTTGGACCTCCTTTGCCTCTCCACTTTCAAGGCCAACTGAATAGCCTCATCAAGTGTACTATAGTGTTGCAGCTTAACAACATACGCTATTTCATATTTCAGACCTGAGACGAAACGTGCTATGGTTTGTTCTGGAGGTTCGATGGACCCATATCTAATCATGAGGGTTTCAAATTCCTGCACATAATCATCCATTGTCTTGCCTCTCTGCCTCAAAGTCTACAGCCACATAAACAGTTCCTGTTTGTAGTATTCAGGAATAAATCTTTTTCTCAACACCTTTTTCATATCCCTCCATGTTTGAATCTTGGCCTCTCTATCCTTACAACTGCTGATAATCAAATTCTTCCACCATAGTGCAGCGTATCCTGTAAACTCGACAGCAGCCAATTGGACTCTGGTATTATCATCGATCTCATAACATTCAAAGAAACCCTCAACCATGTCCCCCCAATCCAAATAATCATCAGTTGATCCCTTGCCATCATAAGAAGGCATCTGTAGTTTCACATACTCTAAACCCCGAGGTAGCTTGAAATCCCTATTCTAATATGGATTAGCCCCAAAGTTGTCATCCTTTTCTTCCCTGTATGGATGATGATCCTCATCCATCCTTCTATTCAGATTTCCATCTCCCACTACTCTATCTCTCTGAGGATTCTGTGGAGCTACCTAAGGTGGTGCCTGAAGGTTCACCACTAGTGGTTGTGGTAATGTCATCCTATCAATCCTAGTTGCCAAAGTAGCAACTATGGTAGTAAGATCCTGGAGCTATTCTTCCAAAGTCCTCCTACATGCAAAATTATGACCCTAACCTCCACCAACCTGGCTATTGGCTTCATTGCCAATTCCCCCATTCACACCTTCGTTAGACATGTTATGATTTAAGAAGTAATCCCACAAATTTCAGCACACTCCTTCAACAACACCAACCCACGCATTTAATAACCACAATAATGCAATAGCTCACGTTCCAAAAAGAATTTTAGGTATAAGGAAATGATTTAGTACGCCAAGTAAAGTTCAATAAATGAAGTACACACACAACTACTTTCAAGTAGTTAGAATTGAATTCAACTACAAGTGTTTAAGTAACTAGTCAATTACTTTTACACTTTAATGACTTGTTTGAATTTCAAATTCTACTACTCAAAACCTTCCTTTCTTGTTAAGGTTTCACACTATAATAAATCACAAATTGCAGCACCTTAACATAAGAACAAATGCACAACTCTACTATCACAAAACTCCCTTGCTCACGGTTCCAACACCAAATCACGCCATTAGCAACAATTCTCTAATCAACACACATAAAACCATGCCAAAAATATACACACACTCTTCACTAAATTTGCAAAACACAACCCTACATACACGCCTCTTAAGTCACGATGCAACAACCTCCCTAAATACAACACAATGTCACACCACTTTACAACACCTTAAGTGCAACACATTTACACCGCCACTTACACAATACTCACGTCACATGCAACACAAACTTCATCAATTCACTACTCCTCCTCAAAGCAAATTCAAGGAAAACATATTGCAAATTCTCCACTTCAAACACAATTCCAAACCGCAACTTACACAAAAGGCAGTAATTTAAATTTGAAAATCAAACCACTTCACTAATTGTAATCCTTCCACATTTGGTAAGAAGTAATTTTCAAATTCAAACAAACACACATTAACTCCTTCACTCTTAATGCTTGTTTGGAAAATCAAATAACTTCCCTTTTTCCACACTACTCAAATCTAGAAAATGCAAACTATTTCTCCCCTAATTTTCCGAAAACAAATAATGTAAGAATCACAATTCTCTTCTTACACAATTGCACTTCCGAAATTGCATTAAAAAATTGCACTATCTTTCCTCTTCCTTCACGGTGAAGTCCAGAACAAAGAAGCTTCAACAAGTACTCAAAAATTACTCCAATAAGCAGCAAGTTCTACTTCCCAAACAAGGCAATCACACCACTTTAAGTAATCACAACAACAATTTAATTCTACTCTCAATTTTGGAATGAAGATGTAAGAACATAAACCCTAAATTTCCGAAATTCAAATTGCAAATCCCTCCTCTTAAACCTCAAGCTCTAATACCAAATTATGATGTGCCTAAAACCAAGGTCTAAGCACATGCAAATGAACCAAAGGAACAACTTCAACTCTCAAAATCAAAACCGATTCAAAAGGGTAAAAATTACGTGAACCCTAGTGAAGATGCAATGAGATCTGAATTCTTTATGATGTAATTACAATTCCACAAGGATAATTTCTTCCAACATAACCTTAATCACATGTAAATCTACATGAATAATATACATGATCAACAAATTTTCAACTCTAAGAACCCCTTTCCACCAAATGCTAATCACCGTTCAAGAAGCATACATAATGGAAGAACTAAATTCAAGTGCAAAAGTGACTCAATTAAGCAGAAAAATTTGAAATGATTATGAAGCAAATCTGACCAAAAACCATCTCAATTCAACCTTAGATATTGCACACTAGAGAAGAAAAGAAATCACAACAAAATGAAAGTGATATTACTCATAATTTCAAGTGTTGCACTCGCCACAATTTCAACTCTTGGGATTGAAATTGATAAGAGTCTAATGACAATTAGGAGAACCCAAATCCTCACGAAAAAGTGTTTGTCTAATTCTGAAAAAATGGCCTCCTCAAATTCTACTTTAAGCAAGTATTTATACTTGCTCCCTTTAGGGTTATAAAATGCACAAAATTACAACTATGCCACTTTTATGGTGGTCGATCCTAAATGAAAATTACAATCAAAATGAAAGTGTCCCAAAAGAAAATACAACATAAAATAGTCCATAAAACAATTACAAAGTACAAAATATCATAAATCTTCATGAGCCAAGGCTTCAAAATGGAAACAATCGCAGCGAGCCTTTGAATGTAAATTTGATGATATCTCGTGGCCATCAACTAATGTAGGACATGTTGGCATCTCATGGAGAATTATTATTGCACTTGTAAGGTTATTTCTCAAATACTTATTAGATAAAAAAATAAAGTAAAATATGAGTGATTTGGATCATCATCTAAATCTAGTTCTGAAAGCATAGACGGTGCCGAAAAATTTCCCATCAGTTGGTTTACAAGGAAAGACAGAGGCTACACAAGTTGAAATAGAAAATTTAGATTATGAAATTGATGAGCCTGATGTGGAGGATGATATTGTAGATTTTGATACTGAGTTTGAAGTTGAAGCTCCACCTGAACCGGCCTCAAAGAGGTCTACAAGGCAAAGAAGACCACTTGAGAGGTATAATTTTTTTGCCAGTAATGAAGATTGTGCTTTGACTGTTATAGGTAATGATCCAAATAATGTTAAGGAAACAAGAAGTGCTGATGATGCAAAACAGTGGGAGAAAGCCATGAGAGATGAGATGGACTCATTAGGTAAAAATAAAACGTAGAATTTAGTAAAATTACCTATAGATTGGAAGGCAATTGGTTGTAAGTGGGTATTCAAGAAGAAGGTATCCGCAGATGGAGATATAGAATGATATAAAGCTCATCTAGTTGCGAAGGGATATTCGCAGATAGAAGGAGTCGATTATGGTGAGATTTTTTCTCTAGTTGCTAAATTAAATTCTATAAGACTTGTTTTATCTGTAGCAGCTACATACAATCTAGTGGTAGTGCAGCTTAATGTAAAAATAGCTTTCCTACATAGTGACTTGAAGGAGGATATTTACATAAAGCAACCGGATAGGTTTATGGTCAAAGGAAAAGAAGATTTTGTTTGCAAACTAAACAAGTCTTTATATGGCTTGAAACAATCTCCAAGAATGTAGTATCAGAATTTTAACTCTCATGCCTTGAAGCTGGGCTTTGTTCGCTATGATGCTGATCATTGTGTTTATATGAAGCGGTTAGATGATGATTCCATTATTTTAACCTTATATGTTGATGATATGCTGCTAGTTAGGAATAGTATGAGTATGATCAGTACTGTGAAGGGACTGTTGGGAAAAGAGTTTGAGATGAAAGACTTAGGCCCAGCAAACTTCATCTTGGGCATGCAGATAAAAAGGGAGCGAGAGAATGGAAAGTAGTGGTTAAGTTAAAAGAAATAAGTTGAAGATGTGTTGAAAAAATTCAATATGATAGACTGTAAGCCAGTAAAGACTCCTATGTCCACAAGTTCCAAGTTATCAGCGTCCCAATGTCCTAAGACTGAAGAGGAAATCGAAGAGATGGCAGCAGTTCTATATGCAAGCGCAGTGGGGAGCTTGATATATGCCATGGTATGTACCCATCTAGATATTGCTCAAGTAGTGGGAGTATTGAGCAGATATATGTCCAATCTAGGAAAGGAGCAGTAGATAGCTGCAAAGAGGGTGCTTCGTTATCTTCACAGTACATTTAATTTTGAGTTATGTTATGAAGCCATGAAAAGCACAAATAAACAGCAAGCATTAGAAATAAAGTGTTTTATTGATGCTGATTGGGGATGTGAAATTGATAGTAGAAGGTCGACCAGCGGTTATGTTATTTCCTTATTCAGTGGTGTTGCGAGTTAGATGAGTAAGAGACAGAGCATAGTTGCTTTATCTGGTACTGAAGCAGAATACATGGCTCTTACTCATGCTGCTAAGGAAGTGATCTAGATAAGCAGATTGTGTAAAGAGCTTGGTTTTACACAAGGAGGAGTGAAGATTGGATGTAGTAGCCAAAGTGCTATATTTTTTGCTAAAAATCTTGGTTTTCATGCAAGAACAAAGTATATTGATATACAATATCACTTCATTCAAGAGAAATTAGAACAGGAAGTTATGGTGCTTGAAAAAGTTGACACATAGGTGAATAGTGCAGATTTTTTTACCAAGGTAATGAATGTAGAAAAGTTTGAATGGTATACAACTGTGTTGGGTTTAAAAAAGCATAGGAAATATTCACCAAATGGGAGAATATTGGGGTATGGCTCATACTCCCTTACAATAGGAAAGCTCGTGGGTCCCGCTCTAGTGGGGAATCTCAATGGGGCAGCGCCCCCTGGACACCAGAGGGCTTTTAGCAATTAAACCCATATTTCTTCATTAAAAGTATGGGTTTGGGCCCAGGAATAGTTGTTACTATATATTCTCTTTTTCACTTATAATTGCGTGATAAAAAAGAGAGAGTGTGAGGTGCTAATTATAGTGGAATCCTCTACTAGACGTAGCCCTAGTTAACGGTGAATCAGGATAAATCTTGTGCCTTTATTTTTCTTCCTCTTTTAACTTAACTTCCTCTCATATGCAGACCCTAATAGGGATTACTATTGTATCTCTATAAATCTATAAGCCTAAGTTAAGCTAGATGGCAAAGTAGAGTGATTGACGCCAAGTTATTAGCACACTTATTGTAATCACTCAATTATATATATATATATATATTTGAAATTATTAGAATGATACTAATGTGAAAAACTAGGTCCCCAGTAGTGGAGTAAAAAGAGTGGAGTAAGCACAAAGTTAAACTACTACAATTTTTGCACCTCATTCTCTTAGCTTCTCTCTTTGAATTTGCATGTTTCTATTTTGTTACTATGCTTGATTATTTAATAATTAAATTGCTATTAAGTCATTAATAAGTTTAACAAGGGGATCTTGTCAAAATCGAAAATGTCCACCACCTACCCCCTTAGATAACTTATTTAGGGCTTGCAATGTTGTAATTGACTCAAACAAAAATCAATTCAAACATCAATTTTGGTTTTTATTAATAATACTATGTGGTTTTACTAATGAAGCTGAGCTAAGATAAAGTATGCCTCAAAAATATATTAGTGGATGCTACACCAACATTATAATGATAAATATTTAAGAAAATAGATCATTTATGAGATTGTTTGAAACGAAAAAATGCAGTTTTTTTTCCATATTATAGTTATGGTATAACTTCTTTATGCCCCATTTATTGTAACTTCCATTCGACTTGAGATTGATTGAAAATGTAGTTTTCCCCTATATGATCGTTTATAGTTATTAAGAAATACATTTCTCTATGTGGTTAAGATTGCTATAGAAGATCATTAGAGTGTAAGTAACATTTTAAATAATGATGAGAAGTTTTGGGTTGTTGATACGTGAAGGGATGTTGCTAGAGAGAGACATAAGATGAGGAATAGGCAGGCAGCCTTAGTTTCTCAAGTATAAGGCTAGTAATTACTAATATGATACGATAATATGAACATAAACAAAATATAATCATGAACATGATTATAGAGAGAATACAGCATGCAACATAAAATACTATATGAAGATACAATTATTATACAAATAAACATGATTATATTGTAATTTAATTATTTGAAAACTTTATTCAATTTCATTAATTTTTTGCACCGACACAAATTTGATACAAGATAAGGACATGAACACAACCTACTCATACAAATTTTTAGCCTCACTTAAGAGCACATGTGTGATAAAAGCTTGGATCAAACATTCTTGCTTGCTCTTCATTCATTCATGATTAATTTGCCATTTTGGTTCTTATTAGAGTGAATTTGGAAATGTTAATGTTTCTCAGAAGCTTGATAGATTTAAAATGTTGCAAATAAGGATGAGAAGGCCTCCAATGAGAGATTTTGATGCTTGATCTCGATCATGATGATTCTGCAGGTAGGCGAATGACATAAGCCATTGATGATATCTATTAGATTACTTTTGACAATCAAAGGACAAGATGGTGCCTCTTAAATCTCTTATAACTCCATATGGACTTTGAATATAGAAGGACTTGGTTAAGCCCAAAGGTTTTATAAAGAAGGCTAATAGCTTTATGAAGAAGCCTATGAAGGCTTACAAAGACAAAAGGATTATTAAAAGGCTCTTATTCATACATAAGATAATCGAGAAAGGCTTGGAGTAAACGAATTGGCTTAATGATCACTACTCAAAGCCTAATAATCTAGATTTTCCTAAAACTTCCCTAAAATTGGGCCTAACTCCTAGGCCCTACCATTAACCTAAGAAGCCAATCCATAGCATTAAATTGAAATGAAGACCCAGTTACTAAAATAGCTCTCTATATTTTGCTCATTGACCAAAAACTCCTTTTGGCGAAACATAGAAGGTTTAGGCACTTTGTCGAATTATTGTTGTCTGATAGAGTTATCATCTTCATCATTTGTTTTAAAGTTGATATTTTTTCACTTGTTGATGAATTATAGCATGATGAACAAACCCCATGCTTGTGTCATCAAGCATGGGGTTTGTTTTCATTTATTTGGCAAGCTTAGCTATTGTGTGGAATCATCCATTTGATCATCAATTCTTGTAATTAAATATATTCATTAGGTAAAATATTAATAAAAAATTAACAAGGGGACAGTTATTGAATTACCCCCTCCTTTTGTCTTTTCTTCAAGGTATAATGTGTATTAAATAATTTTAATTCTACCGCTAAGCAATGGGAAGATTAAGGTTAGTGTTTTAATTAAATTTATAATTGCATAGACTAAATTCCTAAATTTTTAATTACTTTCTTGAAATTGAGATTGTAAAGAAATTTAATTTAAAACTTATTTAGAATCGACAGTCTTGAAGCACTATTCTGTCTTATCAAAACAAGTGGTACCTTGCTAGAGTAAATTGTGTGATAGGTCTTATGTGGTGTTTAGCATGAATTTAAAGTATGTACTCATCTTGTGGTAATTTTTTAAGTGTTACCATGTATCTTATCAACCATTTTCTTTGAAGGTTGTAACCAATCCTTAGTAAAGTCATTGTAAGTCAATTTCTATTTTATTTGAAAGTTGTATATATATATATATGTGTGTGTGTGTAAAGGATGTGTTCTTGTAAACTTTGTTATTGTTAAAATTAATTTTCTTAGATGTTTTAAAAAGGTATCTATTCAAATTGATTTTTCTAAGGACAAATATTGAAGATATTTTGGTTAATAATTATTCATTGAATCAAACTTATTTATTAGATGCCAATTCTATCAAGATTTGGGATTTCAATTTATTCTTAAAATAGGAAGTCACAAAACACTATTTAAGAGAGCGGTGGAGCATATGACTCTACATTTATAATATAATTTTGTTTCTCACCACTTTTTCCATAAATAACGCACTTAGTAACTGACACCATTTCTTGTTACATTTTATTTCTCTTTCCACATACCACTTTTTTCTCACTCACTCTCTCCCATTTACATTCTCTCTCATTTTTCAATTTACACACACAAAATAACTATACAATAGATTTTACAACTAGAAACAACCAAAGCCTAGAGAAATGAAAGGGAAAAGAAAATCTTTTTCTTTCTTTTTTTTTTTTGATAATAATTAGAGTTTACACATAAACGTTTTCCTTGGCTCTATACCAAATTAGCAAATTCACCAATACAGAAAATTGTGAGATTATGTAATATGGTGTCATTAATACAATCTCTTACAGGATCATCACAAAAATACAATCTTATTCACAAATGTTATTATGTATTTTTATGGTTATTCTAAGGCCATTTTTTATTTTCTAGTTTATTGGTAATATATCTTTAAAGAATAGCCTCCCTACTAACTAAGATATATTAGTGTGGGAGGTATTCTTACAAGTATTCTAAGCTATTTTTTCATTATCCAATTTAGTGGTAATAGATCAGTAGCAGAGTAACAATAAAATTTAGACAAATGTGAGGAGTAAGCTATTGTTAATTATGTTTCCATTTACTTTCCAATTTTCCATTAAAGATGTCTTATTTCAGATGTGTTAAATGAGGCATGACTAATTTTACCCAACTTATGCAGTTTGTTGAATTACTTTTAAATTGTGTAATGTGAGTAGACATTTTACCTAGTTTTACCAAATGTTGCAACTTTTCCTGCTATTACACTTGTAAAATGAAATTTATTCATTTTTTTATGCTTTCCTTTATTATGAATGTTTTTACTTTTGGTTGAGCTTTGATGTAATATACTGTAATTTATTGTTTTGAAACTTGACATCTCAATACTAATATGATAGATATTAGTTTTTGTACAAGAAGTTTACATCCACATATATATGCTTAATTTTTGTGTTTTGTGGCTTTATGTGAAATATGATATATATCTTTCTTATAATTTTTCTGATATGTTTATGCCAAAAAAAAAAATAGATTCTTAGCATATTGTTGTTGTTCAAGATTATTGACACTATCTACAAATAAAATTAGTTAGCTAATATCTTTTTCTTTATTATAGTACATGAAATGAATTCTTTAATCATTTATATATTTAATTTTCAGTATAAATTTTATTACATATTTAAATTTAATTTTTCCACATGTATCACGAGTACGTGTCTACTAGTGTCTGTATATATACATATATATACATTCCAAGCTTCAATATTATAGATTTGTAACTAAATAATATTAGCAACATGCATGCAATGCATATGCAAAAATTAATTACAAAAATATAATAGTTTTTTTTTAAAAAAGATTATAAACCAAAAGTGATGAATTAGATAAATAAAAATTTAATATCAGTAATTTATATTATGGAAAAATCTATCATCGCTTAAAGTTGTTTGCACCATTTTAACTTACATTATAATAATTGTTATACATAAATGTTAATTTGCACATGTAGTGATGTGACAAAAAGAAAAAGGTACACATACATGTATGATAGGAATCAAAATCCGACAAGACCTATCATTAGGACAAAAATTAAAAGTTTTCGAATCTTGGCGATGAGGGCCCATTTCGAGCAAATTAACCTCGGAATTATTTATATATTAACCTCTTTTCTATTATTCTTGTATTGTGTTTTCCAACAAGCACACTTATCATATTCTATAGGGTAATGGACAAACTCCCTCAGACTCAAATTGTGGGTTATCCATGGACCGACCTGAACCGGCGATGAGCTGGGCCGATGGATCCTATAGAAGACCGGCATCTTGAAGACCATTTCTTTTATATATTTATTCTTTTATGAACTATTTGGTTGTATTTTGGTTTTGGGACACTTTTATTTCCTTTTAATTTTCATTTAGGGCTAGCCACCTTAAAAGTGGCAAACTCGTAATTTTGAGCACTTTTTAACCCTAGGAGTAGCAAGTATAAATACTTGCTTAAGAGAGGGTTTGAGGAGGCTAATTTTGCAGATCAAACACTTCACATTTCGTGAGAGGGCTTAGGGTTTCCTAATTCCAAAATTCTCTTATCAATTTCAATCCCAAGAAGTTGGAATTGTGGCGAGTGCAACAAGGAGAAATCGTGAGTAATATCGATTCATCTTTGTTGTTGTTCATTTCTTCTCTAGTGAGTCATATCTAGGGTAGATTTGAATCTTTCTTGGACTTGTTAGTGATTGTAAATCATGGATAATCATTTTGTAAAGGTTGATTGTTCATTGAGATTGAATACTTCTTAGTGATTGGCGTGAATTGGCTTTATTGGAAGGATATTGAGATCACGGTTTTGTGCTTGTCTTATTGCTTCCTTTTGATTTGATTTTACGTGAACTTCATCTTCTCTTGTGGTTATTTGGTTAATATTATCATTAGAGATTACAATTGAATCATTTGAACAACCATTTCCATCAAATTCTACAAGGTGTTCACGTGAAATTGCCCACAAGTGAACCGGTTTGTGTTTTGTGAATTGAGGAGTTTTCCTTGATTCTTTGATTGTGCTTAAGCTTGGAATTAGGCACATCATATTTTGGTATCAGAGCTTGAGGTTTAAGAGGAGGGATTGTTGCAATTGAGATTTCGGAAATTGATTTTTGTTATCTTCATCTTGCCGTGAGTTACTTGTTTAAAGAAGAAGAGAAAGTTCCTGAATTGAATTCCATAATTTGGGATTCAAATAGTTGAAGCATTGTTAATTAGTGTTTATTGTTTCCTTAAAATTGCGAAATTGAAAGTGGGAAAAATTGAATTGTCTCGAGTAGGAGTTGAATTTGCTGCGTGTTGGACTGATCTTGAAGTACTTGTTGAAGCTTCTATGTTGTGGATTTCACCGTGAAGGAAGAGGAAAGATAGTGCATTTTTTTAGTGCAATTTCGGAAGTGCAATTGTGTAGGAAGAGAATTGTGGTTTTTACATTGTTTGAATTCGGAATTGGGGAGAACATTTGCAATTTCCAGATTTGATTAGTGTGTAAGAAGGGAAGTTATTTGATTTCAAAACAAGCATTAAGAGTGAAGGAGTTAAGTGTGTTTGTTTGAATTTGAAAAATTGCATCTTACCAAATGTGGAGGGGTTGCAATTAGTGAAGTGGTTTGATTTTCAAATTTAATTTGCTGCCTTCTTATGTAAGTTGCGATTGATAAATTTTGTAGAAGTGGAGAAGTGCACCGTGTGTGTGAAGGTGTTTGTGTGGTGTGGTGTTGTGTTGTGCAAATTGGAAGTGGAAGTGTACAATTTCCATATTTGAGTTTGTGTGGAAGAAGAGGAAATAATTTGAATTGAAACACATCTATTTACTTCAAGTAATTAATGAGTGGTATTGATTATATTTCATTTGAATTTGAAATTGATTCTTACCATTTGTGGCAAAGTTGCATTAAGGGGTGTCAATTTTGAATTTGTTGCCGTGTATGTGTGTAAGTTGCGGTGTAAGGGGAGTGTATTTGTTGTTGTTGCCATTTCTTATTGTTGTTGCAATTTCTTGTTATTGCCGTGGGAGTGGAGTGCTGCATTTGTATTGTTGCCGTGGGAGTGACTTGTGGAAAGTAAAAAAAAAGTTGTTGCACCGTGAAGTGTAGTGTGTATGTAGTGGTGTAAGTGGCGGTGTAAATTTGTGGAGTTATGTATGTTAAGTGAAGGATAATTGTACCTTGAAGTATTGTGTTGTTTGTGTTGTGGAGATTAAAGTATTGTTGCACCGTGATCTTGAAGGAAGTGGGAAATATTGTTCACGTGTTGATTAATTTTGAATTCCACAATGTCAAGTGAAATGCTTCACTATGCTAATGTATTGCGACGCTCATTAAGTACATTTACTAATAAGGAGGAAGAACAAAGGGAAAATTTGTTCCATACTTCTTGTAGGATACAAGAAAATTTGTGTGTCCTTATAATAGATAGTGGTAGTTGTACTAATTTAGTAGCTGTATCGTTGGTATCGAAGCTAAAGCTTTCAACTATTGCACATCCTGAACCGTATACATTGCATTGGCTTAATGATCAGGGGAATTTACATGTGACCTAGAGAGCTAGGGTACCATTCAGTGTGGGGGATAAGTACTTTGATGAAATTGAGTGTGATATCTTGCCCATGTGTGCATCTCATATTTTGCTTGGTAGACCTTGGTTATATGATAGGAGGGTCTTACATGATGGCTTCAGAAATACCTATTTGTTTCAAAAGGAGGGTAAGCGAATTATTCTGAATCCTATGCCACCTTCAGAAGTCTATAATGTCCAGCAACAGATTAATCGACCATCCGAGGCTAAGAAGGCTTTGATTCAAAATAACATCTCTAAGGGGAAAAAGGTAATGTTGATGGAACAAAGTCAGATGAGTCAATCATTAGAAGGCCAAACTGTTCAGAGACAGTTATGTTCACCTTCAGAGGTTTCAGAGGGTAATGAGCAGTTGGGTCAACCATTAGAAGATCCTGAAGATCAGCATCATATAGATGAGTCAAAAAAAGAGGAAACAAACTCGATGGAATGGGTTGAGACAGGGGAGACATCAGTAGATAATGAGTCCTTGTTTGTGTTGCAGATGAGATACATCCTAGAAATGGAGGAAAGAAAACAATCATCTACTATGGTATTTCAGATATTGGGATTCTGTAGAGATACTCCATCAGATGGATTGCTTTTAGAAACAGAGTCTCTGCTGCATTTGAACTGCCAGATTTGAGGACAAATCTTTTTGAGGCCCGAGGAAATGATAGGAATCAAAATCCAACAAGACCTATTATTAGGACAAAAATTAAAGGTTTTCGAATCTTGGCGATGAGGGCCCATTTCGAGCAAATTAACCTCGAAATTATTTCTTATCTAACCTCTATTATATTATTCATGTATTGTATATTCCAACAGGTATACTTATTCGGCTTTACAAGGAGATGGACAAACTCACTAAGACTCAGCTTGTGGGTTATCTATGGACCAACCTAAAAACCGAAGATGAGTTGAACCAACGAATTACATTATGGAGCTAGCTTGTTGAAGATTATTTTCTGTATTTGTAATTTATTTTGAACTATTTACTTTGTAAGCTTTATGGGACATTTTATTTGGTTGTAATTTATGCCTTAAGACCGGCCACCCTATAGTGGCATAGTTGTAATTTCCTAGTCATTTTAACCCTAAAGGGAGCAAGTATAAATACTTGCTAATTAGGGTTTTTTTAGGGAGCTTTTTGAACATTTGGAAAAACACACATCTTGTGCCGTGAGAGTACCTCTTACAAGCATATTGCTCTTATCAATTTCAAGTGTGAAATTGTGGCGAGTGGACTTGGATTTGTTGTGAGTAATATCAACAAATTACAAGTTGATCCTAACTCCAAACTAGTGCGTCATATCTGGTGAGGAATTAGTTAATTTATATTGTTCTTGTTCATGTGAATTTAGGGTTCTAATTTCAGATTTGGAGATTTTTTATTTGAATTGGAATCTCATTTCATTTTCTATTATTCATTCATTGAAAATCTAGCCATCGATTGTTCTTTATATCCTTTTGGTTTTCCATCATTTCGGATTTCTTGAGGAATTAAGGGTTTTTTCCTTCTTGTGTGACGTGGGTATTGATTGGAATTCATCAATAGTTATTTGATTGTGCTTGACCCCCCTTTTAGGCACATCAATGTAACAATATAAATACTATAAGCCTACCAACAGTAAAAACAAGTGACATATATCAACATATAATTAAATAATAATCTATTTAGTTAAAAGAATAAATAGCAAAGAGTTTTTCTTATTAGGCTAATATTTAGTGCCACTATTCATAATTAAATAGGTAGGAAAGCTCTATACAAAATCACCAAAAAAATATTTTTTTCCTTTTCAATGTAAAAGGAGTCTTCTACTTTTCAAGGGTCATAATTCATTGTTTATCCACTTTTGTTAGGCCATTTGAGCTTGAGCGCTAAGTCCTAACTTAGCCAACCTCTCAATTGCCAAGTTAAGATGTTTATGGGTAGTTGAGATAAATATAAAAAGTGCATTTAATCCTCGAGATACACTTAACCATATCTTTATTAGATAATGAAGATATCTTTTACGAAAGATTCACTTACTTTAAATATTTCACAACACCCTCACTATAAGTAGGTAATCACTTCACAAAAGTTAAGGGATTAAACACTCATCACTTACTTTCACTCTCTTGCTATCATTATTCTATCGGTGGTTTTTTATTTGAGCATCAAAGTGCAAATGCCAAAAATAACTCCAACGTCCTATAACTTGCGTTTGTTTAATGTTGCAAGCCAAATCCCCTCCATGCAAAGGTCCGATCTAGCCAAAGACCATTTACCACAAGATAAACAATCAATAATTGACACCCACCATTTACAGCTAATAAAATACCATGGTTAGCATAAGAACACAAGAAACTCTAGCAAGAACATAGTGGACAATAGCAACCCACTAGTAAACTCATCAAATTTCCCACTGACACCTTCAACATCACAACCAACACAATAAGTTAATGATGAGGAGGTTGCATGTCTTTAGTGATAGATAATCAAGCTACTAATTGAGAATAGGTATTTGAGAGCCCAAATGAATGAAATTCAGGAGCACTCTCAATGCAATTCTCAATCATGTAGCAAGCACCAAGATGATAGCACTTTACATCATCAAAGGAATGCGCTATAATGGCATAAACAAGTTCTAACCTCAAGAAGCAAGGCAAAATAGAAATAGGTAGGATCTTTCTAAGGCCCAATCAACTCATTATTTGGCCAAATTGACCACTAACAAGATCAACAACATAATCAAGTGCTTCAATAAGCGCAAGTAGTCAAAGAAAAGCGACCCATGGGATATGTTCACTATCAAAATAAATAATAAAAAATTGGCACCCACCATTAATGGCCAATAAAACACTATATTCAACACAAGAAACACAAGGAACTCTAGAAAGAACATTGTCAACAATAGCAACCCACTAGTAAACTCATCAAACTACCCCTAGTGCCACAATCATCACAACCAACATAGTAAGTTAATGATGAGTAGGTTACATATCTTGAGTGATAGATAACTGAGCTGCTAACTGAGAATAGGCATTTGAGGCCCAAATGAATGAAATTCAAGAGTGCTCTCAGTGTAACTCTCAACCGTGTAGCAAGCACTAAGATGATAGCACTTTACATCATCAAAGGAACATACCAAAATAGCCTAGACAAGCTCTAGCCTAAACTATTAAGGCAAACACCAATCGATTCATTATTTAGCCAACTTGACCATTGACAAGATCAATGACATGATTAAGCACCTCAATAATCTCAAGGATTCAAAGAAAAGAGACTTATGGGATATGTTTACTATCAAGGACTCTCCATTCATTAAGGAGATCTGAGATGGGTAGCTCCTCATTCATATCTGTATCCCTTAGCTAGAATTTTATGATGGGACTACTAACCCATTGGAGTATCTAGGCTACTATATACCTCAAATGAACCACTTAAGCATCTCTAACACCATAGCTTATAAGGCCTTTTTAAGTACATAGAAAAAAGTTGCTTGTACTTGGTATAGAAGCCTCACACCAAACTCCATCTCAAGCTTCAAAGAGTTGGGCATGTAAACAAGATGCCAGTAAACAAATTATTCTACCCTTTACCTAATATGTCAAAGGTAGGATGAGATGCTCCATGAATATATCTTAAGCTTTAGTGGAGTAATGCTCGATATTCCCGATGTAGACAGTTGCCTTGAATGTTGCTATTAATGGGGTAAAGGATTGTTCTCAATTCTTTCACTCCCTCACAATAAAGAAGTCTAAGGACTTTAAGGATTTCCAAGAAAGGGTAGCAAAATTATTTTTCCCAAGAATACGCTATACGAGCTAAAAGACAAGCTAAGCAGAAATCCTTAGAGAAGAAGAAGGGGGTAAGGACCTACCCTTAGTTAAGAACAAGTTCTGCCCCAAAGTTGATGATAATGGGCTCACTCAAAATGGTGATAGCAACACATCCTTCAAAAAACGCACTATTTTTTTCTATGAGTAGCATACCCAACTAAACAAGCCTCGAGTTAACTTATTCTTAAAAATCAGGGAGAGGAGCATATAAACATAGCTTAAACATATGTGGTGCAATATATCTGGGAGGAACTTTGACAAATATTGTGAGTTTCACTATGATAAAGGCCACTATGAAGAACTATACTAAACTAAAAAATGCCATAAAGGATCTTATTAGATGTAGCAATCTTCAAGAGTATATTTCCAATGCTAAGCAGCCTCCTAAGCGAGGTCATCAAGAAGATAATGAGAAAGATTGAGAACTAGAAGCTTAACTTACCTATAACATAATAAATACAATCATGGGTGGATCAACAACAAAAGGGCGATTGAGCTCTTAAAGTAAGGCCAACACTTGATCATGAAATTATCAGAACATGCTTAGCACACAAGCTGAGAGGCCAAAAGTGGATACTACCATCTTGTTCTATAAAGAGGATTTAGAAGGCATCATGACTCCTCATAATGATGCCCTCGTTATCTAAGCACAAATAGCTAACTTTGAGGTTCACAAAATATTGATTAATACTGGTAGCTTTGTAGACATCATATTTAAGAAGGCCTTTGACCAAATGAACAATGTTTTCAAAGAGAAGTTGAAACCCTATGATCATGAGCTTTATGCCTTCAACAATGAACTAATCAAATAGGATGAAATTATAACCACAACCCCCCCCCCCCCCCCCCCCCCCCCCCCCCCCCCCCCCCTCTAAAGGTTAGTGACAATACCCACACTATGTCAATGCTAATGGATTTTCTTGTCATCAACACATGGTCACCGTATAATGTTATCCTTAGTGGATGCTTGCAAAACGTCTTAAGAATGATTGCATCTACTAACCATCTAAAGGCAAAATTCCCAACATCTACAAGTGCTGGGATATGCAAAGGAGACCAACAACAAAATCAAAATTTCTACCACCAAGCATTATCATAATGAGAAGTCCTCATAGTCTAAATAGGCTCTAAAGAAAGGTTAAGGGCAAGGGGGGAACTAGTGGAACAAACTATGGAAATATGTATTGGTAGGACCTCCAAACAAACAACAAATATTGGAACATCGATCTCGAGAGAGTTATACCAATAATTGATTAACTTTCTCAGTTCTAATGTGGATGTCTTTGCTTAGTCCCCCTCCAACATGCTAGGCACATCACTAAAGGTCATAACACATTGCCTCAATATAGACTTGAGCATTAAGGTCATAAAGAAAAAGAAGAGGCACTTTACTCTCGAGTGACAAGCTACCATTGAAGAGGAGATGCAAAAGCTTCTAAAAGTGGATTTTATAAGGGAGGAACCCTATTTTACTTAGTTAGTAAATTGCGTGCCGATCCAAAAGTTCAATGGGAAGTGGCATATGTCTATTGACTACACCAATCTCAACAAAGGCTGCCTAAAGGATTGTTTCCCCTTACTTAAGATCAACGAGTTAGTTAACTCAAACCTTAGGCCATGCCCTTCTAAGTTCTATGGATGCTTTTTAGGGATACAATCAAATTCACATGCATGAGCGCGATCAAGTCCACATCTCTTTTGTCACCAATTTTGGAACATACTACTATAAGGCTATGCCTTTTGGCTTTAAAAATGTTGAAGCAACTTATCAAAGGCTCATAACCAAGATATTTATGCCATAGATCAAGTAGAATGTTGAAATGTATATTAACAACATGATTGTAAAAAGCAAAGAGCCTAAAAGACACTTAATTAACCTGGAGGATTCTTTGCAAACATTACGGGAGTATAACACGAAGTTAAACCCCCAAAGGTGCATTTTTAGGGCATCATCAAGGTGGTCACCTCTCGAGGCGTTGAACCTAACCTAGAGAATATTAAGGCCACACTCAATATGCAACCCCCTCAAAATGTGAAAGAACTTCAGTGGTCAATAGAGTAGATTGTAGAACTCAATAGGTTTGTATCTAAGTCCGCAAATGGGTGTTTAGAGTTCTTTAAAATACTAAAGAATCCTATAGATTTCCAATGGAGCAATTAGTGTTGGGCTACCTTCAATGAGTTGAAGCACTTCCTCACAACATCACCTATCCTTAGAGAGAAGTTATACTTATACCTCTCCTTCAGTGGCTACAATCCCCTCCATCCCCATCCAAGTGGATGAAAAAGAGCATCGCTTAGTCTAATACATTAGCCACGTCTTATAGGGCCTAGACATCAAGTATATAAAAGTGGAGAAGTTCACCCTAACCATGGTCATCTCAACAAAAAAGCTTCACCTATATTTCTAAGTGCATCAAGTGGTCATTCTCATTGACTAGCCTTTACAGCAAATTCTTTAAAAGCCTTATGCATTAAGATGGATGGTTAAGGATGCCTTGGAACTTAGCATGTATAGCATCTAATACCAACTACATGAAGCGATTAAGGTCAAGTCTTAGCCAATTTTATTGCAAATTCAACTGGGGAAGAAAAAGTGATATGCCGAATTCAATTAAGGATCAAACAAACATAAAACTCCAATAACAATTAAATAATCCCAAATTGAAAGACCCAGATTCTATGCCAAAAACAAAAGAAGACCCAATTCTCTTACTAAATAGTACGCACTAGTAAAGGAGGAAGGATTAAGCTTGGTATTGTTAATATAACACACAATAATCCCTAGCCTTTAACTCACAACAATCACACAAAGATTGATAAGAGTTGTGTGACAATGAGGAGACCTCACTCTCATGTATGTTCTAATTTCCATCGAAAAATAATCTCTTTTGTGTTCTCTTAACAAGGTATTTATAGTAACCTTCAATAGAAACAAATGTGAACAAAAGAACAAAAATAATGGAAAACACAAAGCAAGTTACCAACCCCAATTAGATTATTGTCGATTCAAAGGTGAGCTATTGGTTTAAGTGAGTTGCCCTCTAATTTGTTTACTTGGTCATCACCCCGAAGTATTGACATGTGCACCTGATTAAATGTAAAATAATCATGTAAAAGGAAGATATTATGTGAGTTTCTTTAGGTTCCATTTGGTCAAATAGGACTCTCAGTGTAAGAATCTGTAGTCTTTTGGCTCTAGCTTGGGTAATGGGTCCTGTTACTGAAATGGTTTGATTCCCATCATCTCCTTAGGCCTATGGAAGATTTTCTCTCAAATCTAATGGGTCTTCGTGAAGTTTTTTTAGTAGGTAAGGTGAAAATTTTGCAACATTGAATGTAGTAGAAACACTGTATTCTCTTGACAATTCCAACCTATAAGCATTGTTGTTGATATACTTCAGAACCTTGAATGGTCCATCTACTCTAAGTGAAAGTTTATGTGATTTCTTATGAGAAAACCCATCCTTACTTAGATGAATCCAAACCGAGTCACTTAGATTGTAAATCTTAGCTTTCCTGTATTTGTTGCCTTAAAGTTGCTGCTGCTCTTGAGTTTTCTTAAGATGTTCAGAAGCCTTTTGATGAAGCTTCTGAATCTCCTTGGAACACTCTACTCCACTCAAACTTTCTTCCTTTGTTGCCGGTTTAGCTGTTAAATCCAATGGAAAGGTAAGATTATAGCCATACACGACTTCAAAGGGGGACTTACCGATTGAACTATGAGTAGACCTATTGTAAGCCAACTCAAAAATAAGGAGACACAAGTCCCAATCAGTAAGATTCTTGCCAACCGTTGCTCTCAATAAAGCACCAAGAGTATGATTGACAACCTCCGTCTGACTGTCTGTCCGAGGGTGACAAGATGTACTATACATGAGCTTAGTACCAAGTCGCTTCCTAAGTGTCTTCCAAAAGAAGCTGAGAAATTTAGTGTCTCTGTCAGACACTATATTGTGGGGAACACCATGTAATCTTACAATTTTCTGCACAAAAAATGTTAGCAATAAAAAGTGTGTCATTTTTTTTGTGGTAAGGTATGAAGTGGGACATTTTACTAAAGCGGTCAACAACCACCATGATGGCGTCTTTGCCTCTCCATGTCCTAGGAAGACCTAAGACAAAATCCATACTAATATCAATCCATGGCTGTGTGGGTAGAGGTAAAGGCATATTCACCCCAAGCTTCCTTCTTTCCCTTCGCCTTCTTACAAACTCTCATCTCTCCAAAACCTTGTTCACATCTTTCAACATACCCCTCTAGTAAACATGTTCTTTTAACAACTCCAAGGTCCTCGTCTCACCAAAGCGTCCTGATAATCCTCCAACATGAGCCTCCTATACCAACAATTACCTCACAAAATCATAGAGTATACATAACTTTCCTACTCTACACAGAAACCCACCTATCATATAATAACCATCTACTACATTTCCTCCAGATAACCACTCAACAATCAATTTCAGGTTATCATCATGAACATATTGTTCCTTCATTAATTCAAACCTAAGCAACTTTGACTGAAGAGAAGTGATAAGTACATCAGTTACAATATTTGTACTCCCCTTCTAATACTTAATCACATAAGCAAACCTCTCTAGAAATTCCACCCATTTCACTTTACGTTTAAACAAACGGTGTTGGTCCTTGAAGTGCTTCAATGATTTGTAGTTTGTATAGATAATAAACTCCTTAGGAAGGAGATAATGTTGCTATGACATCAATGCATGCACTAAGGAATAAAACTCCTTATCATACACTGAATAGTTCAAAGGTTCACCACTTAGTTTCTCACTAAAATATGCAATAGGTCTTCTATCCTATGTCAACACTACACCAATACCCACCTTTGAGGCATTACATTCCAACTTAAAAATTTTGTTAAAATCCGGCAATGCTAACATTGGAGCACTAGTCAATCTATCCTTAACCTCTTCAAAACTCTTCTGAGCCCGATCTCCCCACATAAAAGGCACATTCTTCTTAGTCAATTCAGTAAGTGGACTCACAATACTGCTGAAATTTCTAAAAAATCATCTGTAAAAAGACACTAAACCATGAAAACTCCTTACATCAACTACTAATTGTGGAATTGGCCACTCCATGATGACCCTAATTTTCTTTTCATCAACTCTCACACCAGAACCAATCACAACAAAGCCAAGAAATGTTACCTCTAACTGACAGAATGAACACTTCTTGACATTCCTATATAACCTCTAATCCCACAAGACTAAAAAGACTACTTATAAATGCTCAACATGACTATCCGGGTCTCTACTAAAATTACAATGTCATCAAAATATATTACAACAAAATTTCCCAAAAATTCCTTCATGACATGATTCATAAGTCACATGAAAGCACTAGAGGTGTTGGTAAATCCAAATGGCATGACCATCTACTCATACAAACCATGTCATGTCTTAAAAGTGGTCTTCTACTCATCTCAAGCCCTTATACGAATTTGGTAATATCTGATCTTAAGGTCAACCTTAGAGAATACCTATGCACCATTCAGTTTAGCCAGTATATCATCAAGTCTAGGAATGGGGTACCTATATTTGATGGTAATTTTATTGATGGCTCTATTGTCAATGCACATATGCCATGTACCATCTTTCTTTAGAATAAGAAGTGCAAGAATAGCACAAGGACTAGTACTCTCTCTGACAAAACCCCTTTTTACTAGTTCATCTACCTATCGCTTCAATTCTTTAGCTTCTTCAGGGTTCATGCAATATACAAGCTAGTTTGGTAAGATTGACCCAAGCTGTAAATCAATCACATGCTCAATGCCTCTCACTAGTGGTAATCTCTCAAGTAACTCGTTAGGAAATATATCCATATACTCATCTAGCAATTGGTTCACAATAGGAGGTAACTGTTCCCGCCCATCAACCCTCAACACATACTTCATCTACAATAGATACACTAGTCTCTCTTCCCGAATTGCCTCTTCTAGCTTTTTCTGTCCCGCCAATAAGGTCTTCTTTTTTATGGTTTTATTAATATGTCTCTATGCCTCTTATACTTCATATGGTAACATGAGATTCAACACAATTCACTTGCCATCTTTCTGGAACACATACGTGTTCCTAAACCCATCATACAATACCCTCCCGTCATATAACTACGGTCTGCCAAGCAGTATGCGTGATGTATACACAAGAAAAATATCACAGACAATCTCATCATGGTACCTCTCTCCTATGTCGAATGGAACTTTAGCCCTCTGAGTAACATGAAGACTGTCTTATTCACTCAACTAGTGCATCTTATATGGCTTAAGATATAGAGTAGTAAGTAGTTTCAATTTATTAACTAATGAAGCAACCACTACATTGGTGCAACTACCACCATCAATAATAAAAGCACAAAGGTTACCTTGGACCCTACAAGAAATATGAAATAGGTTCTCCCTTTATTCTTCATCATTAGTAGGAAAAGTACTCATCACCTTACGCAACACATTGATAGCCAAATATTGATCATTTCTTCTATCTTGATGCACCTCAGCATTTGCATCCCCATAATACTCATCTAATACTACTGGAAAATCTATTAACTCATGCATCTCTTCCTCATCATCCTCACTCTCCACCTCTATAGCAATCATCACCCTTCAATTTAGACATTGAGCAATCATATGTCCAAAACCCAAACATTTGAAGCATTTGATTTAACGAGTCTTTCCTCCTGATGAACTGGCTGTTATTTGTTTATTTTTAGCCCCAACAACTGCCTTCCCTTTTCCAGAAAATTATTTCTCCCCTTTAACATCCGGAATAGCTACGTTCTTTTCCACATTTTTACCATATCCCCCCTTTTCAACTTTCTTATTGTCTGACCCATACAATTTATTAGAGTATCCATACCTATTACTCACTACTGTATATGGATTAGAATACCTCTACCTCTCAACCTTCAAGGCTAGTAGGATGGCTTCATCAAGGGTGTCATATCAGTGCAATTCCACTATACAAGCAATCTTATATTTTAAACCCAACACAAATCATGCCATCATCTGTTCAAGAGGTTCAATAACTCCACATCAAATCATCAATGTTTCAAATTCTTAGACATACTCATCCACGGTTTTGTCTCCCTATCTTAATGTTTGGAGACGCATGAATAGCTCCTGTTTGTAATGCTCTGGTACAAATCTCTTCCTCAAAACCCGTTTCATCTCTTATGATGTGCTCAAAACCACTTTCAAGCACAATTAAATGACTCAAGAAAAAAAGTCTCAAATCAATCACAAACTGGTTCAATGTGGATGAACAATTCACGTGAAACCCTTTGAGATTTGATTGAAAAATGATGATTAAATCATGTAATTGCAATCCCTTTTTCTATTATTCACCAAGTGACAACAAAAAGAGATGAAGTTCACGTAAAATCAGATCAAAAGGAAGCAACACAAACCGTGAATTCCACTCCCCCCTTCAAGTCCGAATTCATGCCAATCACTAAAATGATATTAAGATCAATAACTAAAAGAACAATCAATCTTACAAGATTTATGTCCACGAAATAAAATCACAAATATGTCCAAGAACGATTTAAATCTACCCTAGATATGACTCACTAGAGAAGAAATGAACAAACAACAAAGATGAAATCGATATGACTCACAATTCTCCTTTATTGCACTTGCCATAATTCCAATTCTTGAGTTGAAATTGATAAGAGGTTTGAACTAAGGATGAACCCTAATTCCACACGTGAAAGTGCTAGGTTATTTCTACAAAATATCGCCTACTCAAACCCTACTATACGCAAGTATTTATACTTGCTACTCCTAGGGTTAGAAAATGGTCAAAATTACAAGTTTGCCACTTTTAAGGTGGCTAGTTCTAAATGAAAATTACAAGGAAATAAAAGTATTCCAAAATGATTACAACATAAATATTCCATGCAAATGAAAAATATATAAAAGAAATTGGTCTTTAAGATGTCGGTCTTCTATAGGATTCATTGGCCCAACTCATCGCCGGTTCAGGTCGGTCCATGAATAACCCACAAGCTGAGTCTGAGGGAGTTTATCCATTGCCCTATAAAATATGATAAGTGTACCTATTGGAAAACACAATACAAGAATAATAGAAAAGAGGTTAATTTATAAATAATTCCGAGGTCGATCTGCTCAAAATGGGCCCTCATCGCTGAAATTTGAATTCCTTTAGTTCTTGCCCTAATGATAGGTCTTATCGGATTTTGATTCCTATCATCTCCTCAGGCCTCAAAACGATTTGTCCTCAAATCTGTTAGATCAAATGTAGTAGAGACTTTGTTTCCTCCTAACAAGCCACCTAAAGAAATATCACTGCAGAATCCCAAAATCTAAAATACCGCGAGTGGTGATTGTTTTCCCTCCTCCATTTCTAGGATGTATCTCATCTGCAACACAAATAATGCTCCATTATCCAATAAAGTTGCCCTTGTATCAAACTGTTCCACTGAAACCGTTTCCTCCTTTTCTGACTCATCTATATGTTGCTGATCCTCATGGTCTTCTAATGGTTGGCCCAACTGCTCATTACCCTCTGAAACCTCTGAAGGTGAACATAACTGTCTCTGAACAGTTTGGCTCTCTGGTAGTTTGCTCGTCTGACTATGATCATCAAGATCCTCTTAAAGTTGGCACATCGGTGTCTGATAAATTTTATGCTCTAAGGGTTGGCTCGTGTCACTAGAGCCCTCAAGAACCTTTGAAGGTTGGCATACCTGCATCTGCATAGTTTGGTCCTCTGAAGGTTTGATCATGTGGCTATGATCCTTAAGATTATGTGATGGTTGTTTTATCTGTCTTTGCATCTCCTGGACCTCTGATGGTGACATAGGGTTCAATACTATAGGTTTTCCATCTTTTTTGAACATATAAGTATTTCTATACCCATCATGTAATACCATCCTGTCATACAACCATGGTCTACCAAGTAATATATGGGATGCACAAAGAGGAAGAATATCACATTCAAGCTCATCATAGTACTTGTCCCTTATACTGAATGGTACCCTAGCCCTTTGGGTTACACAAAGACCATCCTGATCATTCAACCAATGTAATGTATAGGGTTTGGGATGTGGGATAGTTTCAAGTTTCAACTTTGATACTAATGATGCGGCTACAACATTAGTACAACTACCACCATCAATAATAATTGCGCACAATTTTCCTTATACTCTATAAGAAGTATGGAACAAGTTTTCTCTTTGTCCCTCATCAATGGTTTGAAAGGAAGTCAAGTCCTGATGTAATATGTTAGTAGACAAATACAACTCACTTGACATTGTTGCTTACTGATTTCAATAACCTCAATACACTTCACCACACCATGGCAACACACCCTTACACGCCCCTACACACCCACGGTGCTCACAATCAACCAATACAAGAAATGCTTATTGTTACTTCAAGTAAAGTCAAGTGAAATAATTGAAGCACAATGAAATAATTCTTGGTACTTCAAGTAAAGTTAAATAAATGAAGTACACACAATTATTTCTAGGTAGTTAAGAATTAAATTCAACTAGCAAGTGTTTAAGTAATGAGTTTCAATTACTTTCACACTTTAATGCTTGTTTTTGAATTCAAACTTCACCACTCAACTTTCCTTTCTTGCTAAAGCTTTACACCCACAATTGGTCTTAATGTGCAGCACCTTACACTACACAACTCCACAAATTTACACCACCACACACACCTCACTCCTACACGGTGCAACCAATTCACTACAACACTACTACACGTTGTAACTTTTTTTTTTTTTAAACACTCTTACACCACCACACATACACACAATCACGGTGCACTCACTTCACCACAACACCAATTCACCATGTTGCAAAACCTTCATTCACATACTCATTATGCCACACACACACACCCCCTTTACATCACGGTGCAACACACATACACTTCCAAGTATACAATCTCTTGCCACTACACAACACAATTTACACCGCAACTTACACTCAAAGGTAGCAATAAATTCAAATTCAAATCACTTTACTAAATGCAACCTCCTCCACAAATGGTAAGAACAATTCAAATTCAAATAAAATTTATTCAATGCTACTCAATGAATTGCCTCAAACTTAAAGAAGGTGTTTGAATTCAAATGATTTCCTTTTTTTTTTTTTTTACACAATGCAATCTGAAAATTGCAAACACACTACTCAATTTCTAGAATCCTCTTGCAACAATTCAAGATCACACTCTTCCACACTTAAAATTCTCCACTTCTATTCAAGTTTCAAGCCACAACTTACAACAAAAGGCAACTCAACTTTCAAATTCAAAAAGAAGTTCAATAAGTGCAAGATTCCACAAATGGTAAGAAGCTATTTTAAATTCAAATGATACATAATTAACTATGACTTAATGTGTTTTTTGAAATTTCAAATTGACTTCTTAACTCACACTTTAATTCTGAAAATTTGAAATCTGAAATCTCAATTGCCACTCCTCAAATCCAAAATGACACAAGACAATTTTCACTTCTCCACTTGATCACAAAGGACCAATACTCTTTTTTCTTCATGTTTCACTTCAAAGACACTTCACATTCACGGTCAATTCTCAAGGAATCTAAGAATGTTACAAGTCTCCAAGTGTACAACAACTAAACAACAAGATAGCACTTCAACAACACAAGAATAAAACACAACTCCACTTCACAATTCGGATCAATGTAATAATTCAACAATCCATAAATTTGGAATTCCAAATTGTAAATCCCTCCTCTTAAACCTCAAGCTCTGATACCAAAAGATGATGTGCTCAAAACCACTTTCAAGTACAATTAAATGACTCAAGAAAACAAGTCTCAAATCAATCACAAACCGGTTCAACGTGGATGAACAATTCACGTGAAACCCATTGAGATTTGATTGAAAAATGATGATCAAATGATGTAATTGCAATCCCTTTTTGTATTATTCACTAAATGACAACAAAAAGAGATGAAGTTCATGTAAAATCAGATCAAAAGGAAGCAACACAAACCGTGAATTCCACTCCCCCCTTCAAGTCCGAATTCACGCCAATCACTAAAATGATATTAAGATCAATAATTAAAGAACAATCAATCTTACAAGATTGATGTCCACGAAATACAATCACAAATATGTCCAAGAAAGATTCAAATCTACCCTAGATATGACTCACTAGAGAAGAAATGAATAAACAACAAAGATGAAATCGATATGACTCACAATTCCCTTTTATCGCACTCGCCACAATTCCAATTCTTGGGTTGAAATTGATAAGAGGTTTGAACTAAGGATGAACCCTAATTCCACACGTGAAAGTGCTAGGTTATTTCTGCAAAATATCGCCTACTCAAACCCTACTATAAGCAAGTATTTATACTTGCTACTCCTAGGGTTAGAAAATGGTCAAAATTACAAGTTTGCCACTTTTAAGGTGGCTAGTTCTAAATGAAAATTACATGGAAATAAAAGTATTCCAAAATTATTACAACATAAATAGTCCATGCAAATGAAAAATATATAAAAGAAATTGGTCTTCAAGATGCCGGTCTTCTATAGGATTCATCGGCCCAGCTCATCGCCGGTTCAGGTCGGTCCATGGATAACTCACAAGCTAAGTTTGAGGGAGTTTGTCCATTGCCCTATAAAATATGATAAGTGTGCATGTTGGAAAACACAATACAAGAATAATAGAAAAGAGGTTAATTTATAAATAATTCCGAGGTCAATCTGCTCAAAATGGGCCCTTATCGCCAAAATTCGAATTCCTTTAGTTCTTGCCCTAATGATAGGTTTTGTCAGATTTTGATTCCTATCATCTTACCAAGTATGGATCTCAGCATCTCCATCTCTCTTCCTACTAGCCATAAAGTTTTTTCATCATAAGGCGACATACCTTGTTATAGACACCCCATTTTTGCCCTCATCCAGATTTTTTTAAAAGAAAAATAAATAAATAATGAAAAAAGTAGCAATAATAAAAAGTCTAGTTTACAAAAAAATACATAATAAAGACAATAATAAAAAAGGAAAAAATAAAAAGAAAAAAATAAAAAATGAAAGTAAATGGGAAAACTTTTAAAAATGATAAAAAAATAACAAATAACAAAAATTGATCAAATTTTTGAATATTTTCAATAAAAATAAGGAAATATGAGATTCTAAAATAAGTTCAGGAATCTCAAATCAATCAAAATTAAGTAAGACCCTTAGCTTATAGGTAAATTAATTGCAGTAATAAAACGAGAAATGGGTTGGCTCAGTTGGTCCATGTATTGGTCCAATGCGTGTGGAATGGCTCCTTGATCATGCATTCGAATCCCACAATCAGTGCTTTGTGCAATTTTTTTCCTTCTTCCCTCCCAACTACCACGTGGTAACATCTGGTTGGTTGGGGCATGTCATGTGCAAGGTACGTAATCGTCTCCTTCTTTAGACAAAGGCTAATGAATGGAAAAGAAAAAGGAAGAAAAAATGCAGGAAAATCCGGGAAGAAAAAAAATACTTGTTCATCCAATTTTTTAACAAATTAGCAGATTAACACATAAAATCTCAAAGATTTAGATAAAATAAATAAAAAACAATAAAACAAATTAACTAAAAATCGAATTAACTCGACTTAATTAATATTCATCCCCAAATTTAATCAATGCAATTTGAGGCTTATCCGTGGTGCCTATAAATAGCTTGGACCATCATAAATTCGAAGGGACTTCCAGAATTGAGTTCTAAGCTCACAATCACTTCAAACGAGCTCTTTCTCTCTCTAGCAAAGTCATTGTAGCTCTACCTTCTCTTTAAGATTTCTCACACAACACATAATCCCGAAGCAAGCTAATGGCATCCTTGCGTTTCTCGAAGTCCATAGATTCATAAAAGCCAAAGCTTTTTTTTTTTTCGAATTTATCTTAACAGCCCAAATTAAAAACCATCAATCCTACCTTGTCGGCTACCTTTGAAACACCACTACAGGCAACCACTCGGGAAAAACCACCACCGCCATCATACTCTACACCCACAAAAACCCCAAGTTTAAGTCCTCAAATGTCCTCGACAACCGCCAAAGTGCTCGCGAAGACCGCCACTATTCATCACGTCTAGACTCGCGATTAAACCCAGACCCGCTCCTGATCCAACACGAGCTTGACCCATGCATAGCTGACCTGTGTCCCACAAATCCGAACCAAACGTGCTTTTCCTAGTTAGTGAATTTCTCCTTCTTTATTTTATTATTTTATGAATAGTATAAGGTAAAATTATAAAATTTAAGATTAGAAAATAATAATAGCCATAGAAATAATAGAATGCAAAGCATCCATTGAGTTGTCGTGGTGTATACCATCGCTCGATGGTGAATGACAAATATTTAATTAAAAAACAATAACGAAAAAATTAGGTTAAATAAAATATTTAATAATAAAAAATAATAACAATCAAAATATAAAATATAAAAAAAATAATGATAAAAACATTAGGTTAAATAAATCTTTAGCAATAAAAATATAAAAAAAATTAAATAAAATCTAAAATGTAAAAATAGATAAAAATTATATAAAGTCTATGATTAAGAAAATATAAGAATAGAATAAAAGCTTTACCTTAAGAATAAAAATCTAAAAAGATATAACAAGCTCTTTCTCTCTCTAGCAAAGTCATTGTAGCTCCACCTTCTCTTTAAGATTTCTCACACAACACACAATCCCGAAGCAAGCTAATGGCATCCTTGCGTTTCTGGAAGTCCATAGATTCATAAAAGCCCAAGCTTTTTTTTTCGAATTTATCTTAACGGCCCAGATTAAAAACCATCAATCCTAACTCGTCGGCTACCTTCGAAACACCACTACAGGCAACCACTCGGGAAAAACCACCACCGCCATCATACTCTACACCCTCAAAAACCCCAGGTTTGAGTCCTCAAATGTCCTCGACAACCGCCTAAGTGCTCACGAAGACCGCCACTATTCATCACATCTAAACTCGCAATTAAACCCAGACTCGCTCCTGATCCAACCCGAGCTTGACCCACGCATAGCTGCCCTGTGTCCCACAAATCCGAACCAAACGTGCTTTTCTTGGTTAGTGAATTTCTCCTTCTTTATTTTATTATTTTATGAATAGTATAAGGTAAAATTATAAAATTTAAGATTAGAAAATAATAATAGCCACGGAAATAATAGAATGCAAAGCATCCATTGAGTTGTCGTGGTGTATACCATCGCTTGATGGTGAATGAAAAATATTTAATTAAAAAACAATAACAAAAAAATTAGGTTAAATAAAATATTTAATAATAAAAACATAATAACAATCAAAATCTAAAATATAAAAAAAAATGACGATAAAAACATTAGGTTAAATAAATCTTTAGCAATAAAAATATAACAAAAATTAAATAAAATCTAAAATGTAAAAATAGATAAAAATTATATAAAGTCTATGATTAAGAAAATATAAGAATAGAATAAAAGCTTTACCTTAAGAGTAAAAATCTAAAAAGATAGAACGAGCTCTTTCTCTCTCTAGCAAAGTCATTGTAGCTCTACCTTCTCTTTAAGATTTCTCACACAACACACAATCCCGAAGCAAGCTAATGGCATCCTTGCGTTTTTGGAAGTCCATAGATTCATAAAAGCCCAAGCTTTTTTTTTCGAATTTATCTTAACGGCCCAGGTTAAAAACCATCAATCCTACCTCGTCGGCTACCTTCGAAACACCACTATAGGCAACCACTCGGGAAAAACCACCACCGCCATCATACTCTACACCCTCAAAAACCCCAAGTTTGAGTCCTCAAATTTCCTCGACAACCGCCAAAGTGCTTGCGAAGACCGCCACTATTCATTACGTCTAGACTCGCGATTAAACCCAGACCCACTCCTGATCCAACACGAGCTTGACCCACGCATAGCTGACCTATATCCAACAAATCCGAACCAAACGTGCTTTTCTTGGTTAGTGAATTTCTCCTTCTCTATTTTATTATTTTATGAATAGTATAAGTTAAAATTATAAAATTTAAGATTAGAAAATAATAATAGCCATAGAAATAATAGAATGCAAAGCATCCATTGAGTTGTCGTAGTGTATACCATCGCTCAATGGTGAATGACAAATATTTAATTAAAAAACAATAACAAAAAAATTAGGTTAAATAAAATATTTAATAATAAAACATAATAACAATCAAAATATAAAATATAAAAAAAATGATGATAAAAACATTAGGTTAAATAAATCTTTAGCAATAAAAATATAACACAAATTAAATAAAATCTAAAATGGAAAAATAGATAAAAATTATATAAAGTCTATGATTAAGAAAATATAAGAATAGAATAAAAGCTTTACCTTAAGAATAAAAATCTAAAAAGATATAACGAGCTCTTTATCTCTCTAGCAAAGTCATTGTAGCTCTACCTTCTCTTTAAGATTTCTCACACAACACACAATCCCGAAGCAAGCTAATGGCGTCCTTGCGTTTCTGGAAGTCCATGGATTCATAAAAGCCCAAGCTTTTTTTTTTCGAATTTATCTTAACGGCCCAGATTAAAACCCATCAATCCTACCTCGTCGGCTACCTTCGAAACACCACTATAGGCAACCGCTCGGGAAAAACCACCACCGCTATCATACTTTACACCCTCAAAAACCCCAAGTTTGAGTCCTCAAATGTCCTCGACAACCGCCAAAGTGCTCGCGAAGACTGCCACTATTCATCACGTCTAGACTCACGATTAAACCCAGACCCGCTCCTGATCCAACACGAGCTTGACCCACGCATAGCTGACCTGTGTCCCACAAATCCGAACCAAACGTGCTTTTCTTGGTTAGTGAATTTCTCCTTCTTTATTTTATTATTTTATGAATAGTATAAGGTAAAATTATAAAATTTAAGATTAGAAAATAATAATAGCCATAGAAATAATAGAATGCAAAGCATCCATTGAGTTGTCGTGGTGTATACCATCGCTCGATGGTGAATGGAAAATATTTAATTAAAAACAATAACAAAAAAAATAGGTTAAATAAAATATTTAATAATAAAAACATAATAACAATCAAAATCTAAAATATAAAAAAAATGATGATAAAAACATTAGGTTAAATAAATCTTTAGCAATAAAAATATAACAAAAATAAAATAAAATCTAAAATGTAAAAATAGATAAAAATTTTATAAATTTATGATTAAGAAAATATAAGAATAGAATAAAAGCTTTACCTTAAGAATAAAAATCTAAAAAGATACAACGAGCTCTCTCTCTCTAGCAAAGTCATTGTAGCTCTACCTTCTCTTTAAGATTTCTCACATAGCACACAATCCCAAAGCAAGCTAGTGGCATCCTTGCGTTTCTGGAAGTCCATAGATTCATAAAAGCCCAAGCTTTTTTTCTTCGAATTTTTCTTAACGGCCCAGATTAAAAACCATCAATTCTACCTCGTCGGCTACCTTCGAAACACCACTATAGGCAACCACTCGGGAAAAACCACCACTGCCATCATACTCTACACCCTCAAAAACCCCAAGTTTGAGTCCTCAAATGTCTTCGACAACCACCGGAGTGCTTGCGAAGACCGCCACTGTTCATCACGTCTGGACTCGCGATTAAACCCAGACCCGCTCCTGATCCAACGCAATCCTAACCCACGCATAGCTAACCTGTGTCCCACAAATCCGAACCAAACGTGCTTTTCTTGGTTAGTGAATTTCTCCTTCGTTATTTTATTATTTTATTCATTTTATGAATAGTATAAGGTAAAAATATAAAATTTAAGATTAGAAAATAATAATAGCCAAAGAAATAATAGAATGCAAAGTACCCATTGAGTTGTCATGGTGTATACCACCGCTCGATGGTGAATGACAAATATTTAATTAAAAAACAATAACACAAAAATTATTTTAAATAAAATATTTAATAATAAAAACATATTAAAAATGAAAATCTAAAACATAAAAAAATGATGATAAAAACATTAGGTTAAATAAATCTTTAGTAATAAAAATTAAATAAAATCTAAAATGTGAAAATAGATAAAAATTATATAAATTCTATGATTAAGAAAATATAAGAATAGAATAAAAGCTTTACCTTAAGAATAAAAATCTAAAAAGATATAAAAATAAAAATCTTTAGTATAAGTTAGGATCTTAGAAATAAAAATATAAAAATGAAAAATATAAACAATTGAATTAAATAAGTAAAAATCTTAGCATAAATAAAATTTTTGGAACAAGTGAAAATGATAAAAATATATAAAAATAATTTTTTTTTAGTTTCAGGTTTTTATTAAACGAATAGATTAAGAATAAAGTATAAAAATACATTACAAATTTTTTTTATTAAAATCTTGTATTTTAGGATTTTAACACTTCGAATTTAAAAAAAAAATTAATATGAAGTTTTCCCCAAATTTAGGCTTTCTTGGACTTTTCAAAAACAACCGTCTAATAATATAGGCCATTTAGGTATTTTCTTAATGAAAATTAATATGATTAAATATTGTAAACCCATTGCTTTTTATTAAATAAAATTAACTAAGAAAAAAAATTTATAAAAGAAAAGTAAACTATAGACGATTTGATCCTAGCTAATAAGTATATAAGCACCTTTTAGGCAACCATAATAAAATAAAAACTTTAGATTAGAAAAAATAATCATAATAAAATAAAAACTTTAGGTTTAAAAAATAAAATAAAATAATGAAAGAAAAAGAAAAATATAAATAAATAAAACAAAAAAATTTAGAAAACAAATAGATGAATAAAAACTTTAGGTTATTCATTGTTGTGGAAGTGTTATTTGATCAACCTGTGTGGCTAGATTAGCAAAAATTGTGGTTAGTTCTTGTAATTGCTCTTCTAAATCTCTTCTACCACCTGCAGCATGGCATCCCTAACCACCTCCTCTAACCTGACTATTAACTTCATTCCTAATTCCTCCATTTACACTATCATTCGACATAATTGTTGAATTATAACCTTAACACAAATATTCCAAATCACAATCACGCACACCACAATACACCTTAATATCAACCCTTGTTCAATTCGCAATTCCATAATCTCGTAAATTCACAATACAACCCAAATCTCAACCTTTGCTCACTTCCCAATCCACAATCATGTGAATCACAATGCAACCCAAATTTTAACCTTTGCTCAATTCCCAATCCACAATTACACCACCACAACACACCCTAAATTCACTCTTAATCAATTTCAACTCAAAATAAGCAACTTATGGAACTTACCTAATCTCACTCATCAATCACGTAATCATAGCACACCCACAACACAATCCATGGCATAAACCCTAATTTAGCCTTTGTTTCAATTCCAATTCACAATACTCAATTAAACCATGGCATAAATCATGCAATAACTTATTTTCAATTCACAACCAAGCAATTCATGTTGCTCACGGCATAAACCCTAATTTTCATTTCCCAATCAAGCAACCCATGTTACAAAACCTTCTCTTAACCAATGTTTTGATACCGAATTATGATATGCTAAATTCAATTAAGGATCAAACAAACATGAAATTCCAACGACAATTAAACAATCCCAAATTGAAAGACCTAGATTCCACTCCAAAAACAAAAGAAAACCTAATTCTCTTACCAGATATTATGCATTAGTAGAGGAGGAAGGATCAAGCTTGGTGTTGTTGATATAACACACAACAATCCCTAGCCTTTAACTCGCCACAATCACGTAAAGATTGATAAGAGTTATATGACAATGAGGAGACCTCACTCTCATGTATGTTCTAATTTCCACTGAAAAATAATTTATTTTTTTTTGCATTCTCTTAACAAGTTATTTATAGTAGCCTTCTATAGAAACAAATGTGATCTAAAGAAAAAAAATCATGTAAAACACAAAGTAAGTTACCACCCCCAAATAGATTATTGTCGGTTCAAAGGTGAGATGCCAATTCAAGTAAGTCGTCCTTTAATTTGTTTACTTGGGCATCTCCCCAAAGAACTAATAATTGCACCTAATTAAATGTAAAACAATCAAGTAAAAGAATGAAGATACTATGTGAGTTTCTTTGGTTTCCATCTAGTCAAATAGGATTCTCAGTGTAAGACTCTGTAATCCTTTAGCTCTAGCTCGGGTAATGGGTCCTAATACTAAAATGGTTTGATTCCCATCAAAAAGAGCCCATTGATGATGATAAGCCAACATGGAATCTCCACATTGACAACTCATCCACTCGTAGGGGGGGATGAAGTTGAACTTGTGCTACAAGGATCACATGGAGCCATAAGGCATACAAGTTAGAAAAGGCCTAATGGATACCTATTCCCGAGGACTTGAAACATGGACAACCTTATATTATATCATGAGTAGCTTAATCTCAACATTTTCCTATTGTAAAAGCTTTACTTATTAATAAAATTACAATTGCTTCCTATTTTAAAATCTTTACTTATTAATAAAATTACAGCTATTTCAATATTTTTCAATGTTATGTCTTATTTATATTTTATAGTCATCTTAAGAGAACATGACATCTTAAGCAATAAACTCAATTGCAATAACACGATTAACAAGTTAAGTCCTTGTTTAATTAAGGCAACAAGATCCTAAAAGCCTCTACTTAGCAACTAAGTGAACGAGACCCCTAGGCCTTCCGAGGAAAAGTTAGATGAACTCATATTTCTTATTAACAAAATGGGATACCTTCACTGACCAAACTTAAGTCTAAACATCAAAGGTTCTCTTGACAAGGGATAAATCCCTTAGCCACACATAATTTCTTATTAGCACTCGACCTAATCTATGGAAGAAAATGTATAAAGTCCTACAAATACAACAACGAGTAACATAAATATAAAAACAAAGAAGCAAATAGAACGATGTGCAAACTAAACTTTTATTCATAAATTGTCTTTATAGCTATACAAGTTAGCATACCGACCTTAGGAAAAAATAATTAAAAACAAAAAAAAAACAAAATGGACCACATAGGGTCCAAGTATGGAGATTATGGGGCCTGGTTAAGTTTAGAAGTAATGTTTGCTTGGTTATCTTCTCTAGCTCCTCTAGCTCTTGGGTGTATACCTGTGTGGAGCACAACATCCTCCTCAAGCTTAACAATGCAAACCTCATGGCCTTTTCCTTAACAACAGACTCATTTAATCTCGCTTGATTGAGGTTTGTGTTGCTCTTATAATTGATCAACTAGGCATTAAGCTACCTAACCTTAGCTTTGAGCCCCTCCTCCTTTTACTAGTAGGAGACCACCTCCCTCATGAAGCAAGAAATGCAATTGTTAGCTACTACAAGTTCTCTTCATACCTTCTCTAGTCTAACAAAGGCCTTAACATTGTTGTCTACCTCAACTGCCTTCTTGTCACAGACCTTGTAAACTACCTTTAGCTATTCTCAAGTCGCCTTTAGCTCATCCATGGCCCTCTTAGCCCTCTACATATGAATCTCACTACATTATACATATAGTGGTATAATGTGAAAATTTCATCATAACTAATCCTTTTCCCAGTCATAGAGGTGTCTGTGCATACTTTTTGTCATCTGGAACTAAGAAAGAATGTTAAAAGGGCTTATGGGAAAAATTATAAGGTCAATAAGCAATGAAACACTCACCTCAAGAAACTTCTCAACAAAAAAAAAAAAAAAAAAAAAAATCATACTTGTGCCATTGTCATGCCTCACACAGTCTCCTCGACCAACTGCTAATCTTAAGGGGGGGGGAAGCTATCGCCTATCTAGTCAACACGATTAACCCTAACCTTGAGTTTGGGGTGCTAAGTTGGAGGAAGGAAAGGAACTCTTGATGAGCTCAATTTTAACATCCTCTAAGGGTCATCGCCCTTATTTCTCTCTCTTTCCCCCTCCCCTCATAAAGGGTCAATCTCCTTTTATGACACCTCTCGTCATCAAGAGAACTAACCTCCTTGATTAAGGTAATAGATCTTGCCTTAGTCTCACTTGGCACCTGTATAACCTCCTTTTGCCTAGCCCTCTTCCCTATTACTTTAGCCTTTAAGTTGTGCCTACATCGCTTCTTAAGCTTAGGCACCTTTTCTTTACCCTTTCCTTAAGAGTTGCAAGTGCATTTTGTTAAGGCTCAAGACCTCGAATTATAATACCCTTCAACTAGGGGTGCCTCAATAAGTAACCAAGTTAGATTTTCTCACCTTTTGTAGCTACATGTCTACAAAATAATGGAAACAAAGTTAGTTAAACTTCAAAAAGCCTTACTAAACATAAATTCCACAAGGGGACTACGCCACCTCTAAGTTATGACAGTTGATCAACTACCCTCTAACCAACCCCCCTCCCTAACGAAGGAGCAGACTTTTACTTTCACCTTGCCCTTTAGCAACCCTACCCTATTCCTCTATAGCCTACCCTGTTCATCTCGTCAACTTCAAATGCTTTTAGTGTTGCCTTCTCAATCCTAAGGAAGCTACAAACAAAACTTAGGGCATGGAAAGGCTTGTCATTGCCCTAGATAGCCTTAGTTAACACCTTAGCTTGGTGGCAGTCATTAGGTAGGAGTAGAGCAACCCTTGTCCTTATAGGGTTCACCCAATAAACCTAGAAATCTAACTCTTTAATGAACTCGGTAGCAACGTACTTTTCTTTCCACTTGTGGATTAAGGACATCAAATCATTTAAGAGCTTTAATTTACCTTAGCTTGCTAGACAATATCACCTTAGAGAAGGCTTAGAGCATTTTAAGCTGTAAAAATAGTGAAACAATTGGGTAATGGGAAAAACTTCGTAAGATTCGTAGAGGCTCTCAAACGTAACTAGTAAGGTATAAGTGTTTGGGACGAGATGGCAGAAGTTGATGAAATGATGGCTAAAAAAATCCTTTCAAAAGTTTATGAAGGGTAAGCACAACCCAAACTCGAAATATTTCTAGTAGATACAAAAGCGGTTGCCCTTTGTCAAGGCAAGTTGCTCATTTTTGTGAGTTGGTCAAATGATCCAACCATTTTAAAGTAGGCTATAGTACAACCAAATTGAATTTGCCTCTACCTCAAACAATGTGCTCTTAATTGCATCTAAGCTTGATCCAAAGGTGGATGGCCTATTGAAACATAACTTAATAAGCTTCACATCTTTCCCATCATCAAAGTAAATATCCAAGACCAATTCTTTGTGTTCATTCTCCTCCTTTGAAAATGACCTATACAATGCACTATCCTCTTCTGTAGCCTTTGCCACTCGGCTATAGGGTTGACTTAAAGGTCCTGCCACCTTTACCATCGCAACTTAGGGAAAGCAACCCCTTAGTCAAATTAAATCATTTTATCTATGAGGGAATGAAAGGAAGATAATGACTGTGACATATTAATAGGAATCAACTTGCACCAACTCTTTCCAATGATCCATTGTAAGGAATTAAAAGACCACTGACAAGGGCAAGGACAAAATGCATGGAGCAGGCTTTGAATGAACTTATTCAAGATCATTTGGATCAAGCATTGATGTTGGCCAAAGTGAGCAGTCTAAGAAATGAAGAAATCATTTTCCATTTATCAAGCATCTCTAATAATAATAATGAAGGTCAAAGCTTAGAGCAACACTAGCAAATAGAATTTCTAAGCTTGAAAGTTGTCATTGCATGGAAGACATCGAAGGTTACTTAGGAAACAATGAAGGTTGCCGGCTTTGCCTTTAAAGGCTACCAGCATTGAAATGTAGGTTGCTGGCCTACTTGGTCAGCTTAAGATTTTAGGCTGCCAGCCTTAGGTCGACTTTTAGAGCCAGCTTTTACTTTCCATTTTGTGTTTTCTTGTCTTTTGTTTCCTTTATTTGTAATGGCTATAAATAGTCTTTTGGGCTGAATTAAAAGGGGATCATCATTCCTATGAAATTGAAAATTTCTTCTTTGTTCTTTATCAAAAACTCAATTTGATCTTATCAAGGCCACTTGTGGTGATCGAACCCCTATTATAACTCTGGTTCTATTTAAGATTACGATTAGGGTCAAGTTTCACTATGCTTGTTTTCAAGATGATCCTAGGCTTCTTTTCCACCTAATCAGTTATAGGTTCATCTCAGCCTAGGGTTTGCATCAATTGGTATCAGAGCTTTGGCTCTTGAAAATCAGGTGTTACCTATCCTTTGATTATTTCATTGTTAACTTTCATCCTTTTTAGTTCTTGAGTTTTAATTCGCTATTTTCTTGTTCATCAAAATTTCATCTTGTTCGTGTCTTTTCATTGATTTGATCCATTGCTTTTAGTCTGCAATTCTAATTTGTGTTTAAAGAGTCAAAAAAAAAGAGAGAGAAATTTGTATAAAAAAAATCAAAATTAAGTTGTGCAATTAATACTTATAGCACAATCTCAATTGAAATATATATATATAGCTTGATACGAAATTCCTTCTTTGAATTGCTTAGACAGAGTTATTCCTTTGTTTTTTTTTTTTTACTTTGTCATTACTTGTTGTTTGGTAGGATCATCAATAAGGTTCTTATTAAAGAGCTTGTAAGAAGAAGTTTATTGGATAAAAAAAGAATTAATTTAGTGAAACACGAGTGATTCGATTCCATATTTTTTAATGTAAACATGTGAAGGAGTATTTGAGAGGAAAATTCTCTTTTTACTAACAAACTCTTTCGTAGGTTGTGAAACATGAGTAATGGAGGAGATAATGTGGATTTTGATATGAAGTTGTTTATGAAGGCTATCCAAGATCAATTTAAACTTCTGAATAGAAGGTTAGATAATCTTGAATCTCCCTCTAAGCCTAAATCTTTTCAAAGGAGTATGGATGAGGAGGGGGAAGATGAGGAGTCTAATGTTGATGTGACTAGTTCTAAGAGAGGTAAAAGGGGTGTTCAAAAGCAAGATAGTAATTTGGGGAGCATTAAGATGAAAATCCCTACTTTTCAATGGAAAAATGACCCTGACTTGTATTTAGAGTGGGAGAAAATGGTAGAACATGTGTTTGACTATCATAATTACTCTAAGGAGAAGAAGGTTAAACTAACAGCTGTTGAGTTCACTGATTATGCTAGTATTTGGTGGGATCAACTTGTGTTTAGTAGGTGAAGAAATGGTGAGAGACCTATTCGGTCAAGAGAAGAGATAAAAGTAGTAATGAGAAAAAGGTTTATACCTAGTCATTACTATAGAGACTTGTATAGGAAGTTGCAAGGGTTAACTTAAGGCTTCATGAGTGTTGAGGATTATTATAAGGAGATGGAGGTAGCTATGATTTGGGCTAACATAAAAGAAGATCATGAGGTAACAATGGCTAGATTTTTTAATGGCTTGAATAGAGAGCTAGCTAATGTGGTAGAGTTACATCATTATGTGGAGATGGAGGAATTATTACATAAGGCTATCAAGGTAGAGAGGCAATTAAAGTCTAAGGGTACCTTCAGGTATAGCTCTGCTTCTAACTCTTCATGGAAGTCAAACTAGAAGAATAGCAAGGATGCCTCTAAGCAAAAGGAAGATGCAAAGGCTAAGGAATTAGTTGTTGATTCTAAAGGTAAAATCGAAACTAAATCTTCTTCTAGATCACGTGATATTAAGTGTTCCAAGTGTCAAGGATTGGGGCACATTGCATCTCAATGTCCAAACAAGAGGGATATGGTTGTTTTGGATAATGGTGATGTAAAGAGTGTCAGTTCAACTGAGGGAGAGATGCCACCATTGGAGGATTGTAGTGATGTTGATATAGAAGGTCCTGTGAAAGGAGAGATGTTAGTTACTAGGTGTGCTCTAAACATACAAACTATGGAAGATGTTGATGAGGAACAATGTGAGCATATCTTTCATATTAGGTTCCATGTGAGTGGTAAGGTATATAGCTTGATTATTGATAGTGGTAGCTGCACCAATGTTATGAGTTCTTTAATGGTTGAGAAATTGCATATACCTACACTTAAGCATCCTAAACCATATAAGCTACAGTGGTTGAATGAATGTGGTGAAGTTATGGTGACAAAGCAAGTTTTAGTCGCATTTTCCATTGGCAACTATAAGGATGAGGTTCTTTTATGATGTGGAACCAATACATGTTGGATATATTCTTTTGGGCCGCCCATGGTAGTTTGATAAGCAAGTCACTCATGTTGGGTATAAGAATGTGTACAAATTTATGGTAAATAACTGATTGATTATGCTAACACCTCTCAAACCTTTAGAGGCATATGAGGATCAGGTTAGGATAGTTAAAGAGTGCAAGCTAAGAGAAAACAAAGTGAGTGCACAAGAAAAAGAAAAGAGTGATAAAAAAAGTATGTGTATGTAAAGGAGTGGGAAAAGCACTGAAAAGAGAAGAAATTCAAAGTGTGGAGATCCAAATAAGGAGAGAAGTAAGAAAGTGAGTGATTTTGCTACAAAAGGAGAGATTAAGAGAGCTATATTGTCAAGGCAACAACTACTTGTACTTTTGTATAAGGATGTTTATTTTTCAACTAACGATCTTAACTCCTCTTTGCCAAGTGTGGTTGTGTCTTTGCTATAAGAATTTGAAGATTTGTTTCCCAAGGACATTCTAGATGGATTACCTCCTTTAAGAGATATTGAACTTTAGATCAACTTCATTCCGAGATCATCAATCCCTAATAGACCCGATTATCGAGCCAATCTGGAAGAGACAAAAGAGATTCAAAGGCTGGTGGATAAGCTAGTGTAAAAGGGATTCGTAAGAGAAAGTCTTAGCCCATGTTCAGTTCCTGTGCTTTTGGTTCCTAAGAAAGATGGAACATGGCGCATAAAATACAGATATCCTATCCTTAGGTTAAACGATATACTTGATGAGTTGTATAGTTTGTGTCTGTTTTCTAAAATTGATTTAAAAAGTGGCTATCATCAAATTCACATAAAGGAAGGTGATGAATGGAAAACTACTTTTAAGATTAAATATGGGTTGTATGAGTGGTTAGTTATGCCATTTGGCTTAACCAATGCACCTGGCACCTTTATAAGTCTAATGAATCATGTTTTGTGTTCTTTCATTCGAAAATTTGTTGTAGTCTACTTTGATGATATTTTACTGTATAGCAAAAATTTGGATGATCATGTTAAACACTTGCATACTGTTTTGAGTGCTTTGAGGGAAAATAAATTATATGTTAATTTACAGAAGTTCGATTTTTGTATGGAATCTATTGTTTTTCTTGGATTTGTTGTAAGCTCATGAGGAATAAAGGTGGATGAAGACAAGGTAAAGGTGATTAGGGACTAGCCTACACCTAAGAATGTAAGTGAGGTAAGAAGTTTTCATGGTTTAGTAAGTTTCTGTAAGAGATTTGTAAAAGACTTTAGTTCTGTTGTAGTACCTTAAATGAACTTATTAAAAAGAATGTTGTGTTTAGGTAGGGGGAAGTGTATGAGAAAGCTTTCAATACTGTGAAAGAAAAATTGACTAATGCACCTTTGTTGTGCTTGCCAAACTTTGACAAAGCTTTTAAGGTTGAATGTAATTCATCAGAGGTTGGACTAAGGGTTGTTTTGATGTAGGATTCTAAATCAATCACCTTTTTCAATGAAACGCTTAATGAAGTAGCATTGAATTATCCTACCTATGACAAGGAGTTGTATGCATTAGTGATAGGAATCAAATTATGGTTCTTACAAAGTTGTTCAACATGGGACACAAAGCGTAAGAACCGGAGGTGAACGCCCTTAGGCTGGCCATTTAAGGCCAACGGCGTAGAGATAGGCCGGCCATAAAGGCCAGTGGCTTAAACTCCAAGGCTGACCTTTAAGGCTAGCGGCTTTGGAATATAAGCCGGTCATCTAGGCCAGCAGCTTACCATACAAGACCAACGGCCTTTATTCTAAAGCCGGCGACTTATGTAGGCAATTTGGACAAAATGTTGTGACTTTTCACATTTCTTTTCCCTTTGCTATATATTTGTTGTTTTGTAAGAATTTAGGAACTTTTGAACATTTGAGAAAACACTTTGTGAAGTTTATTTTTCATTTTACTCTTACCAATCTGTGGGATTGTAGCAAGTGACGATATTGGATTGTTCTACGTCATATCAACAAATCCATACTAGGACTACTCTTTTACTAATGCGTCATACCCGGTATGGGTTTAGGGCTCATTTTATGTTATCATTCGTTATTTAACTATTGGAATCGAATTACTATTAATTATCGCCTTGGAAATGGAATCATTTGATCCGATCATAGTTTTAGGCATATCATCTTTTAGTATCAAAGCTCAAACTAAGATTAGGGATTGTGACTATTGGAATTCCTGTGGCAAATTAAGGTTTTGATATTGTGAATTTGTGTTGTGATAGATTGTTATTGAATTAAGGTTAAAAGTTGGTTATCAATTGGGTTATGTTGTTACTGTGCAATTCAATTCGAGTTTGTTTGTGGAATTCATATCAATAGAAATTAGGGTTCTTTGTTGTTGTTGTTGTAGGTTATGTGATTCTGTTATCATGGGTTGTGAATTTCACTGTTGGATTGATTATAGAATCAAGGTTATTGTTGTTGAGTATCACCATTGTATTATTGTTGTGCTAGGTTTGAGTTGAAGATTAAACGAAGGTAATAATTGGGATTGTACCAATTGGGGATTGTTGGAGCATGTGATTGTGACTGAAATTTTTGTGTTGAGTGGCAATTCTGTTGAGTAAGTCGAACAACAGTGTCAATGGAAGATTTAGGAATGAGGCCAACAGCCAGGTTAGAGGAAGAGTATAGGGTCATCATGCTGTAAGTGGAAGAAGAATAGTAGAGGAGCAGTTGCAAGACCTGACTACCATTTTTGCTAATCTAGCAACACGAGTCAATCAGATGACCTTACCCCAACAGCTAGTAGCAATTCCACAAGCTCCCCCACCTAGGGTAGCCCTTAATGCTATGGGTAGAGAAGTAGCAGTAGGAGGAAATGGGGGCAGGCAGGTTAGAAGACAGTATCATGCTTACAGAGAGGAGAGGGATGACAATTTGGGGGATGAACTTTATCTTAACCATGAGTTCAAACTGCCGAGGGGTCTAGAGTATGTAAAATTATAGATGCCTTCATTTGCTAGAAAGGGACTTGTAGAGGAGTAGCTTGATTAGGAGGATAAGGTAGAAGGACTCTTTGAGTGCTATGAGATAAATGATTATACGAGAGTTCGTCTAGCAGCAATTGAATTTACAGGTCATGCCGCCTTGTGATGGAAGAACCTTATGGCCAACAGGAAGAGAGATGGTGATGCTCAGATTCATACTTGACAAGAAATGAAAAGGGTGTTGAGGAAGAGGTTTATACCAAAACACTACAGGTAGGAGTTAGTCATGCGTCTCTAGACATTGAGATAGGGAGGCAAAATAGTGAATGAGTATGTCTAGGAGTTTGAGACACTAAGGATCTGATGTGGGACAGTTGAACCTCTTGACAAAACCATGGTGCAATTTGTGTCTGGGTTGAAATATGAAATTGAATGTATTGTCGAGCTACAGAGGTATAACACTCTTGATGAGACCATCTAGTTAACTTTAAAAATTAAGAGGCAAAGGCACTCCAATCTATATAGAGCATCGAGTAACAGGTATGGATCCACTACTCAATTATATGGATCAAATAATCAGCAAGTTAAAAAGGGGGAAATTGATAGGACTATGGAATCAAATGCAACTGTTACTAATAGGGAGAGGGATAATTCTAGAAAAGTCAAAGCAATTGCAGGGGCTAATATCTGATAAACAGTACTAGGGTCATCAAGTGGAAAGATTTGTCAAACCCAATGCTTCAAATGCAAGGGCTTTGGACACATAACTACTTAGTGTTCCAATAAAAGGGTAATGACTGCTATGAAGGTGGAAAATGAGAGTGATAAGGACGACGTACTTGAGCCTACAGATTTATCAGTAGTGCTAAAGGAATACTATGAAGATCCAGACACTAATGTACATGAGGACAAGGGCAATGATCAATATCTAGCTATTAATGTACTGTGCAAGGTAATGACTACATCTCTAAATATTGAGGACGTGCAGAGGGAAAACCTATTCCTATTCCCTGTAGGGTCCAAGGTAATCTTTGTACCCTTCTTGTTGATGGCGGTAGTTGCACCAATGTTACAATTACTACATTAGTGAATAAAAATGCAACTACTCACTACACTTCATCCTAGGCCCTATGAATTACATTGGTTGAGTGAGCGAGACAATCTAGATGTTACTCAGAGGGTTAAGGTTCTAATCAACATAGGGAAAAATTACCATGATGTAATTGATTGCGATGTTCTCCCTATGTACGCATCACATATATTACTAGGTAGACCTTGGTTATCTGACAAGAGAGTGCTACATGATGGGTTTAAAAACACTTATGTTTTTCAAAAGGATAGTAAACAGGTTGTTTTAAATCCTATGACACCAACTGAGGTACATAAAGCCCAATAATAGATCAATAAAACCACCAACAAAAAGTCCTTGATAGTAAAGAGGAAGGGACTGGAAGATGACCTGAATAGGGTAAATCAAATACAGGTGATTCAGAAGCCTTCAGGATAACCACGACTTCAAGACAATAAACACTTGTAGACTAAGATTTTCAGTCCAAGGGATTCTTAGAGTGCGCAACAAAAATAGAGTAATCATCAGATTTGAGGACAAATCTTTCACAAGTTCGAGAAGATGATAGGAATCAAATCATGGTTCTTACAAAGTCATTCAACATGGGATGCAAAGAGCAATAATCGAAGGTGGATGCCTTTAGGCCAGCCATAAAGGCTAGCAACTTTCATCCTAAACAGGCCATTCAAGGTCGGTGGCATGGAGATAGGCCGGCCATAGAGGCCAGTGACTTAACCTCCAAAGCCGACCTTTAAGGCCGACAACTTTAGAATATAAGCCAACCATCTAGGCCGGCAGCTTACCATGCAAAGCTAGTGGCTTATGTAGGCAATTCGGACAAAATGTTATGACTTTTCGCATTTGTTTTCCCTTTGCTATATATTTGTTGTTTTGTAAGAATTTGGGAACTTTTGAACATTTGAGGAAACACTTTGTGAAGTTTATTCTTCATTTTACTCTTATCAATCCGTGGGTTTATGGCGAGTGACGGTATTAGATTGTTGTGTGTCATATTAACAAATCCATACTAGGACTACTCTCTAGCTAGTGTACCATATCCGGTAAGGGTTTAAGGTTTATTTTATGTTATCATTCGTTATTTGACTATTGGAATCGAATTACTATTGATTGTCGCCTCGGAATTAGAATCATTTGATCTAATCATAGTTTTAGGCACATCAATTAGTAAGAATTCTTCAAAAGTGGTAGCACTACTTGTGGCCAAAGGAACTTGTCATTTATTCTGATCATAGGAGCTTAAGGTTCTTGAAATCCCAAGGTAAGCTTAATAAAAGACATGCTAAGTGGTTGCAGTTCATAGAAACATTTCCTTATGTGATTAAATACAAGAATGGGGAGGAAAATGTTATTGTTAATGCCTTGTCTAGAATGTATGTATTTCTCACTTCCTTGCAACTAAATTACTTGGTTTTGAGTTCATTAAAGACTATACATCAATGATGCTGATTTCTACCAAGTATGGAAAGCATTTTCTAAATGTGCATATGGAGAGCATTATAGGCATGAAGAATTTTTGTTCAAAAAAGATAAACTGTGTGTGCCTATGTGTTCTTTGCGTGAATTACAGGTTAAAGAGTCTCATGGAGGAGGTTTAATGAGACATTTTGGTGTGCGAAAAACTTTAGATATATTGCATGAGCATTTTTATTGGCTTAACATGAAGCATGATGTGCAATTTGTTTGTGATAAGTGTATAACTTGTAAACAAATAGAGTTTAAAGTAAAGGCACATGGGTTTTATACACCATAGCCTATACCTAGTTAACCTTGGACTAATATTTCTATGGATTTTATAATTGGGCTATCTAGGACTCAAAGTAGTAAGGATAGCATATTTGTTGTTATTGATAGGTTTAGTAAGATGGCACATTTTATTGCATGTTCTGAAACTAATGATGCAATATATATTGTTGATTTGTTCTTTAAGAAAATAGTACATTTGCATGGATTGCCTAAAACGATAGTAAGTGATTGAGATGTTAAGTTCCTAAATCATTTTTTGCATCCTTAATTGAATAAATTAGGGACTAAACTCTTGTTTTCAACTGTTGCACATCCCCAAACGGATAGCCAAATTGAAGTAGTTAATAGGATGCTTGCTACTGTGTTGTGTGCTATCATTCAAAAGAACTTGAAACAATGGGAAAGTTGTTAGCTCCATATTGAGTTTGCATACAATAGAACTATTCATTCTACTGTGTCATATTCACTTTTTAAGATTGTGCATGGCTTTAATCCTTTAACTCCTTTAGATATCTTACCTTTGCCTACTAATGAATTTGATCATTTGGATGGAAAGTAGAAGGCTAATTTTGTTTGAGATTTGCATGCTAAAGCTCGTGCTGATATAGACAAGAAGAATGAGCATTACATAAGGCAGGCTACTAAAGGGCACAGTAAGGTTGTTTTTAAGCCTGGTGATTGGATTTAGGTACATTTTCTCAAGAAAGGTTTCCCGAACAAAGGAAATCTATGTTACAACCTAGAGGAGATAGGTCATTCCAAGTGTTAAATAGGATAAATGACGATGTCTAGAAGATTGACTTGCCCAGCAACTATGGTAATGTCAGTGCTACTTTTAATGTTGCTACTTTATCTTTGTATGATGCAAGTCAAGGTAGTCAAAATCGCGATTTTACGTAGAATCGCCAGGGGGTCCGTAGAAACGGAACGTAAAAACGTAAGTTTTTACAACCTTTATAAAATAACCTTTAAATATTAAAAATTTACTTACAATAGTCATTAAAAAATATAATAGATAATATAAATTAAAAATTTCAGCATAGAATTGGATCATAAATCACAATAAAAGTCATAATATAGGTAATCATGCATAAGTTGTATAATATAAATAATCAACCATAAAAATAATCAACTAAAAGTCTCAATAAAAGTTATGAAATCATAAATCATATTACAAAACAAGAACTAAAATAAATCATCACAATTTCCACCATCTCTCTCATCCATATCATCATCATCATTTGCATCTTCATCATCTTCTTCTTCATCAATGTCAACATCATCATGAGGTGTACTGCTACCAATGATTTCCATATCCTCTAATTCCAAATTTTTTGAAGTTCCTATTTGCATTTCAACTTCAACATTATCAATATCATGAAGGTCCAAATCATTTGGGATTAGGGAATTACTAACAGGACCCTCCAAATTGACATAAGCACCAATTTCGTCCTCCTCCGCATCATCTTTATCTTCATCCCCTAGACTTGGAAAGATATGTAACACACCTTGATCTTCATTCTCATTTGATGAGTCAAACACATTTTCTTCTTCAACTATCCATTCATCATCAGATGAGAGATCTTCAACAGTGAAAGTAGAAGTGTCAGTGTCAGCAATGCATCTTTCTTTCCTATTTCTTAATTTCAAGTTATGCATTACAAAGACTAAATCATTCGTCTTTTGTTGATGCAGCCTATTTCTCTTTTTGGTGTGGACTTAAAAATGAAAAAGGTTATACATAACTTTATAAGATTCATAATCTTAATAAGTAATAATATATAAAATTGAATAAAAGAACTATTTGTATCATACCATTTCAAATGCACTCCAATTTCGCTCACAACCTGAAGAACTACAAGTCAAACTTAAAACACGAATAGCAAACTTTTGTAGTTCTGGGCATTCATCTCCAAATGAATCCCACCATTTAGCTGGAGCTTTTTTGTTTCTTGCTAACCTTGTAGCTTCAATGCCAAATAGTCTCTTAGCATCCTTAAATCTTTCAAGCTGCATATCAATCTTACACCTTTCTGTTGGATTAGAAACCATACGCTCTATGCAACGATATAATACAATCTTAACATCGGCATCAACTTTAAAATCATCACTATAATGATAATGGGGATTCAAATAATAAGCTGCAGCATGCAATGGTCTATGAAGTTGAAGCTCCCATCTCTTGTCAATAATCTTGAAGATAGGTTCATAACTACATTAAATAAATATGATTTCAATTTAGAAATGAAACTTTAAAATTAGCACTAAAGAAAATATATATATATATATATGTATATATATATATAGCTAACAAGTTACGATATTACCTTTTCTTCACATTGTTGAAGTTTGCTTTAATTTTCTGCTTAGCACGATCCATTTCTGGATAAATGAAACCCATAGCTGGTTGATCATCAGAATCCACTAATCTAAGCACTTTAATCAAGGGAAATGCAGCTTTAAAGAAAACAATAACATTCTTCCAAAACCTACTATCCAAAACCACTTGTTGAATCTGCTTTCCATCACTTGTGGTCGAATACTTACATGATTTCCAATGACTAGAAGTGAACATCATCATCAATGCAATTTTCAACTCACAAAGGCAACCTAATGTCAAATACGAAGTGGCAAAACGAGTTGCACCAGGTCTAATCAAGTCCCTCCCTTTAATGTATCTTCTCAAAATTGAGATAAGTATAGTCCTGGAATAAATATATGTAGTAATTTGCCTTCCTTTTGCAATTATCCCCTGATGGATCTTCAAATTCTTCTCAAAGTCTTCCAAGATCAAATCAATGCAATGTGCAGCACAAGGTGTCCAATATAATCATTTTCTCTTCTCCATCAATTTTTCTCCTGCTACTTTATAATTTGCAGCATTATCTGTAATAACTTGTACAACATTTTCCTCTCCAACGTTCTCCACAATATCATCTAACATTGCCAAAACTTTGTTGATTGTCTTAGATACATTAGAAGCATCTATAGATGATAAGAAGACCGTTCCTTTAGGGCTATTAACCAAGAAATTGCATATGGAACGCCTCTTTCTATCAGTCCATGCATCAGACATAATAGAGCAACCTGTTTTTTTCCATTCAGCTTTGTAGTCATTAAGTAATTCCATTGTTCGAGCTACTTCTTTCTTTAAACAAGTCACCCTTAGCTCATGATAAGAAGGAGGTTTAAGCCCACATCCATATCGACCAACCACTTAAAGCATCTTCACAAACTCTGGATTTTTGACACAATTAAATGGAATTACACTAGTATAGAAAAAACGAGCAATTTGTTGGCTACATTCTTCTCTCAAATCTTTCTTCATGAATTGGTTAATTGTACCTTGCGTTGCTCGTGTTCCACTTTCACAATTTTATTTTTTTTTTTGTTTTAGAAAGAAGTCCATGCAATTCCTTTCTATTTTGTTTATCCCTATTTGCTCTACCTCATCATCAGCATCATCAGAATCTTCAATGCCATGAATTTGCTTTCTCTTCATTTCTGATAATTTTGCCGCTTTTAGCAACATTGTTAACATTTCATTTTTTACACCATCCGGGACACTGGTGCATGGCTCTACATTTTTACGTGTACACCCCAAGTGATTCTTGAATCTGTAAATGCCTCCACTAACAACTTTATTACAATACTTACATTTAACTTTTTTCCCATTGTTGTCTACATCAATTCCATGCCCCCAACCTACATCAGATCTACTTCCAAGTGAATTCTTTCTTTTCGAACTCTCTCTAGATGATTTGGAAGATGACATTTTAACTCAATCGATACTTAAAATCCTGTAAGAAAAAGAAAAAAAAGAAAAAAAGGAGTAAAGAGAGCTATAGTAGAAAGTAGAAAACTAGAAACTATAAACTATAAAGTACTATTACATATTCACAAATTACATATATAAAGTAAATTGCTCATACTCATGCTCATGTAAGATGTAACAAGTAATTACTAATTACAATTTACAACTAGAAGAGATAGCAAGAAAAATAACTATAAAGGTTTTCTTTAAATCATCATCAAGAAAAGGAAAGCAAAACATAAGGGGTAACAAGCTTTACATTCCATAAAGCTAGAAAAATGAGTATATTATAAATTTATAACTAAGTAATATAATCCCATTTCCAAATTATAACAATATAACTTAGCACACCACATGCTCAACCTAAACCCTCCAAATGTAACTTGTATGAAGGATTAAGTTTCTCTGGAATTGGCTTCATTGATATTTAAGCACATAATACATTTGGATGGGATATCAACTTGGATTGAGATCAGATAAGATAAGAAAACACAAAGAAAAATGCTTTTTGGAAGGAACAGGGGAAGAGCACGACTGTGTGTCAAGGAAACACGCCCACAGAAGCACACACGGTTTAACACACGGTTGAAGGCACGGCCGTATGTTGAGCTTGGAAAATACACAAAAGTACACACGGTTGAACACATGGTTGAAGGCACGGCCGTGTGTTGAGCTTGGAAAATACACAGAACAGAAGTATACACAATTGAGTACACGGTTGAAGGCACGGCCTTGAAAGCCATCAACCCATTCAAATACCCATTCACAATCACAACTCACAAGCATAAAAATTCCCATGATACACTACATTACAACTCTACAAGTACAAGTATAGTCATACAAGTCATACCTAACACAAAACTCGCGTCTATGAAGATGGATCTCAACTCGGTGGTGGGTGGCCTGCTGCAAGAACGATAGCTGCTTCGCTGTGCTCACTCATCTACGAAGGAGAACGATCGCTGGCTCGCTGCTCGGTGTTCCTTGATCTAATAGTATTAAGTATAAAATCAGCTCACTGCGCAGTGTAGAAGTGGATGTGGAACGAAGGATTGCTAGCTCGCTTCTCCTCTCTCATCGCTTTTCACTATCTCTCTCTCACTGTCTCTCTTCAACGTACAGGAACAGCAGCAGCAGCAAGCCGGAAATTGCAAAGGATGTGTTGGGTTACCGATTGGGCTGGGCTAGGTTGGGCTTGGATCTGATCCGAATGGATTTAAGCCTGCAATTGGATAATTGTGTGGAATCGGTAGAAACGTGCAGAATCGCGATTTTGAACGATTTTATTGTTCAAAATAGCGATTTTACTCTGATTTTGATCCTTTCCGATTTTGTATGCGAATTAACTGGGATTGTATATGTAAACTCGTAAAAACATGGAATCATACGAGTTGAAACGCGATTTTGACAACTATGATGCAAGTAATTCAAGGACAAATCCTTTCAAGAAGGGAGGGAATGATAGGAATTAGGTTGCACCAACTTATAGGAATCCGCTTGTACTAACTCTTGTCAATGATCCATTGTAAGGAATTGGAAGACCAATGACAAGGGCAAAGACAAAACGCATGGAGCAGGGTTTAAATGGACTTGTTTAAGATCATCTAGATCAAGCATTGAAGTTCGCCAAAGTAAGAAATCTAAGAGATGAATAGATCATTTTCCATTCAAAGCATCTCTAATAAAAATAATGAAGATCAACACTTAAAGCAACATTAGCAAATAAATTTTCTAAGCTTGAAAGCCGTCATTGCATGGAAAACATTGAAGGCCACCTGGGAGATGATGAAGGCCGCTGGCTTTGCCTTTAAAGGCTGCCAGCCTACTTGGCTAGCTTAAGATTTTAGACCGCCAACCTTAAGCCGGCTTTTGGAGCTAGCTTTTATTTTTTGTTTTATGTTTTCTTGTCTTTTGTTTCCTTTGTTTGTAAAGACTATAAATAATCTTTTAGGGCTAAATTGAAAGGGGATCATCATTCTTATGAAATTGAAAATTTCTTCTATGTTCTTTATCAAGAACTCAATTTGATCTTATCAAGACAACTTGTGGCAATCAAACCCCGGTTATAACTCTAGTTCTATTCAAGATTGCAATCAGGGTTAAGTTTCCTTGTACTTGTTTTCAAGACAATCCTAGGGTTCTTTTCCATTCAATCAGGTTCTAGGTTCATCTCAGCCTAAGGTTCACATCACATATTTGTACCCTTAGATGTGTGTTCCTGAAGGAAAAGACAAGGAAATGGAGTAAAGATTCGAGAAAAGAACATAAAAGCATAATGTAAGTGCAAGAGTGTAAGGAAATGTTAGAGGATCTCAAGAAATGGAGAATGCAAAAGTGTAAATATGGTCGTTACGTTAACTTTTATAAGTAATGATCACAGTTACCAAAGAGACACACGAATCCCTAGGATGTGTCTAATCTTGCCACTTGTTCCACTACTAGATGATGGGAATCAAACCATTTTAGTAAAAAGACCCATTACTCGAACTAGAGCCAATGGACTATAGAGTCTTACATTAAGAGTCTTATTTGACCAGATGGAACCCGAAGAAACTCACATAGTACCTTCACTCCTTTTACACAATTGTTTTACATTTAATCAGGTGCAATTGTCAGTGCTTTAGGGCAATGACCAAGTAAACAAATTAGAGGACAACCTACTTAAACCGGCGACTTACCTTTAAATCGGCAATAATCTATTTAGGGCTACCAACTTGCTTTGTGTTTTCCTTTTTTTTTTTCTTTAGTTCACATTTGTTTCTATAAAAGGCTACTATAAATACCTTGTTAAGAGAACACAAAAGACATTATTTTTCGGTGGAAATTAGAACATATACGAGATTGAGGTTAATGCGTGAACCCTAGGTATTTCAAACCTAAAACCCGACGTCGCTATTTGAACCAATTACTCCAAGGACCGTCTTGATTAAGTATGGCGTAACTAGACCCCAATCACACCTGTTGACTAAAATCTAAGTTATCAAAAGGGTTTCCTAGCAATTCGGTTAAGAATTACTATGGAAGAGTTCTTTTGCAAAAGAATAAAAAGAGGTTTTCATTTCTACGAAAAGGTGTTTGTTTTAATTCAATAATATCATCCCCATGGCCATCCCTTTGCACGGCAAATATAGTGTACAAATAACAATATGGAAAACCTAAGTTGCCTAATCTATCCTTATCCCCATGTGATCGAGTAAGGCAACTAAATAATATAAATTACAAACTAAACAAATAAAAACCAAAATAAACCGAATGTGCTTCTTTGTTTTGTCAGTTCAATAAATTATTCTAAGGCCTCTAAATCATCACTTCCCTCCATGGTCACGTGAATCAAGTTGACAAGTGTTGTGTCTCCTTTAATGTAGCTTGATTCCTTAGCTTGTAAGTCCATGACTAATCCTTATAGAGCTTTGTTCATCCTCTTAGCTCTAGCTCGGGTCATTGAGCCTCCAATACCATGTAATGGATCATGGGATTCATGGGATTTTGGTTCCTTCCTTTCAGATGCTAGTTGATCCTCATTAGAGGTCTCCTCATTGTCACACAACTCTTATCAATCTTTGCGTGATTGTGGTGAGTTAAAGGCTAGGGATTGTTGTGTGTTATATCAACAACACTAAGTTTGATCCTTCCTCCTCTACTAGTGCATAATATCTGGTAAGAGAATTGGGTCTTCTTTTGCTTTTGGCGTGGAATCTAAGTCTTTCAATTTAGGATTGTTTAATTATCCTTAGAATTGTATGTTTGTTTGATCCTTAATTAAATTCGGCATATCACTAGAATGGAGGGCTAAGATCGTTTTGGTCTTTATAGGCATGCCTCTTCCTATCATGAAACAAGTCCTTACACATTAAATGTGCTAATTTATGTATGCATGCCAAGATTTGAAATGTGACAATTTGATAGGAAGTTTAAACAAGTGAGGTATTTTACACACATTTCCTTGTCCTAAGTAGCTCAAGGGGTAATCTCTTGATTGGTTTTAGGCTTTGATTGCTTGCCATTATGTTGGTAGCTTGTTCCAAGTGAAGCTCAAGTCAAATCCCCTCAACCATCTCAATAGAACAACTTCTAGCTCGAAGGAGTTATTCCTCTAATCAGGCAATACTGCGTAGGTTACCCTAACCTAAGGTTAGCTCACCAAGCACACAGACCACAATTCTTTGAATGCTAAGGTTAGACTAGTAGCTTTATAGCTTAAATAAACATCCATTTGCCAAAGTAGATCTCTAATACGTTGCAACTCAATTAACATGCTTAAAGGCCTATCTCTTTCTCTACTCTCCTTGGCGGCTAGTCACCAATGAGTAGGGGGCAAGGGTTGTTAGGCGATTCGGCCTTAGACCCTAAGGCTTAGCTTGGATGACCTCTTAATTGTCAAGTTAAGATGCTCATAGGTAGTTGAAATAAATATAGAAAGTATATCCAATCCTCAAAATACACTCTATTATATATTTATTAGATAAGTGTGGGTATTTTTTAGAAAAGATTCACTTGTTATAAATATTCCATAACACCCTTACTATAAGTAAGTAATCACTTCAAAAAGATAAGGGATCAAACACTCTTCACTCACTCTTGCTCTCTTGCCATCATCATTTTTTTAGCATTTTCTAACTTGAGTATTAGAATGCAAGCATTGAAGACAACTTTGATGTCTTGTACCCCATGTTTATTCAACTTCATGGGCCATCCATGCAAAGGTTAGATCTAACCCAATATCATTCATGACAAGATAAACAATCAACACCTACTATCTATAAAAACTCTTTCTCTCTCTTCTAGTAGTTAAAAATTGAATGTCTTCTCTATGCATTGTCTCTAAAACCTAAAAGGAAAGGTAAAAGATTTCAATTATAAAAATAAATTGACCTATCTAACACTAAGTTACAAAGTATTGCATCTAATTTAATTAAAGTTGTAAGACGTGACCAAATTTAAATTTAAAAATAGATAGTCAATGGTTAATTCATCCACAAAATGTAAGATGAGAAAATAGGAAGAAAAAACTACTTATTTGCAAAATTATAGGGATGATTGTGGTTCATAACAATAGCAACACGTAAATAAATAGAAAACTATGACTGAAAGTTTATATTTTATGCATTAAGATGTTTAAAGGGGTATGGAGTCTAAAACTAAAGGTATTTGCTTAATAATAATAGGTTCTCCTTACATTTTATTGTTAATTGTGAGAGAGATACATGTAGAAGTTATAAGTAAAAAAGTAGCTTATCAAGTTAAACTAAAGAAAGTTAAGGAGAACCTATAAGAAGCATGAATGATACCGTACAACTAGAGTCTCTTCTTGTAATTGTGAATGTTTTTATACTTGTTAGAAATAAAGGGGTTGTAATGGTGTGTAAAGGATCTTTGAGTGCTTATTGGCTTCTTAATAGTTAAGCTATAAAAGCTAGAAGAGATGGTTGACACGTAATTATAAAAATCATCTTTATACCTCTATATAGTTTATTTATTTTAAAACTTATAATTCTTTAATATCTAATCATTCAAAGAAAGGTTCAAGGATTAAAGGGGTGAAAATTAACAAATATTTCAAATAATCAATTCATACTCCTCCCCACTTGGTTGCATTATCTAGAACTTGTTTTTATAAGCTATAAAATTTTGTGAGACAACTAGCTACTCTATTTATTTCCCTTAAGGCATGAGTAATGGTACCATCAACAATCATTACCAATTGTTCTTGTGGCATGCACCATAGTAACAAACTCTATGTTGGTGAAGTACGTTACAACCAAAAAATTACTAGCAAGAAATTCGTCTCAACATCAATTCCTTCAAACACTATTTGTACACACTAAGATTAACCTTCCGAATTTGCTAAAAGTTTCAATTCATGTAATGTTTTACCTTGGTGATATTAACCAAGAGAAAAAACCATATCTTTAGAATTTCATAAAACATTCACAAAAACGTCCTTTCCAAAACATTGTACTAGAATCTCTATTGAGTTATATCTCATTTCCTTTAGTTCAATCCCGTAACTAACTACATGGGTTTTCTATTGTCTTATTGATTTCGCTCATCCTAAATGAATATAGTCTCTACTTCAATACCAACCTCTTCACCAGAGACTTGGTTATATACAACTCTTCTAATTTCTTCCACAAACGTTGTCTTGTCTACTTGTACCTCCTACAAAACACTATTTCATAGACTAGTTAAATTTTCATTCTTATCAAGATTTTCCACTAATAATCTTTCATGGATCTCAATTGTTGATCTAATCCTTCTTTAAGAATAATTGCACCAAAACCCCTTGAGTCTATAATTCTTGCAACCCTAAATTTTTGCAACATTCAAACTTCTCAATGTCATACTTGATAACTATCTCTTTAGTCTACAGATCGCACACTCCTAAAATAATCCACCTTTTAACCTTCTTTTGCTACTAATTTGTTGAGATAGGATCTAGATTTTAAGTTATTGATTATTGATAAGTGCTCAATTAGATATATATGTTAAGTGAGATTTAGCATATTTTTCCTTGAATTTGGCATGTTTTTAAAGAATTTGAATTGAAAAATATTTGGATTTTAGGGTTTTGATGGAAAACTTAATTAAAAAGGAAGAAAATGAATCTAATTTTACTCAATGTAGAGCTAAATAAAAGAAGTTTTGAAGTTTTGAAACTAAACACGACCCAAACATGACCACATTCATAGGTCGAGTTAAAGTTGAAGATTCACATAAATTTACATAGAGGCTAGGCACGATCATGTTTGTTGATTATGTTGAAATTGAAGATTCATAAAAAGTTACTCAAAGGCTAAACATGATTATGTTCGTTAGTCATGTATCTCTATAATCTAATTGATTTAAACATGACCTTTAGACACGACTATGTCTAAGCCGTGTTTGCTGGAACATCATCTTTTACATGACTTTGATTGATGAATTGGACACAACCCGAAACACCACCATGTTGGATAGCGTGTTAGCCTAAAACACAGAGTTTTTTATGCTCATTATATAAATAGAAGAGGAATTGATATCAAAAAAAGGATAGACATTTTTTCTAAGTTGTTTTAGGGTTTTTAGAGAAAGATAAGATGACTATTTTTCTACACTTCAAGAAATTAGGGTTTTTCCTTGTTTAATTAATTTTCTTGATCATAAATGTTTATACATCATTGAAGAATTTGATTTTCAATATGATTAGTGCTTAATTTTTCTTAGTATCTAAACTTGTGGAACCTAGGTTTATTATGTAATTTGAATTTTTACCAATCAACGAATTTTTATGTTTCTTGATTTATACATGTATTATTGATGTTTTGATTATATTAATATTTCTAAGATATTATTCTATCTATTTGATATTATATATTAAGATTGAGAAATCTAATGTATAATTAGATCTCGCATGTTTGAAGATAATTAATGTAATCTTAGAGATAAGTTTTATAATTTTTCTAGATTTATTTAATTTAGTTACGAAAATTTATTGTTTTTAATGCAGTATTTGAATTTTGTTATTGTGAAGAGATTCAAATAGATAATTTTAAGATTAAAGTTAATAAGCTAGAGGAAGTTATTAGTTTAAATTAGAAATTAATCATACTTTATTTAGGAGTATCTAACGAAGATATTAAATCATACTTTATTTCAAAGTACAAATACTAAATTATAAAAGAATAAAACTTTAGGTATTAAATCACCCAAATGTAAAAGTATAAACACTGAAATTGCTTTTATCACTAAAAACCCCAATGTACTTTAGAGTTAACAATTTGTGTTATCATATCGTGTATCGTATGTATGTTTGGAAAATCTCAACCTGTGACATGACTTATTTATTAATCTTATATAAAAATCTAAACTCATAATTTGATTCATTTAATTAGCATGTCTTGTGTACAAGTTAGATCTATTTATTGATTAAAAGCTTGTAAATAATGTGTAAAATGTTTAAAATACAAATGATAAAGGACTTTCATAAATTTGTACAACTCAGTAATCTCAATTTTTCTAATAAGGAAACTTCTATTGTAATTTTTTTTTAATGAAAACTTCTATTATAAACTTTTATAATAAACTTACTATTTAAAACTTTGCCAATGAACCTTTTTTCATCTAAATCACAACGTAAAACTTAACTAAAAGGTACATTGGTAAATTAAGGAAATTTTCCAATTATCACATTAAGATTTATTGAAATCGTCAACATCTAGAAAGTTAATAGATTATTACTCTATAATATAAAGTACAAATTATGCATTTTTCTTATGGAGAGAATACTTTCTACAAACTAGACAAAATTCTAGAATGTCCCTAAAACTATAAATAATTAGTGAAACCACAATTGAAAAATCACAACTAATCCAAATCCTTAGTTAATGAAAGAAAAAAAATACCTAGAGTGAAAAAAAAAATCAAAATAGCATAACATGGTAGAAAAGATACGGTAAGTGTTCAAATCCTAATCACAAATACATAAACACTCACTTTTAACTTAAGTTTTGTTGCTTCAAACAGAGTAAAGAACATAAACTTTTCACCTATGGTGGTGTTCAAGTTGCACAAATAGTCATTCTAAAAAGTAAGACTAATCCCAAACCTACTAGTAAATCATATATTAAAAACACACACACACACACACACAAAATCTTAAACTACAATCTATTTAGAAGCTAAAAGAATAGACAACCAGTGAATATGTTACTTTTAATTGAGATTTTTTACTTGAAAAGAAAAAATTTGAGAGTTAACAAATTTAAGAAGAAGAAGTAGAGAAATTATGAGAAAAAAAATGTAAAAATTGGACCATAAGTTAAAATTAGTAATTAGTAAATATGTAAATCAAACCTAAAATAAGAAGTGCAAAATCAAAAAAGAAAATGTACATATTATTAATATCAAACGAGTTTGAGAGTCGAACCTGGGATTTTTTTATAGAATCTATTTAATAAGTGGGTTCATAAACAAGTCTTAAAACTAAACACTAAGTCGAACTCGAATTTAAACGTATCATATTCATATCTAACCCATTTGTTATTTATGTGTGAGTTTTACCAATACAAACTTATTTATAATAGTGTTGCATTGCATTTAGTTTTATGATTAAATTTTAGATTATCAACTCTAATATTATTTTTTATCAATTTGTTCATCTAAATATTTTTTTATAACTCAAAATGTAAACTCGACATGATATATAAAAGAAAACGAATGCTACTTCCTTTATACCAAAAATTTAATAACGAAATGCATATATTTTCACATTCCACCATCCTCTCTATTTTCCATTTTTCTACCTTTAACATGAAGAAATTCGGTTGGCATTTGATCGTGTTGCACTGCCTTATTGGCAAAAGCATTAACCTAAGTCTGTCGTATTTCTTTTCCCCATAACTATGAAAGTTCATACTTGCTATGATAAGTGAGGAAACCTGAAATGTACGTCAATTTGATGGATGTGACATCTGACCAATCTTATGGGGCCCTATATAGTAGATTCCGCAAGAGCCAAAAACTGTTGTATTATCAATTATCACTATTACTCATTTATTTGTTGAATAATATGGCGAATCGAATGATGTAAGACATATAGAAACTATTCACATATTCAGTAAATGGAAAATAATTATGGGTACAATATCATACTTGTCAAGTAATTAGAAAAGATAAAAAAAGGAAAAATCATCTTTACATATTATTTTTTCAAAATATGAGATAAAAAAGATCAATTTTTTTTTTTTTTTTGGTGCTTTCTACAAACCCTAGGCACTGCAGTGGGTTTTGGCTAATGAATTACATACAAAGTTTTATCTGTTGGTATCGTTTCTGGATTTGAAGAGAATATATTGCGTGATATTGAATATGGCAGTTAATGCCAGTGTTATAGCTCATCATCCAATTATACATAGTAGAAGTGGGCTGGTGTTAATCATCTAGTATTAACCATTATGGTGTATGTTAATTTTAAAGAAAAAAAATAGAAAAACGTACAACAACACCTTTGTCTTCAAATTAAAATGAAGTAGTTTATTAGATATGGCTAAAAAAATTAGAAAATTATATCATAAGAATAGAGAGAGGGGTCTAGGTAATATAAATTTGAAAATCATAAGGAAATGTGTAGATATAGCTACAGACAAGTCAAGCTAATCATGAGCTCAGCTTGAGCTCAATTCGTAAATAAACCAAACTGGAGTTTAAAATAATACTTATTTATTTAAACAAGCAAAACTCAAGCACTTATTTAGATTTGTAGGCCAGTTTGAGGGCACACTCATAAGCAAACTTGAGAGTAGTTTGTATGCAGACTCGTTTATATTATTAATGAGCTGGCTTACGAATAAGCTCATAAACAAATTCGTAAGCAAGTTTATTTATATTGTTAATCAGTCAATTTACAAATAAGTTTAGAAATAGGATCACAAGTAAACTTGTTTATATTGTTATCAAGGTAGTTTATGAATAGGCTCAATAAAAAACTTATTAACACAACAGGTTACGAACAAACTTAGTATAGGATCACAAATCAATAATATATTATATTAAAAAAAATATAATATAAAAAGAGACTCCTATGATGTAGCCACTTAAAAATGATTATAATAATTTAAAATATCATTCATTTAAAATAATTTGGCCAAAAAATATTATAATATTAACTTATAACTTGTTGTACAAATAAATCTAAAAATAAAATACAATAAATTGAAAAGAAGAAGAAAATTTAGCTATAAAAATCTTTTAACATTATTTATTCATTCATTATGAAAGTAAAAGAAAAAAAAAATCCGAGCTTTAATTTGCACTCAAGCTCATTTTTTATTCATGCATCTAAACAAGCTTGAAATCATGCCCAATCTTGTTTAGGTCTTTTATCTAAAAGAGCTTATTTAAACTTATTTATCTAAATAAGTTTAAACCTCAACTCATTTAAATAAATGAGCTTAAATTCATTTAGATAGATAAACTTAAACGAGTTTATATAAATTAGTTGAGTTCGAGTTTCAAATTTCTTAATAAGTTTAAGTTTGATTCTATAATTTTCAAACTCAGTAAAAATTTAGCTCGACTCAAATTCGATAAATTTTTTAATGAGTCAAGCTTCTAATTTGGCTCATTTGTATCTTTATACATACATAACAAATAGCATGTATTACTCAAAGGAAATTTTTTTTTTTTCATAATATAGCCAATGAATAAATTTTGAGTAATATTAAATCAGTAAGACCATTATGTTCATCACAATGAAGGAAAGGGATCGTTATGTTATTTTGTGGGTTACTAATTATATCCCTGTTTTTACCACTGGAAACCAGAACATAAATGGAATATTAGTTATTATTGTATAAAAATATTTACAGCAATTATAACCATTAGTGGTAATATTATATTGACTGTGGCTATAGTTCTATAGGTTACGGAGTAACACATGTTAGAATGTCATAAAATAAAAATCATGAAGTATATCACGCCGATACAGTTTGGCCACGGCCTTTTGGCTGCCGTTAAAACTGCTATTAAAACGCTAGCAATGGTTTAAAAATTCCGGCGCATTGCACTAATTACTACATTTTCTACTAGCTACTTAATAACATGAATAGTGTCTCTAATCAACTAGAAAACATCCATTGGGATAGCTTAAGCTAGTATATTGGTAAAATTTAATATATCCAACATGTAAAATATATACAACTCTACAAATAGATCGAAACCAGTAAATTAGTTCTTTCAATCCATTTAAAAAATAGATTAAAATTGAATTTTTTAAATTATTTATAAAGTCAATTTGATCTAGCCTATTTAATCTATGAGTTAAAACGAGTTAACTCGCTATAAGTTAGATTGCCGTCAACCCACAAGAAAAAAAAAATTAAAAGAAAAAGGAAAATTGGTAAAAGATGTACGATACGAAAAGTGAAAAGCAAACCCTAGAAGTTAAATATACATAATTACAGTAGTGAATATAATGGGTTTATTTGAAAACGATCACATGTTTACCAATTTACTAAATGAAGTGCTGCCAATGACAGTGATAATATATACTCACATGTAGGTAAAGAGTAAAATACTTAACTACAACGATGGACTAATTAGTAATTTTCTTTTTTCTTTTTCAACAAAGCTAATTACAAACAAAATATAAGCAAACAATAATATATAAATTGAGCCTAAGTATGGGCTAATTATTCCTCTCCTAGCTATCAATTTCAAGTACATCTAGTTCTTTTTTTTTTTTTTTTTGCTTACTTAATTATATATTAAGTATGCTCAATGTGTTTAATCATAAATAGTAAATCATTATTGTCTCTTCATTTTGATAAAAAAATAAATAAATTTATTATTAGTAGATTTGTGGGTGAACTCGTATAACCCATAAAATGCATAAATAGATTTTAAATAGATTATATTAATCTATTTAATCCACTAATATATATATAAAAATGGATAAACGAATTGATTTAATAAACTGATTCATTTAATCTATTAATCCGCATGAGTTGAATTAGGGTTTGTAAATTTTAACTTATTTATTAAATAAATCATGATAAAATAATCTGTTTAATCTACATATCAAAATGAATTAAGTTAAATTAATTTATTTAATTCACTTATATATCTCGAAAAAAAGTAAATGATAGTTGCTCTAGAAAATAAAAATTAGCGCTTTCGAACTTTTTTTCTCCCCCTAGTGTCAATGTGTCATGCTGTAACGTGGAGAAAGTTTAGGACATGCACATAAGGAATAGCGGGCTAAAGGATCTAAACAAGCAAATGGGTCATTCTATATACAGTAGAAAGGTGGCATATGCACATGTGACATCGCGTAGAGTAGAACAACCTGCTTCCTATAAAAGTTAGAGTACAGTGAATAGTGAGGCAATTCTTAAACTCCTCATGGTTGGATTCCCCTAAAGCCCTCACGAAGGTCTCTGCCCACACCCTATAGCTACTTTGTCAGAGGGCCTATGACCCATTTAGACGAGAAACGGTACATAAGTGCAGAATTTTAACTATTCATTTTCGTACTGGCACAAAAAAAAAAAATACTGTTCATCTTAGTAAAAAGATATATTTAATTTTTAATAATTATTTACTTTTGTATTTGTATTTCCAACTTATTTTAATTTTTAATATTTACTAAATTTTATAAAAATATGATTTTTATTAATTATATTAAATCTTCCATCCTTCTTGAACATATGTTAAAACTTTCGATTAACCATAGGATGGTTAGATAAGGTGGTTGAGGTTTACATATTTTTTTACAATCCATTTTATTATGGTTTTCTATTTTTTGGTTATATTATGTAATTAAATATTAAATATTATTTTTACTATATTATTTAATTATACATATTTGATACCATTATTTTTATTCAATCAACTATTATAGATTAAGCCAATGTAAACACATGTCAATGATGGATAGAAAAATTTTAAATGGAATTGATGGAAGTCTTTTTTTAAAAGTTCAGAAATTGTTAAAAAAAATCATGAATTTAAATAAAAAAGTGGATAAATTTGATGATAAAATGTATATTTTCTTTTTTTTTTCTTTTTAATTACAATCATACATGTACAAAGCTTATTGCAAAACTTAAAACTCCAGTTGAACAATATAGTGAAAAGTGAATAATGTGAGGGAAAGATGGCATCTTCTACTGTTCCTAAATTCTTTCTTTCTTTTTTGAATTTTGGCAATGGATTATATAGATCAAGTATGCAAAAACGATAATCATAGCTCCTTTAATAATTATTTACTTTTTCTTTTTTGGTTTTAAAACATGATAGTCTTGCTTCTTCATTTGGTGATAATTGCTTTTGATTGCAAATGCATGCCCCCGTGCTCTTGCTATTAACTTTCTCCCTTGATGATAGCAATAATTATCGCTCTCTCACAAAAATGACATGAACGAGCAGGTTGTCGGGGCTATTTTTGCCAATGACATCATCAATGCACTTTTCTTATGAATGACTTTTCGATTTAAGGTATATAAAAAAAAAAAAAAATTGTATTTCTTTCACTCCATCTCCATTAGGTGAATTTGTCCCCTCAGCTACCGCCTACTGGAGAGTGAGTTCTCCTAGAGTTTTCAGTCCTTTTATATCAACAAAGGCTTACGAATATGACGTCTTCCTTTCTTTTGATTCTTTTCTTTTTCCCGTTGAGACGCACGGAAAATATGAATTAGGGGTAGGGGTAAAGTCATAGTGCACCGAGTGGTGTGGCAAATTCCTATTGCTTTTTAAAGTATGGATTTACCAGTACGAGCCTATTTACTAAGTTAAAGCTGGCAAACATAGCCCCCCACCCCCTCCTTCCTTCTCCCTCGGATTTCGTGCCAAGTACTTATAGGGGAAATTGAATGGGAATTTTTGGGAGTTTCTTTCAGAAAATTACAACAAAAGTACTTAGAAACTATTGCCTCACTTGGATGAGCTCATAACATTACTAATTGAAATTGCAAGGCGATCTGCTCCTATAATCTGCCGGACACTCAAATTGATAATGATCATAATGCGAAGCGCTAACACCAAACTTTTAGTGACAAGAAGAGCTTCATAGAATAGCTACTCTTAAGAAAATCTTTCTCTAGGGAATAGGCTTTGTTAGAAATGTATTATTCAATAATTCAATATTAACTATTAAGAAAATTACAAGCCAACGCCATTCAATTCCCTTGGTGACCGTACACAACTCTTGACAAAAGCTAGTAGTCACCAATGTTGAACTAACATAACTCTTTGGATTGATGTCTTTCTAAGCAATAGGCTAGAATAGATCCTATCAATCTCATAACGAAACATAATCTTGAAACAAATACAATTGACGGGCATCATAACACACGACTTTAGAAACATACATGACAAAGGACACTTCATTTGAACAGTCCAAAGCCTTGTTCATACAAAGTATCACAATACTTAGCAATGCTTTGATTCTATGGCACTTTTAGCACTAATTCATTCGAATGATACAACATCTCATTGAAATGATAAAGCCTATTTTTTGTTAGGCATCTTCTATATGGCTTCATTTGGATGGGAAGGGGTCCCTAGTTAAACAATCCTGGAAATTTTTCCATGGACTTATTTTGGCATTTCTACTCGATCTAGGAAATCATAGTCTAAACCGGTTCATCTCTTGCTCATACCTTGGAATCAACAATAAAATGTCTCCTAAAACTCCTCCACAACCAATCTTTCTCCTTTCTCCTTCTAACGCTTCAAATTTTATAAATGCTTACCTAAGCTTCTTGGATCGAGTTCTTACAATTGGTTCTCATTGTTGAGACGCAACTTAATTTACATGACTCTCTCTTTAATCCTTTCTGACCTCTAACAATTAATAAAAAAATAATTTATGGATAATGGCGATTGGCAACAACAATCCTTAAGCTGCCCACCCTTCTCCACTTCATCCTCTTTCCTCTAATCCCATATCATCAATCTACTTATTGCACACAAAATTGAATGTCACTATAAACACCCCATTTATAACTATTAGCTTTTTGAAAAATCATAAAATTAAAGCAAAAAAAGATTAGGATGAAAAAAAAAATCATAAAATGAAAACAATTTTAAGGGTCATGGTCGCCTTAGACTTAATGGATTTACATTGCTCCTAAAATAAATTGTACTTTTCTAGAGGATTTTTCAAAGTCAATTGAACTATTAAGAGAATAAACTATTTCTTTGGTTAAATTAACTCTCTATAGCCACTCATAAAGGTTCCAAATGTGCATCTTGCAAGTAAAAATTCCAACAAAGTATTTTTTTTTTGTCATTTAGAGCTAAAATCCATCAAGAACAACTCATGTTATATATTATTTAACGCATTGCATGATTAGGTTGAAAATTGACACAAATTGTTTGAGGCATGCACTGGAACCTCACTTGATCATGAGGTATATGCGTCCAATCCTTGCATCCCTCTCCATTTTATCTTCATATATAAAAAGATCATCTCAAATATTATTTGATGCATTATAAGATTGAGTTGAATAATAGACCAATTGGTGAGCATGTGTGTGTAGCAAACTACGGTCCAATGTTAAAATTATCACTTACACTTCTAATCTACTTTGCACAAAAACATCTTTCAAAACACATTTCTTGTGTCTTCTTCCTCTATCTAAGGTGCAACTCCCTCCTTCTTCTTTTCTATATCCTTTTCCTTTCCTTAGCCATTTTATCTCATTTTCCATCAATTCAAACATGCAAACCACTCCCTAATCATTCCCACTTATTGTAAATCATTATAATCATTCACATTTCTGGATTATTTTTTTAGTCAAAGGGAATCAAATTTTCCATCTCCTCATTTAATCAAGTGCACCATTAATGTTCTTATCCTGCCTATTCTTGCTCTTACTCTTGCTTTTACTAATAAGAACTTGCTTTCCTCTCAAAAGTCGAGACATAAAGAAACATAACCATATATCTAAGGAAATAAGTTTATCATCTCTCTCTCTCTCTCTCTCTCCTTCAGCAAAACCACTCTCTCCCTAAGCTTTGAAGCACATTGAAAGAATCTAAGCATTATTTATCGTTGCATAGCTCCTCATCACTAAACACCACCAAAACCACTACAAATGACTAAAAAAACCACCTAAAGTATCCACTCTCTTGAATAGGACTGTAAATAAGCTAAGCCGATCTTTTTAAAGCTCAAGCTCGACTTGTTAGAAAAATTATCAAGTTTGAGCCAAGCTTTTACCAAACTTAAAAATTATAGGCTTGAGCTCAAACTTTTTAAAGAATTTGAAATCGAATTCAACTCATTTAGATTAATGAGCTCACGCTTGTTTATCTAAGCAAGCTTGAACTTGAGTTTGTTCAAATAAATAAGTCTAAGTCAGTGTTTGTTTAAATAAATAAGCTTACTTACAAGCTTACCCGCGAGCCTACTTATTGATAATATAAATGAGAGTCTACCCATGAATCTATTCATGAGTCAATTTATTAATAATATAAATAGGAGTTTACTTGCAAGCCTATTAACAGCTTGTTAATAATATAAACAAAAGCCTGCTCATCAGCTTATTATTGAGCCTGCTCACAAGGTTGTTTATGAGTCAACTCATTAAAAATATAAATAAGCATACTTGCAAACTCACAAACCTACCCTTGAACTGGCCCGCGAGCTTAAATAGGAGCATAAAATTAGCTTGTTTAAATAAATAAGTTTTATTTTGAGCTAACGCTTGACTAAATAAATAATTTTTATTTTGAGCTGATGCTTGACTCTTTTACTAATCAAGCTCGAGTAGCTCATAAAATAGTTTGGCTCATTTGCAGCCCTACTCTTGAACTCTCTAGTGGCCTCTCTCTCTCTCTCTAAAACCATCACTACTATCACTATGCTTTGAACCCCCACTACATTCCATCTCCACAACCAAAACACCACTACAACACTGCTAGCACCACCAACAATGTCGAAAATAACCCAAATGAGCCACAAACACTTTTCCTTCCTTAATCATTTTCCAAGTTTGACCTTCCTTTTCCTCGTCATCTCTTTTATTTATTTATTTATTTATTCTATTTTTTTATATTTTAAATAAAATCCAAGCTTTAATAAACAAAAATAAAATAAAATGATAAAATATGACTATTGTAAGCATTTCATGAAAATTGGGTCTTTCTTATTAAAGATAGGAAATATTTTGTTTTGAGTCCTTTTAAAATATTTTACTTTTGAGTGTTCTTTATTTTTTAGTCTTTAAAAAAAAAAAAATTCTCAAGCATAGAATCTTTTATCAAATAAAATGTGAACGCTTTATGTGGAATCTTTTAAAATGTAATTAAAAAATGGGTCATTTATTTTAGATTTTATAATAATGTTTCCCTTAGAGAAATAATATTATTTCAAAACAAAAAGTATAAAAAGTATTAATTTTAACAACAATATTCTTTTTTTAATAAAGATCAATTTAAAAAACAATTTTTTGAAAAATATAAGGAAAAAAAAAAGGAAAAGCTTTTGAAGAGAACTTTTTTTTTTTATCTCTCTAAAGGCATAGACATCCATTTTTGAGGACCTTAATGGAGAAAAGAAAAATCATTTATTCTACTTTATGAATATATATATATATATATATATATAATCTTTAATTTTCAATAAGTAACATTCTCATTTATAGTTTATTTTTTTCTTTTAAAGAAAATACACCCCTTGAAAATTTTTCTTAATTGCAATTTTTGTCTCAAAACTTAAAGTTTCCCAAATTCAATATTTTTTTTATTTTATCTAAAGACCAATATCTTACAATTAAAATTGACCTCCCCAGTCAATTTTAACCATCCTTTGTTTTCAACCTACTATATGTTTCTAATCTATGGTTGAAGCCGAGTCAAATTTAACCAAAAAAAAATGTTCTTTTAAAGAAAAACTTAGCTTTTATATTAGTTAGGAATAACCTAATTAATCTTTAATTAAAGAAAACAAAAGATTCTTGTAAAAAAAATTAGCCTCAATAGTGTGGCAATTCCATTGAAACACTTTTAATTGAACCAATCAAATGAAGTTTTCTTAAGGATCTTATATGACATTTTTTTAGTGTATATTTATTTTATATATAGCTACAATTCTCTAGCATAACTGTTTTGGTCAAGAGAATTATCTATCAATTACCCTTCCCTTGACCCTAACCTAATAGAGAAAATTATGTTAAATTTGTTTATCATTGCATTACTCTCTACTATAAAGGTTTAGTAGGATAAACTCAATGTGGCAATTTTCTTCAATAAGACCATTATATTCATTTACTATTTTTCATTCTTTGACATTAACTTCAGGGGAAAATGCAAATAACCTCCATAAGTTTTGAACTTAGTGTACATATATCTTCTAAACTTTCAAGTATTGTAAATAATCTCTATAAATTTTAATAAATTGGTAAATAACCCTCGAATGTTACAAATAACTCTTTTAAACTTTAACCTTGATGTAGAAAGATCTCCTAAAACTCATCAAAGTGTACTTTAATGCCTCCTAAACTTTTACATCAATGCTTTTTTTTTTTTTTTGATAGAAAAAGAAAACATCCTTTATATTACCAATTTATTTAAGTTTAAAAAGGCTATTACAACATTTAAAAGTTTAAGGGTATATCCAAACCAAAATTAAAGCTTAAAGAGGTTATCTATAATCCCTTTTACTTAATGCACCCATCCTTTAGGATGTGGTTAACATTTTATCATCTATTAGTTTTAAGTTTTACTTTAACCTTTTATCCCACAAGTCACGCATAATCTATGGGCTCCCCTATTTATATAATGACCTACCTACAACAATGGAAACTAAACTTCAAAATAAAAGCTTGAACTTTACAAAAGACATATTACATGTTTTTTTTTTCTTTTATAAGGTATACAACATGATTCAACTCTCAAATCCTGTCATATTTCATAGCAATACCTATGTTCTGGACATATGGCCTAGGGATATAAAACAGATGTTATCTCCTAGGGATATAAAATAGATATCATCTAAGTTCATTATTAAGCTAAGTGAGTCATAAAGGATAACCAACATAAAAAAATGAATACGAATCAAACATATCCTTGTTAGTTGATATATATGAGAGTAGGATCCTTAATGTCCTAACAATAACCTAGCTTGGTTAGAATGTGATGCCAATGTGTAGGACCCCCATCCCCCCCTCCCCTTCCTTAACAATAAACTATTAAGTTGATTATGTTACTTAAGGAGTAGGACATTGCATGTCTATATGCATAAAACTAAGCTTTATATGCTAAGTACTTAATTTAAACAATGTGTTCTTAACATGCCATGCCATGCCATGAGATGCAACCAAGAAATTACTAAATTCATATGAATAAATGCTTAACAAAACACTATGATAGGCCAAGCAATGAGCATACTGCAGTACACTAAGAAACAATAATACATTCAATTCAATACTCCTTTAAGTACAACTAAGCAACAAAATTTGGATTTATAGTTAGACATGATGACTTTGTATGAGTGAGTACACATCACATCACAATCATTAACTTTCTTTAGGGTTATTGAAACTAGCTTCCTTAAAATTAAACCATTAACTCCACTACTTGTAAAACTTTTTCCATCCATCTCAAATGACTCAACCAAAGTATATCACTACCTCATCTATCTAAGCTCATCTAAAATACAACTTTCTTACATTTACTAATACTAACATCTTATCATATCTTTATATTCAAATAAATAGGTTCGTGACCATCCATGATATAAGTTCTAACCATATCCCATCCTATAACTTTCTTGTGTTGTACACCCATGATTACTTCTACCTTGATTGCATATATCCAACATACATAACATAAAAGGTTTAAGTTTTGTCTATGAATTACCAATGATTCATATCCAACCAAAGAGCAAGAATAGAAGATTCACACACCATTCTCTAATCCAAGTTTACATACAAATCTTACTTAGCTAATAGATTGTTATAGTGAGATGTAGGAACTAACTTAGTGAATTCAATAGAGATGCTAAAGAGCAAAAGTAGACTAACTGACTTTCAATATAGAATGAGAACAAATGACTAACTTGGCCTCATTTTCCAAACTTCTCATCCATGTCAAGAGCTAACCTAACCATTTCATCCTTTACACCTTAAGTAGCCAAACATGGTGACAAGTTCAAGGCTATACACTATCCTTCATGGAATCGTCCATAAAACTTGCAAACTAATGTCCGGATGATTGTTACAAAAGGTAGTACAACATCTAGATGATTGTTACAAAAAGGTAATACAACATTAAGATAAGCTTTTTATGTGCTCATTACTAGAAAAATAGTCGAGAACAATCTATTAAAACATCTCTTTTACATCTCCAATTACACCTATTTCACTTATTCTTCTACTAAATTGATTTTAGGGTTTCCATAAGGTTATATGTAACATGCACAACACATTATCACCTCAATATCAACTTCTTACACATTACATCAAATCATATTAAGTTAATATAACTAACATTTCCTATATTAAACTTTGCTTATCTTATTGATTGGCTCCAATTTTGTTGATTTAATATCTTTGCCTAGAATTCCTTGATTAGGGAATTCAAAAAAAAAATTAAGTGTAAATCATACCCAATTTTTTTAGTGTCACAAGGTTAAAACACTAAACTTCAAGAACAAGAGGAAAATCCACTACAACACACCTTGATTTAACTATAAGGATTATGGACGATCTTTGACCTCTATTAACTCTTAGATCCTCTTGAAGACGGTCTAGTATCATTTTCTTCCCAAATGTGCCCTAGCTAAGTTTTAACTTGAGTAAGTCTCACAAGATGCTATTGATAACTTTAGCTTCGAGATTTGACATTATTATGGCCAAGAGGCGTGTTAGGGGGTATTAGTGACCAAGATAGGTCAATTGGAGCTATGTTTCAAAACAAAGTGTATATTTGACTAAGGATGTGGCATTAGGTGGCATGATAAGGGGTTGGCAGTAGCTAAACTCAACTTTAGACTCTTGTTTTGTTAGTTCATTATGTTGGTGGTTTGTTTTAGGGTTACAAGAGTGTTTATAGCGTTGTGTTCAAGTGATTCATGAAGATGCTAACTTAGGGCATATATAAAGGGAGGGGTGGTTCAAGGGCTCTAGAGAAAGTATGGTAGTTAAGATTCAAGGAGGTCGTAAATGTCCTTAAGATGTTGTTGCTAAGTATTGTACTTGTACTAGCAATGCAATTATAATGGAACCATGTGCCATTTTACTAAGTTGAGGTATCAAGTTTTTAGTGACCTTAATGGGACATTCAAGTTAGATGTACCTCAATTTGATTGGTGCAAAAAGGCTAGAAATGGAAGCAGGAGTTAGTTGATGGCACGTGACAATTAAGATGTCATCCTATAGGGTTTTGTGGATTAAGAGGCACAATTTGATTAGAATAGTGTCAAAATGGACTTTTATGTGGCACAAAATCATTGTTTAGTGGATTTTAAAGTGGCATATTTTATTTGGTCCAAAAGCTTAAGTTAGCACACAACTGTTAACCTTTTATGACAAGTAAGAGTTGATGTGTCATTAGCCTCGTGGTTCTTAGGGTTTTAAAATGTCATGATCTTTTTGCCTCTAAATCCACACGACACAATTCTATTGGCTATTGACAAGATGAAATGATGCAATTTAATTGTAATTCTAGGTCATTAGCCTCGTGGTTCTTAGGGTTTTAAAATGTCATGATCTTTTTGCCTCTAAATCCACACGACACAATTCTATTGGCTATTGACAAGATGAAATGATGCAATTTAATTGTAATTCTAGGTTTTAGGTGGCACCACCACCACTTGATTTGTGCAAAAGAAAGGAATCAATTTTGAGTGTTTTTTTTTTTATTCTTGTCATTAAAATCTCTTATAAACATATGACTTAAATCATCCAAATTTATACTACTCTCAAATTTAGGTAGTCTCTTTAAATTTTCTTTAAAGTTTAAGTCTCATGAGTCTTTGAGACTTTTTAAATTTCAAGCTTATTCTTTCAAGTCCTCTATTATTATCACTAGGGCTTTCAAAACATAAAGATCAAGTTTATTATAATTTCCTAAACCTTGGGCCTAATACCACTTAAATTGTTATGCCCTAAATCCAAAAGGCATGCCAATTCACTATGTGTTTTTGTTCTTTGGTTAGTATATATAAGGGTCTAAAATTATTCTCTCCTCTTTTTTATCGAAAGTCATTTAAACCGAAAATGTTTTAAAACAAAGCCTACATGGAGTGATTTATGAAGCCCAATAAGTAATAGAACCACTTCATCCACCTATACAAACACTAAGCCATACTAAATGTGGACATAAGAATATCTAAATGCTACAAACAAACACCTATCTACACAGTCTTAGTTATTAGTTATTTAAAATCAAGGCAGAAGAGAGAAGACATGCCCATTGTTATGGGGTTAATATTGAAATCCATGATGTCTAGTGATATCTAAAACCAATATCAATACCTGTGTTATGTAAATCATTTTATACTGAATTCATTACCTATACCAGCTATCTAGTTTACTACTTCCTTCTACAATTGCATCGACACCATGACTGCAATCAATAGGCTACTTCAGTTTGGCTTTCTCAACTTGTATCAACCATAATTTATGATAAGAATCATATACCTACAGGACCTATCACCAAGGCAAGAGCCAAACAATTACAAAATTTAGTGATGAGGGTCCTCTTTAAACAATTAGACCTCTAAAATATTTATTTAATATCTTCTTTTCTATTACATATTTGTTATGCATTTCGGCAGGTACACTTGTTGGTTTTTATAAAACGGTGGATAAATTCGCTAAAGCTTAGTTTGTGAGTTATTTATGGACCTACATAAATCAAATAGCAACCGGTCCAACAATTGCTCCATGAAAGTGAAGAACCGGCCATTTTGAGGGTTTATTTGTAATTTTTTTTTTTTGTTGCTTAAGAAATAGTCACTTGTTGGTTTTATTTGTAATTTGGTTTTGTTGTTTTTACCTTAATTAAAGTAAGTATAAATACTTTCTAAGTAGGTTTAGAAATGGACTTTTTGAACTCATAAATTTTGGCTGCCTATTCACGTGAAAGAGGGTTCCTTTTTTTCACAAAATACTCTTATCAATTATTCCATAGGATTGTGGCGAGTAGACTTGGATTTGTTGTTAGTAGTATCAACAAATTACACGTTGATCCTAATTCCAACTAGTGTGTAATATCTGGTAAGGAATTAATTACTTTATGTTGTTATTAGTTCACATCAATTAGGGTTTATTCTTCAAGTTTGATTCACGCCATTTTTTATTTGGAAATTAAATTCAAATAGTGTTGTTTATTTGATTGGTTTTGGAATTCCAATTGAGTTCATTGTAAATTGCATATTCAATCAATTGGTTCTTGCAATTAAGGTTCATGTGAAAGTGGAATCCGCCCTTTTTATGATTTATGTTTAGTGGATTATCCAATTAGCACTTGTATGATTGTAATTGGATTACTAGGGCACATCATCTTTTTGGTATCAAAGCAAAGGTTTTGAGAAGGGATTTGTGTGATTTTCAATTTGGGATTTAGGGTTCTTATTCATCCATTTCTTAATTGAAGTCATTTGAAGTGGAATTGAAGTAATGATATTATATTGTATTGTGATATACCTTATTGTTGTGGAATTAGAAGTTTAATTTCAGAATTGATCTTTGTCATCTCCATCTTACCATGAGTTAATTGTTTGTGGGAGAAGGGGAAGTTCTTGAATTGAATTCCATAATTTGGAATTCTATAAATTGAAGTAGTGCGATTGGTGTTTGTTGTTTCCTTTAGGATTTTGGAACTAGAGTACGTTTTCATTTCTAGATTTTGTTTTTCAATTGCTTAGAGGATTTGGAAACAATTTGAAATTCAAAAGCAAACATTAAGTTGAAGGAGTTATTGTGTATTTTTAATCATAATACACTTTGACTATTTTGAATTGTTTACTTACCATTTGGAGAAGCCTTTATTAATTGTTCCAATGTTGTTGTTGCCGTAAATTAGGAGTGTAAGTGTGTGTTGTAATTCAAGCTTGCACCGTGATTGACTTGTGTGAGTTGGCGAAGTGAGTGTGTGGTTGAAGTGCATAACACCATGATTATAGTAATTGAGAATTGAGGTGTGGAAGTATGAGTATTGTAGTTGAAGAAGTGTTGCACCATGGTTGTGTGTATGTGTGTATTTACCGTGGTGAAGTGTGTGTGTGGCATGGAAGAGTGTGTGTTGTGGTTCATTTTGAATTTCAAAAAGCAATCATTAAATGTGGAAGTTACTATGTATTGATCATATAAATACACTTTAACTAGTTAGAATTATTAGCTTGCCATTTAGAAAAGTGTTGATCATTGCTTTAAATTGCATTGTTGCCATGATTGTATTGGTGTGCCATGGGAGTGAGAAGATTAGGTGGAGCATACATTGTGTTTTGAAGTGAGTGAGGATGTGAAGTAGTGATTGTGTGTTACATCGTGTGATAGGAATCAAAATCTTATAGAACCTATCACTAAGGTAAAAGCTAAAAGGTTACAAAATTTGGCGATGAGAGTCCTCTTTAAACAATTCGATAAAAAAAATATTTGTATAATTACTTCTTTTCTATTACTTATTTGTTGTGCATTCCAACAAGTATACTTATCGATTTTTACAGAGCGATGGATAAACTCGCTAAAGCTCAGCTTATGGGTTATTCATGGACCGACATAAACCAAAAAAGAACCGGTCCAACAAATTGTTCACCTAAATTGAAGAACCGGCCACTTGAAGACCATTTGAATATGTAATTATTGCTATAAGAACTGGCCATTTTGTTTATTTTGTACTTGTAATTTTGATTTTTGGAACCGGCCACCTAGTGGCAACTTTGTAATTTTTTTGTTTGTTTTACCCTAATAGGAGCAAGTATAAATACTTGCTAACTAGGGTTTTTATGAAGCTTTTTGATAATTTGATAAACTATACACTTTGTGCCGTGTGAGAGAGTCTCCTCTTGCTAGCATCCACTCTTATCAATTTCTTTGGAAATTATGACGAGTTTGCCTTGAAATTTCTTGTGAGTTATATCAAGAATTTTTCTGCGTTGCATCCTATTATTGCTAGCGTGTAATATCTAGTGATAGTTAGTTGATTTTTCTACTTGTTCTTTCATGCCAAATTAGGGTTCATATTGCTAGAATTACAAGCCAATTTTAGATATTGGAATTTCATTGTTATATGTAATTGATTGGTATTGGAATTCTATTGTAATACATCTAATTTGGTTCACACCATTGAGATTGTTCATCCTTTGATTCATGCCAATTTTGAGTCCAATTGATTATTTATGGATTGATTAATCATTTGTATCTTGTGCTTGTTAATTTGGAATTCTTAAGCACATCACCGTAGAAGTGAGTGTGTGTACCGTGGTGTAGTATTGTGATTGTTGTTGTTGGTGTGAAAGTGTGGTTATTGTGAAGGGGTGATTGTGAGGTATATTCCACTTGCCTTGAATTGTCTTTATAGTTCAACAAATCAATTCATTGACCATGTCTAATGTTATTGTGAATAGGGGACTTATCAATGAGGCCAATAGTCAAGAGGGAAGTGATTTGTATTTATCTATTAATGTATTGCGCCAAACTTTGACTTTGTTTCCTACCATTGATGATGAATAGAGGGAAAATTTGTTCCATACCTCTTGTAGGGTACAAGGTAATCTATGTGCTATTATTATTGATGGAGGTAGTTGTACTAATGTTATAGCTGCATCATTAGTATCAAAATTGAAACTTGTAACTACCTCACATCCAAAACCCTATAAATTGCATTGGTTGAATGAGCAAAGGAGTCTCCATGTTACCTAGAGGGCTAAGGTACCTTTCAGTGTAGGGGATAAATATCATGATAAGATTGTATATGATATCCTTCCAATGTATGCATCCCATATATTGCTTGGCAGGCCTTGGTTGTATAACAGGAGGGTTTTGCATAATAGCTATAGAAATACTTATATGTTCCAGCAAAAGGGTAAACATATAGTGTTGAACCCACTATCACCATTAGAGGTCTAAGAGGTTCAGAGGCAAATGAATCAACCTTCAGAGGACCAAGAGGTTCAGAGGCAGATGAGTCAACCTTTAGAGGACCAAAAGGTTCAAAGGTAGATAAATAAACCTTCAGAGGTCCAAGAAGTTTAGAGGCAAATGAGTAAACCTTCAGAAGACCAAGAGGTTCATAGACATATAATTAAAACTAGGAAGAAGAAGACCTTATTAGGGGAACAGTTTGAGTTAAGGAAGGCCATAACAGATGATAGACCATTATATTTATTACATATGAGGTATATCCTAGAGATGGAGGGGCGAGAGCATCTACCCACTGTGGTATTACAAGTATTGGATGACTACAGTGATCTTTTAACAAATAAATTGCCTGGAAAATACAAAGTCACTACTATAGTTAATGTTGCAAACCTATCAATCTATTTATCCGATCATGTTCATGTAAACCTATCAGATTTGAGGGCAAATCTCCCTGAGGCCCAAGGAGATGATAGGAATCATATACCTATAGGACCTACCACCAAGGTAAGAGCCAAATGGTTACAAAATTTGGCGATGAGGGTCCTCTTTGAACAATTAGACCTCGAGAATATTTGTTTAGTATCATTTTTTCTATTACATATTTGTTGTGCATTTCAACAGGTACACTTATCGGTTTTTACAAAATAGTGGATAAATTCACTAAAGCTTAGTTTATGGGTTATTCATAGACCTACAAAAAATCAAAGAACAACCGGTCCAACAATTGCTCCATGAAAGTGAATAATCGGCCATTTTGAGGGTTTATTTGTAATTGTTTTTTTATTGCTTAAGAACTGGTGACTTGTTGGTTTTATTTGTAATTTGGTTTTGTTGTTTTTACCCTAATTAGAGCAAGTATAAATACTTGTTAAGTAGTTTTAGAAAGGGACTATTTGAACTCATATATTTTGGCTACCTATTCATGTGAAAGAGGGTTCCTTCTTTTCACAAAATACTCTTATCAATTCTTTCATAGGATTGTAGCGAGTGGACTTGGATTTGTTGTGAGTAGTATCAACAAATTACAAGTTAATCCTAATTCCAACTAATGCGTAATATCTAGTAAGGAATTAGTTACTTTATGTTGTTATTAGTTCACGTCAATTAGGGTTTATTCTTCAAGTTTAATTCACACCATTTTTTATTTGGAAATTGGATTCAAATAGTGTTGTTTATTTGATTGGTTTTGGAATTCCAATTGAGTTCGTTGTAAATTGCATATTCAATCAATTGGTTCTTGCAATTAAGGTTCACGTGGAAGTGGAATCTGCCCTTTTTATGATTTGTGTTTAGTGGATTATCCAATTAGCATTTGTATGATTGTAATTGGATTACTAGGGCACATCAATTTAACTTATCAATACTCCACTTATCTAGAATGGTTAATGGCCTTAGTACTAAACTATAAGCCATTTCATCCAGAGTATCCACCTCATAATAGGTCGATGAGTACCTAATCTATAGCCCATCTATTCAAAGTAATTAGAAGCCTCTATGTTAAGCACAATAGGACACAACTATTAATTTTAGACAAAACTAGTACTTTTTTTAACTCGTTCACTAGTAACTAATATCTTGTATTTCCTTTCAAAAACTATTAATATTTAAGAGTTACAAGAAATATTTAATTAATTTAGAAAAACATGCTAATTTATTTTTAACTCTATTTAGGTGATCATTTTAACATTTTAAATCAATTAACTAAGATTTAGGGTAAAAAATGAGCTTTGGAAAAAGAAAAAGAATTAAACAAGGGTTGGTCAAAAAAGGGATGAGTAGTGGTTGAATAAAGATAACATCGATGGAGTAGGGACTTTATAAAGGCTAGTTGAAGGGTAATTGATGGGGTATCTTAACCATTTCAACTCAATTTTGTCTCATTTTTTCATTTTTTTTTTCTCTAATTGCTTGCCTAACTAAGGGTGTAGAGTCTTAAATAAGGTCATAACAAAGGTATTATTACTAAAATTTTGAAGCTTTAATGATTATAAAGTTGGGTTTTATATGCCTTATGAAACAAAAGGTTTGAGGGGGATGCAACTAGGTATTTTTTATTGTTAACTTGTTTTAATTAAAAATTTGCTTAATACCTTATTACATTAAAGTTTATGACCTTAAGTGTATTAATGATCTGAATTTACAAGTTTCTTAACCCTTTCAAATGTTTTTCCAAATTATTGATTTTCCTCTTAGAAAGACACAAAAATCATGTCAAAATGTTATATTTAGATTAGGTAAATGTGTTTTGATTTCCAATTGTGGCATGATTAGGGTTCAAGCTTTGCATTCTACACAAAATCCTAAATTGCACTTGGTTTTGGTCTTAATTATGCTATTTCTTAATTTTAAGAAACTGAAATTGGAATCGTAAAAGATATTGTCTCAAATACTAACCTAGTATTTGTTCTCAGCTCAAGGCAATTCTCCTCTCTTCATTGGCATCAGTTGGTCTCATTTTGGAGTAAATTCTAAGAGATGAACTAAGGTCTTATTTATAGTGTTTAAGATATAGGATTAGGGTTTATCCTTATATTATGGTCAATTTTAGTTACTTTTTTATTTTTGCATTGATTGGGTCTCTTAAAAATTTGCCAACTAAACTTAGTTTCCCATTATATATTATTAAATTAAATGTATTTTCTATATAAATTTATTTGTATTTATTTCACTAAAAGATTTGATTCATTTAATTTAGAACCCAAGATAGCATTTGGTTTGCAACTTTTTGATACTTCATCACAAGGTAAAAGATATTGTACTATGTTTGGTTTGCTAAATAAGGCTAGTAGTAGACAAAAGTCCTCACCACCACCTCTACCACTACCTTATTATCACCACCTCGAGCTTAATAACACTAAAACCATTACCATCATCACCAACCATACCATGCCACCACCACTACCATTGTTGTCACCCTCTTTACCATCATTATTACAATACAAGTACTAAGTTACAACCACTACACCACCTTCATAACATTTTTATAGCTTCAAAAATCTCATACACCATCATTTCGACCACTACCATTATATTATATCACCACCACTATTGTTAGAACTTCATTGCCACTAGCATTGCCACAAGCATTATATGGCATCCTTATAAAATAACCACCCAATCATTACAATTGTTATTACTAATAAACCAATGCTTATCACTATTCCCATAACAATGTTGCCACAACTCAATATCGATGGTGGTATTATAATGGTTGGATCTATAATGTTGTAATGATGGTGATAGTGGTAGTAGTAATGATAATGGTGAAGTGATGATGGAATGAGAAAATGTACTTAGAAGAAATGGAGGGTAACATCAATAGTAATATTTTCAAAATCGCTAACCTAGTGTGCATAATAAAAAATATGCAAAGAAAAAAAAATTGTACTATACTTATATATTTATAGTATGAAAACTTGTGCTAACTTATACCTTGTGCTATGTTATACCCTTCTCCTTACTATATACTATACTAAAAGTTAAATGAAAAAAACTCAATTTGATATTACACAATGCGTGTTATATATACATGATATACTATATTTTATACAAAATACTAGCCATAATTATTTTAAAAACTACTTATATATGTTAAGATTTCATTAATATTTATATACCACACAAATGTAACATATCATGTAAAATATTCAATAAAGTTTTTTTTCAAATTAAACTCCATCCAGGTTTCCCAACATTCGTTAATATATTATGCATACATTTTTTTTTTTTTTTTAATATCGATTCTTTTCTAGGGCTTTCTGTTATACTCGAGTATCCTTTGATATGGACAAAATAGAATAACGACATAAAATCTTTAAGTGGAGATCTCATTCGCACCCATATGTCCACTATTGGTCGAGTCAAAATATTTACAGTCCTACATATAGAATCAAACGACTGAAGTTTACCACCCTCTGACGCAATTCATAAAGCTGCTACTAGTGCTTGGTATTCTTGCTGGGTAGTAAGGCTACATCTTCCCTTTTCTTTTCTTTTCTTTTTTTTCTCTCCTTTTTTTTCAATAATTATTATATAAAAAAATCAATATATATCATTAAATGATAAGGATATTAATTTTTTTTTTTTTTTACGTTGTTGTGCTTCTAACTTGCAAATTAGTAAATAGACTTTCAACATAATTGCTGAGATAAATATACGAAGAAGTCTCCTGCATTAATGACTGATTTGGACTGAAAGTAACAAGATGGTTTCAAGTTTTGTTAGGTATACTTATATAAAAGACTTCAATCGTATCATTAATTCAAATAATTATGAGTGATTTTATTACGTAAACCACTAGAGGGCGTCAAATTTATCATTACTTAATGTTTCACTTTTCTAAATTCACGAAATGGCAATTTTGGAGATAGTAGAGTATAGGATTTTGATTTTATCGAACGAAGGAATCAATTTTTGCTTAAGGTTATGGAACATTTTGCATATATATATATAAACAGCATGGCAAGCGAGAAAGTTCGCAAGTAACCACAAATATCTAAAACGTTGTTGGATTGTTCACACGTAACACTAAATTTCCTATTTTATTTACTTTGTCATATGAATTTAATAATGTATTAACTCGTGTAAAACTTATATGTACAATTCAATTGAAATTTGTATTCATATCGTAGACATCTATAATTTTTTATTTTTTTTTGGGTTCCTTCCCCTTTGTGTTTGAGTTAATTCGATTTGATGGTGTCACGAGGCTAACCACCGTTTACGATCGTTCACACAGTTGGACTAATTACACGACAAAAAAGCTTAGTTTGACAATACTGACTGTATTATTATTTGGGCCAAAGAAAATATATATTTTATATTAATCTATTTGGAGATATTATTAATACTAATAATAAATTATTCTACAAATTATGTATGAAGAGAAAGCAACTTCATAACTTGGCCCCATGCTAATGTCTAGTCATTTGGCCCATGATGTGATCCTCCTCTTCCTCCACTTCATTTTCTCCTATTGTTTTTACCTCAAATGGTGTAATATCGATCTACACAAATATAAAATTCAATGAATCTTCCACATTTTTACAGAGAGAGAATCATATAATTTCAAGATTTGAAAGATAAAATTGAAATTTTGAAGCTCGGCCATGGCTGAAGGATCATCAAGATCATCTCCTAGCGATCCAAATCAAGTTCCACCAAGTCGCTACGAGTCACAAAAGAGAAGAGATTGGACAACTTTTGGTCAGTACTTGAGGAATCAAAGACCACCAGTTCCTTTGTCACAATGCAATTACAACCATGTCCTAGACTTCCTGAGGTATCTTGATCAATTTGGGAAGACGAAGGTTCACTTACAAGGGTGTATGTTCTATGGTCAACCTGAACCTCCCGCGCCGTGCACTTGCCCTCTAAGGCAAGCTTGGGGCAGCCTTGATGCGCTTATAGGGAGGCTCAGGGCTGCTTATGAAGAGAATGGAGGCACACCGGAGACAAACCCTTTTGCTAGCGGTGCAATTCGGGTTTATCTTAGGGAGGTTAGGGAGTGTCAAGCCAAAGCAAGAGGGATTCCTTACAAAAAGAAGAAGAAGAAGACTAACCAAGATAAGGGGAGTGATGAATCCGGTTCTTCCACGCAATTTTAATTGCTTGATCCATCACCTCGGCCTAGCTAGGTCTCATCAATTGGTGGTAATATTCACATCTCCTTCCTCTAATTTCTTTCATTATGCATACATATGATTTTCTATGGAACTCTTACAGAAGCTACCTAAACTGAATCTAAGCTTCTTATTAAGATTAGAATTAGGAAAGTGGATCTGTTATCTCGAATCTAAAAAAAATTTAGCAGAATTGAGATGAATTCTCGGAAAGTCTAGATGGAAGTATGGATTTGCTGGAGAAATACACGAAAGCTCCTGGGTAATTGATCTCACACTTTTCGGATAAAATGAGATAACACTAACGAATAATAATTTTCTTAATTCCTGAGGCAACAGTGGTATGTATACCACTACAAGGGTATTTTAAGCGTAGTTAGTACTATATTTAAAAAATAAATAAATAAATACGTATTTTGAGATCTTGGTACCACTAAGATGTATACATAATCGTACAACCCTAACTAGTTTCAGATCAAATCATGTATCTTCTTCTCCTTGTTGGGTTTATTCTACTATTCCTTATGTAATCTTTGATTTCTCCCTCTTATTTACCCTTAATAAGACGGTGACACCAGTAGTATATGTATGATGTTATTACGTTGGTACATTGCATGTAGCAGATAGATGTACAAGTTTTGCGCTGTCAGGAACAAAATCTTCTTCTTTTTTCTTCTCTGCCCCTTCTATATCTTCTCTTTGGATTTGCTTGTGTTAACACAATAATGCAATAACAGTGCTTATGCTGTGCTCGCAATATTATATTCCCTATTGGGACAGGCACTCTCTCTTTAATTAGACCTTCTATTAAACTTTGCATTAATTGGGGTGCCCCATTAGAATCTCAATTCATACGACACACACTTTTCCAAGTTGGTATAATTTAATATGGCGCAGATCGATGGAAACAGATGATGATGATTACGATTAAGATCGTGTGTTTAAGGTTTTAATAGGATCCAGGTATCCTGTGAGCATTTTTTTAATTGATTTTGTACCAATGATTTTTATATGACTTAAGATATGCTTCAAATTTTATATGCAAAAAGCTATCATTGCAGATCTCCTTTGTGGATTAGAGGAGAAGGCAAGGTGTTGATCATAGTATTACTATTATTATATTGGTACAATTGTTAATGCCGACATATGTGTCTAACTCTAGTTGCCTTTTAATAATGCGACATTACCCTAGTCATTGGAGTGGAAGATCTTCATTTTAACTGCTTTTCCTTTGATGGTAAATTTGTCCCTATTTTAGCAGTACCTGCATTATTTTCAGTTTATGGAATGAATAGACTACTTCTGTGGCATAAGTTGGAAGTCATCTAGTTTCCATGGCATTGCTTGGATTCTGGGAAAATCCAACAATTTATATTTATTTCTTGAGAGAAAAGGCATTCGTTGAGATATGGTAGTTAATTGATTGTACAATTTGCCTCATGTTCTATTATCGGGGCGAAAGCCTTCTCTAATGTTATTATTGTGGCAATCCTTCTTATTTTTTAGCTTTTACCTAACTAATTTTTCCCTTTACACCACTGAAATAAAACTGACATATCTTGCTCTGCTTTATCATCTTCGGTTATCAGTAAGTGTTGAATGATAATGAAAATTTGAGCCCTTTATTTTCTTTTTACTCTTTGGTATACGCACACTATGAGTGCACATCTTCATTCTCATATTGTCTTGTTACATCTTATTTAAAAGTTTTTTAAAAAATGCTATCACATCAAAAGAAAAAAATAAATTCCATATAGTATAAACTACTTGAGGGGTCAAGTGTAACCACATTTTCTTTCTTTTATAGTGGTTGTCTTCTTCGTGATCAATTTTTTTTTTTTTTCCTTTTAATAACTACCAATTATACAAGTAGCTAGCTAAGTGACCCATTTGTAGTAGTAAGGCTTCTCTTCCTGAATGCCAAATGCACGTTGATCAATTAAAAGCTCACCTTTTTGAAAAGGAGGAAAAAGGAAAAAAAATGAAAAGAAACACACATTTTCATGAAGCCAAGTTTATAATGTCATGCGGCAAATTCAGAAGAGAGCCCCATGATTTTGACGACGTACAAGCTCCTCTCTTTTCTGCTTTTCCTCATGTACGTTGGTTGGAGACCAAATGCTATGGGATAATAAAAAGTTTGTTTATGGTTGCATGAAATTCAATCAAATCCTTGAATTTTTATTAATTTATTTAAATCTCCAAAAGTTATATCAAAATCTAACCGTATGTTTTATGTTTTGAGTAAACCATTTTTTATTCGTTTTGTTGTATCAACTAAAATCTTTTAGTATTTTATATCATGTATAGAAAACTACATATAGTATTTTAGTATTTCATGTGCGGGTTTGTTTGTGCACATAAAGTGAAAGAAGGTTAGTGCATCTCAACAATCTAAGTTATCTAAATTTCCTCATTCTAAGTTAGAATCTAAACTACAGAACCCGTAGGACAGAGAATCAAATTTATAAAAAAATTAAAAATTAAAAAATTAAAAAAGAAAAAAGAAAAAGAAGAAGAAGAAGATTATGATGATAGAGGCAATTGATCATATATTTTCAAGTTTATGTTAAATTACGAGGGAATTGGATCCTCTTATCTCTCAATTTCAATCAATTTATCTTTTTTAAATGCTATTATTACATGTAATCAATGATTGAAATTAAAAAAAATAAAAAATATATAATATCACAATAATATCATAAAATAATATAAATATTTTTAATACAAAAATAATAATATAAAAATTTAAACAATTTTAATTGTTAATTTGTGAATTAATATAAATAAGAAGATGAAAATAGAAAGAATCTATTTTCAAGGGATTGGTGGGGAATGTCATGTGAGCTTTGACTCTTGTCAGTGTCCAGTTGCGCATAATTATTGGTGTCTTTTATTTGCGTATGTATGTTTGAGCATCGGAATGATTGAATGACATTTCGGTTAATGGCATTTCCTCCAAGTTGTCTGCTGTTAACAAATGTGATCCTACAGAAGAAGATCTAGGTTGTGAAACTACCTATAAGGTCTTGATTTCTTACTAAGCCATGTCTTAGAATTAATCATAGGTCGTACATGGATTGTGCTAGGAGCCTGCATCTTTATTATGCAACTGTGTATAACATTTTAACAGATGTGTCTTGATAACTGGCCTTCCCAAGGTAATAAGTCTATTTCTTTACTCATAAATATAATGAACCTTTAATGTATTTTTTTACCTTTATATATTTAATAAGAACATAAAAGTATATGATTGGAGGCATCAACCGAAATGAGAATACCATTTACTCATAAACTAACTTTAATTTACTCCTTAAAAAGTTAAGCATTACATTTGGTATTTGAACTTTACTTATTTTTTCAATTGACTATCTAAAATTTAAAAGTATCAATCTGATATTTAAACTTTATTTATTTTTATAATTAACTATCTGAACTTTTCTTATTTTTTTTTATTAACTACCTAAAGGGAGTCGGTCCAAATATTGTAAATAAACTCGAAAATTTTGTTAGTTTATCAATATTTTTAAACTTTAGGTAGTTAAGTATAAAAATCAATGAAATTTAAGTACCAAATGTGACATTTACTCTCCCTTAAAATATTAGTTAATGGGTTTAAAAATACATTTCAAAATTGATTGCACAGTTTAAAAAAAAAATGAATAGATAAACATTCAAAAATATGAAATGTTTCATTATTTCAATTAATGGTCCACCGCCAAAACATTATATTGTATGATGTTTCGTCAATAACATGCAAGACATCTCCTAAAAATCATGTAGATTTGCCATATTTATGTCTGAAAAAAGGTCTCTGACTATCTTACAAGTTACAAGCAAGTGTTCATAATATCTGTTATGTTGTATGATTCAAGGTTATATCTAGCTATTGAAACTCGATATAACACTTAAAATATTGATCATTAATTACTATTAAGAGGTAATAAAGAAGTGATAAAATGCTTTTACATATGAAATTATCTTATATATATATATATATATAATATATATATATATATATGTGTTATTAAAGAGTTGTAATGATCATTTATGATTATTTCATGATAATTCTGTCAATTTTCAAAATGAGTTGTATTTTTATTTTTTTGTTCTTCCAACATTTTTAAAGATGAACACTTAAATTGCTTCTTTTAGTATTTATAGTCAATCTAACCTAATTCTTGATCATGTTCTTTTCACAGTAGGAGTGAGTAAATAACTTTACTATGATCTAAAACATTGCTCTACCTTATTTAGTTAGGTAGGTTTTTTATAAGTATTGAAAATTATAAAGTAAATTTCAGTTCAAATTTTTCAAAACATACTCTTATAGGATAGGATAGAAGTGTAACATCTATATGCCATGTTCCTACTCTTAGAACCTGTACTTTAAAATATACGAAGTATAAATTATATGGTACCTTATACTTATTTCATAAAAAATCTTAACTAATAATATTAAATACAATAAAATATTAATTTTTAACAAAAATATAACCCATTCCCATTTCCTACTAAAAACCCTAAAGCATATCTTAGTACATTTGCTGCTTCTCATTTCTTCCAAATACTATTACAATATTACTATCTACTCCTAAAAAACCCTACCTTTACTTCCTTTGTCATCACGCAATTTTGACTCAATGGTAATCTCTAAGAGACTCATTTTTTTCATGTGAATGTTCTATTTTTCTCTCGAAAAGTTTTAGAAGGGAGATTATAATTCACATTCTAATTTATGATGAGACTAAAAACAGGGTTTGGTTGAACTTATGCTCATCACAAACTACATTGTCATTACATACAGAGCTTAGAAGAAGTAATTATATCGTAGAGATTTCTAAGGTTTCAGCCAAAATCTCTTTATTATAAAAATGTAATAAAAATTTTTACATCCTATAAGTTAGAGGTTCTAAAGTGGTTCTCACATGTTACAGTTGAGATTTTAATTTTAAAATTTAAGAGTTTGTACTTACAAGATAAGATGCGTATAAAGTCTTATATCTTACCAATCATGTGCCTTTACTTGCTCCTATTTTTTACCACTTTCCGGATTAGGTTCTTATTTCTTTTACCATTTGTTTCTTCCCTTCCTTTTTTTTTTTCTCATTTTGTGTTTCTCCTTTATTTTCACTTTCTTCTTTGCTCCTAATGTACTTTATGATGCATGGATTGGCATTGATTATCCTTTGTAATACTTTGCACTAAACTAACTTATCTGCAAGTTTTTAAATCAATTGTGTCCCCAGGGATTTGGGGAGCAATTGTTACTGAAGTCCATTTTAATTTGATAAAAGTTATTATACATATGTTATCTAATAAAAATATGTGCAATAAAAATATGTGCATGCAGGCTATTCGTTAACCTGTAAGCTTGTGGAAGCTTTCTCATGACCAAACCAAAAATAAAAATTTGAAATCTATTTTTATTTTGATTCAGCTTCTTGAAAGTTTTTATTGTCATCAATATGATGGAGTTGGATAGAAATAATTATCCGATTGGGTAACGGGGGATTGGATTGAATACATTGGACTGTTTTTTTTTTTTTTCTTTTTTTGACAATTTTAGGAGAGAGTTTATCGGGTAATACAGTTGTTTTATAGCATCGTTCATGAAATTAAATTCTTTAGTTGTGATACATTCTGTCAAAATAGGTGGTGGAAAAGGATAAATAAGAATTTAATATGTATACCATCACGTTAAAAAGAAAAATAAAAACTATGGGTGATGGCTACAAATACTCCATGTTGAAATTTTGTATTTGTGCCTATATAATATTAAATAATCCATGTGGCGTATTTCACTACTATCTTACCCGCATTATGGCTGTCTATTACAATTCTTTTATTTCTCAAAGTTCATTGCAACGAGTTTGGTCGTCACTAGGGTAAGATAATCCACGTTCATCAAGCTTATTGCATGAAGAGTATTAGGTATGACTTTGTGTATTCTTTTAGTGATACAACTATGATGTGTAGAATACTAATCTGGGTACTAGCTTGCTGAAATTTGGTGCAATTCACCAAATTATTCCTCGTTAGAAGATATATTTCTGTGTAGGATTGCCGAAAAAGAAACACAGATTCATGAAACTATAAATAAATATGTTTTGTATCAAATTTCCTTTTGTGAAATTGCCTTATGAAACTGAAAAAGGTTTCTGGACTTAGGATAAACATATGCTATGTTTAATTATAACTGCTGGAAGTGGCATTCAAAATACTTCTCATTAAGGAACATCACTAAGATAAGAAGAGATAAAAGTACAACTAGATTTGGAGGAATGTAATCATTCTTATCTGTTCTCATTCTCTTAATCTTTTCCAATAGTGAGCACTTCAGAAATGCTAGATTTAGCATTTTATAGCAAAACATAACCATAACCATGATGTCTCTCCAAAACCTAAGTAATTTAATCTAGCTCGACATGAACTTCAAAGGTGCAATTCTAGCAGTAAGTAACCACTTCCATTGGGAGTATCATTTTTTCTTGCACTTGTTGGTGCTTAAGGAAGCATTCATAGGACACTCATACTGTCACTTGGGCTAATTCCTTAAACTTTAATGACTCATGTCTTGCAGGATCATCTTGGAAATGGATGGAAAATGGGAGGAGCTGATGTGGGGGAGCAAATAATCTATGAAGTTGAAGTTTCACCCTGCTGTATTTTTAGCTATATGCATGCACAAGAGGGTTTTTATGATCTAAATGGCCACGCAACCTTTCTGCTTTTTTTCTGCTTAATATTGTCGAGCTTCTTTTACTTTAGTATCCTTTGGCACACAACTCATATCTTCCAAATGTGCTTAAACCGATTATCTTATATAATCTGTATGTTATCTTTCTTCCTTCAATCACCCTTTTTCTTATTTTTATCTTTCCCGAGAAATGATAGGAATCGTAGAAATCTTTTCGCGAAACATGTCACGAATGATTAAAATATTAATAAAATAGGATTGAAAGCACACATATGCAAGACTGGGTAGACACATTGCTGGACATGGTAAATCCAAGTTAAGATTCGTGCATATTCTGGTGTAATGTTTTTGGATTTGGAAACATTTTACTTTTATATTCTGTTCATAATGCGCAAGTGAGAAAAAACAGGTTTTGGTCTTAAATTTAATGCCAAAAATTGTGGATAGAGATACCCTAAGTACTTTGAACTTACTTCAATTCTATTGGATTTATTCGGAGGAAAATTCCTATGTAGTGATGATAAGTAATATACAGGATTAGTTTATAAGCATGACTATCAAAATCCGGATTTTACCTAGAATTTTCAAATGATATATAAAAACAGAACATACAATTGAATCGTAAAATTATAAAATTTTATAATCTGTGTTGATTAATTTTTAAAAGCTATAAATATACTTAGAATTATTAATAAAAAATGATGGAAATAAAAATGTTCATAATGAATTCTAGTCAGAGTATAAATTTAATACAAATAATCAAGTATAAACTATTATGCAAATCCATAAAATTACAATATAAAAGTAGTATTGATATAAAACATTGTAATATAAATCATTATAACAAAAATAACAACAAACAAATCATCAGCTACCTTATTATTATCAAAATTACAACCAACTCTTCCATCACTATCATCATCATTGTAGTCTTCATCATCATCATCAAAGTCACTATTGGTACTACTACTAACAACATCCATATTTTCTAACTCCAAGCCTTTTAAAATTTTCATTCATACTTCATCTTCAACGGTATCAATTTCATTAATTTCTAAATCATCTTAACTCATATGACTCTAAATTTATATATGTATCAACTTCCTCCATAATATCACATTCCGCCTTCTTTTTTTCCTTACCCCTTGAACTTTATATTCAATCAATAATCATTGGATGAATAAAATATATATCCTTCCTCAACAATAAATTCATTATTGGATAACCATAAATGAGATCTCAAAATTCAGATTTAAAGTCAAGTAGAGAAGAGTGGAAAAAGCCTATGATAGGGGTATTGAAATGTAAGAAGAGGAGAAAGCTAAAAGCACGATTTATATTTTCTCACTTGAAACTTACAAGATACCAAGAATAATAGGCTAGCTGAACAATAGAAATAATGGGTTAGTTTGAAAGCCCATCACACTACAATATTAGATCCAAAATCAAACAATAAGTAGAATTGTAAAATCATGCATAAGGTTGGGATTTTAATGATTCTAAAGTTTTAAATCAAGTTTCTATTAGGATTTTACATAAAAAGGATTTTATATGGGTTTTAATTAGGAAATTTCTCATGAGATATTGAAATCATATAATGTTAGGAGCTAAATCAGGATTTTGACAATCATGTTTATAAAACTTGCGAAGCTAGATCTAATTGTGGGATAAATAAATAAAGGAGATTTAACCTTTTTTTTTTTTTAAGCTATATGATCTAAGAGTACAAATATCTTATATGCTTATATAATCAGGATCCATTTTACATTTTGGCATGTTATGTGTCGGTCTTGTTGTAATATACAGACAAAATTTGTAATTGGAAAGCTTATTATAAATAGGATAACTTCCCATGTGTCGATGTTCCACACACATTTTTACAAACAATTTAAAGGTTTTATGAAAAATTGAAGTGAATTTATGAATTCGAAAGGAATTGAGAAATAAAGGGGAATTTCGAATAACGATAATAAATTTACAAACATATGCTCATAACTGCGAACTTTAAGTGAAGTCAGGAAAACTTGTAGTTTTACAAAATATATAAGGATTCTCATCAACATTGGAAGAGATTACGGATATTCAATTATTTAAGAATATTGACCTATCTTGAGAAAAAAATATGAGGATGTACAAGTCCATAAATTGGTAAAAATTAATAGTGTGTAATAAGATTAACGTTACGAACGTTTAAGTGAAATTCCATTTTTTTCAGTAGTTTTACGAACTTGGAAGACATGACGAACTTACATCAAACGAACATTAGAATGGAAATAACATTGAATCAGTGAAATGGAAAAACCATAGGAGGCTTTGTGAACTATTTTGACATTTTAAGGAAAAAATTGCATTCACGTGGTTTGATAGAAATTATAAACGTAAGATCACAAATAACACATTGTAAGTTAAATTACGAACACTAAAGTGGTTTTGAATTGACAGAACGAAATAACAACTTATGGAAATGCACGAAATATAATACGAACATTTGAGATAGTATTCGGACTTTTGAAGAATGATATGAATACATTTGTTTTGACGAACTTTGAAGTACATTTGAGAAATCTATGTTGTTTTATGAAAGTTAAAGGTTGTAATGGGAAATTGCTATGTTGCAAGTGATTTTACGCAAAATAGAACGTAAAGAAATTGTACAAAGCTATGTGCAAAATAACAAACCTACAAGTACTGTAAAAGAAATAAAAAGAACTACGAAATATAAAATAATCTTATGAAGTTTTGATAGAATTTATGAACTTAGAGCTGCATAACGATTAGAAGTAGAATTACAAAATGTACATATTTTACAATCTTTTGAATGGATTGACGAACTTACCAGCAATTTGACGAAATTATGGAAATTTACAAGTTCAAAGGAACATTACAATTTTTTAGGATTGTTAAAAATGATAATTTTGGAAATTTAAGTAATTACATTACTAATTACAATAAGTTTCACAAACTTTTGATTATAAGTACAAAATTAAAGAGATGTTATGAACTATAAATAAAATGACGAAGTGCCTTTTTGATCTAGACAAAGTAATGGGATGGGTTGAACTGCCAACCTAGCTCGAATTGACTTGTGGGAGTCAATTTAACCCAGCATCAAACCAGCCGAGTAGATGGGTTTTGAACGGATTGGATTAGGCAACCTTTCCGAACCAACAGGTTGTGAACTAGCTGTTCAACCAATTCACCAATCCACTAACCCAGGTTCAAGAAAAAAGTAAAAAGGACACATCCAAACACAAGTTGACAGTCAGCTAAAAAAGATAAAAAAAGAGAGTGAGAGAAAAGGAAGAAGACAAATGAAGCCTCAGGAAAAAAAAAAAAAAAAAGGCCTGACCTAACATTTGAAAAGAAATGGAGTAAAGGAAGAAAATTTCATGTAAGTTACTATTTTCAAAAGCAAAGTAGGATTGCAGGCTTTGTTAAAATAGGGTACTGTTTTGAACACACGCGTATGGAAACAAATAATAAGATTGCAACTTTTGTGCATGCGTAAAGATTTTTCAAATTTAAGTTTTGAAGTAGGTTGCAAAACAAAATGGATAACATGCAGAAATTTATAGGCATTAGGCTTACAAGCTTTAGAATCAGAATGTGTGAAAAAAAATTTATTTGAATATTATGAGGTAGGAGAAAATTTGAAACGTTCAAAAATATTTTGCCATCTGTGAAAAAGTTGTATATATTTATACCTCTACATTCATTTAGTTCTCTATGGAAAAAAAAAAAATCTATTCAATCTCGTGTGCATTCATTCTCTTCTATGCTCTCAACTCTTCAATTTATTTAATTTGCGAGTACTTATGTTATCTAGATAATTTTTGTTGCCTATATTTAAGTGTCTTCTACTGAATATATTTTTTTCTAATAACCAGATCATCAAGTTACAATTTTTCCATATCAATATTTTCTTTTTATACTAATCAAAAAAATGGCAAGTTTCTTCTATGGTTCATTTTCTAGTAAAAAGGGGGGTTTTGGAAAAGGTGATAAGGAAAAATCTACTCAACATAAACTTAAACAATTTCTTTATGTAAAGGATTACGATCTCCACAACTTCAACAACAAACGGTTGAAGGATTTAATGATGCCACTCCCAAGCTTTGAGCACATGACTCTCGGTGAACAAAGTGAATCATTGCCATGAGAGAGCAGCGAAGAGAAGGCAAAAGAAAAAGAGGAAGACAATGTCCAAGAAGTGTCAAAGGAAGAAGTATCGAGCCACATATGTGGCAAAGCTAGCACCATAGGTAAGCCACTTATACCACTTAAATTTGACATTTTTATTAAATATTTCCGTAAAATTACAGAGGAAAATGGAAGTACCAATGTGTATTGCAACTATTGTCAATCAAGTTACACATGAAAGGGGGGGGGGGTGGGGCAGTTTGGTTATGAGACTTTGAACAAGCACATGCGATCAAAGCATCTAACGAAGTTTTAGCATAAATAAGTTACAATAACAAATATCTCAGTTCGAGGGTTCGCAATCATCAAGCCTATTTTGGTATTCTACTAAGGCAAAAATTTGTCCTAACAGAATACTTAACCAAATATCACATATCATGTAGTCACACATCTTCCACGCATTGCTTGGAATACGAATGGGAAGCTTTGGATCCAAGCTCATAAAGGTACAACCTAAAAACAATGCAACAAACCACTGTAAAATTATATCACAATGGTAAGCATAAATTAGATGCTATATTTAATTATATTGATACACAAGCTTCTATTTGCATGGATATATGGATTGATTCATGGCAAAATGATTCGTACATGGGAATTACATATTATTGGATATATTATGCATAGCAAGTATAGAAGAAACTAATGGTGCTTAAGATTTTTAACGAATGCCATACAGTTTAAAATATTTTTCATCTAATAAGTATTATTTTAGGTGAATACCCATTAACTAAAATTATATTTTCAATCTGCTTTGACAACGTAGCTACTATCACCACATCCATTGATAAAGTTGAAGCATTATGTCAACCCACACTAGGTGAGACTTTTTTCGACATGTGATGTGTCTATCACATTTTAAATCTTTACGTTATAAACAGTCTAAATTATTTATATTTTAAGATGTTCCCTATAAGACTAGTAACTGGCTTTTTAATTGACCATTCATCTATAAATAAGGCTTAAAGGAAATTTTATATTGATAACAGAATGTGATCAAAAAAATTTAGAAAAGATGTTAAATATAGGTGGAATTCCACTTATCGACTTCTATAAAGTACAGTTCCCTATAAAGATGTGTTGTGTTCTTTTAATACAATGAATTCCCAAAAATTTCACTACACCTTAGCGATTATGATGTATGTAGCAGAATGCTAAATGTGCTTAGAGTTTTCCATGAATGTACTTCAACATTTTCTCAAGTGTACCAAGCTAGTATTCACTTTTTCCTAATGAATGCCATAAACATACTATCAATGCTATTTAAAGCCCGAGGCGTCCCATTTCTTCAAGTGACTGTTAATGAAATGGCTATAAAATAGTTGTTATATTATAGGTAAATTCCTACCATTTATCTTGTTGTTTCTATTTTAGATCTACATTATATGAAAGACATGATTTTAGAATATCTCAATCTGTATTATCAAATTATTGACACATTTTTTAAGATAGAAAACACCAATGCCATTATTATAAAACAAGAACAACGAAAAATGATCCAAGTTCTAGGAGACTTATTTTCTAACTTTTTTTACTACATATGGTGGTTAAGTTTCCACAACTTTGTCACCATCCCCCAACTCACATGGCACCATATATGGTCATAACCTCCCCGCACAACAAATGATAGTGCGGTTGAAGCGGCACCATGCTAAATCGAGTGAGTACACAAAACTTGACCATGAATTTAACCACTTATGGTCATACCCTCCCCGTACAACCCCTCATGTTGTATGGGGTTTGCCACCAATTAATGAAGCAAACATCATCTACTATTGGGAAAATGGTGGATTAATTTTCCACATGAATAAAATTTAAAAAGGAAAAAAGAAAAAAAAAAACCTAAAAAATACAGATCGATAAAAAAAGGAGGAAAAACTGACAAAAATAAAAAAGAATGTGAAAAAAAAAAAAATTAAGGGCCGATTCACTTCTCTTCCCCCTCCCCTAGGTCATGGCCAAATTCAGGCCGGTTCTAAACTGGTCTAATGTCTATTGTGATCAATGTGACTTGATCTCAAATCAATAACTATTAAATTTCACAAACCTTCAATATATTTTACAAATTTTTGAGTTACACAACAATTACTAGTTGTCAATGCGGATATTGATGCACAAGGGAGTTTGTCAACATGTATACCCAAATATGTCTCTAAGTACCACAAGTCAACATCTTTCTCTATAAATGTGATAAAACATGGAAACTAATGAGAAAAATCAATCTAAACAATAATTATACTAATAATGTTAAAGAAAATCACCAAGAAATTTTTTTTCCTAATTTCTTCTTTTTTATAAAAGGAATGATAACTTGGAAATAACATATCTAGTAGCCTCACATCACTAGATTTAGATGATGGTCTCATACCATCCTTGATTTGTATAGCCTCATACCATACGATGAATTTTAATGAAATCACACCAATCTTGAAGAAAATAGTTCTATTCAATCAATCAATATATCAAAAACCTAAAAATGAATACTATTTATATAAAGGTACGGACAAATAGAAACCTTACGATCTATAAAGATAATTTAACGGCTAATAATAGTCATACAAAATAGTAAAAGGAAACGAAAACGTTTTTATGAAACAAAAGATAATAATATAACTGAATCTAATAGTCTAAATAAAATAACTAAACATAAAAATCTTCATACTATATGGGTTGATAACATTAACATGAACTTCTATGCATATATTCATAATCCTCGTCATTTCTCTCCAACTTGGGAAGATTCACCTTTGACGAATTAAAATTGATGTATTGCTCATAAAGATCTTGACTTATTCTCTGAAGCTCTAACTCGGTAATCTACATGGCATCTGAAAGTGGATGATCTACTCATTTGACATGAAAATACCTTCCATGATTAATAATCTGATCATCAATAATATCATCTATCTCTTCTTTCTTTCCTTTCAATGGTGGAACATGTAGAACTTATGGAACCGAAAGAGTAGGAAATGTAGACTTTAGCTCAATTGAAGAATTAGTAATCTCAATCAGCTTGTGATAAGGCATGAGATTCTCAACATCAAAAATATTACTAATACCTGTACCTAGAGGTAGCTCTAAAACATAAGCATTTTCACTGTTCTTCTTCAAAACCTTGAAAGGTTCCATGCCTCTAGCATATAATTTCTTACAAGAACCTCATGGAAGCTTCTCTGATCTAATATGAGTAATCACCAAATCTCTCTCTTTAAATTCTTGATACTTGTTATGAACATTTGCAGTAGACTTATATAATTCATTATTTAACTTAATTTTCTTTCTAATTTCTACATGTAGATCACAAATATAAGTGGTAAATGATTCAGTAAGCTTAGAAGGTTGTGATGTAAGTGGAAGTGGTATAAGATCAGTGGAGCATCTAGGTCAATAAACTAGTACAACTTCAAAGGGATTCAATCCAATAGATCTGTTTACTAAACTATTATAAGCAAATTCTACCATAAGAAAGATGTGATCCCAATTAGACACATCTTCATTAACTAGACACCTTAGCAAATTACCTAAACTCATACTAACTACTTCAGTCTAATTGTCAATCTAAGGGTGAAAGGCAAAAGAAAATTGTAACTTGGTACTTAACATTTCCATAATATCTTCCAAAAGTAACTAACAAATTTGACATCCCTATCCAACACTATGGTTTTAGGTAACCCATACAACCTAACAATCTCACTAAAGAACAATTTGGCTATATAAGAGGCAACTACAGTCTTGCTACATGGAATAAAATATGCCATCTTAAAAAAAAAAAGGTCTACTACCACAAAAACTAAATCATGTTTCATATAAGTTGTGAGTAAACTTAATATAAAGTCCATAATAATGTCTTACTAAGGTGAATGTGGAATAAGCAAAGGTATATAAAGACCTATATTTTGTTTTCAATGCTTAGAAAGTTAACAATTATGACAATGCCTCACAACTCTAGCTACATCCTTTTTAATGCTAAGCCAATAAAATCTATTCCCAACCATGGCTATGGTTTTATCTCTCCCAAAATGACCAGCCGCACCTTTAGCATGCAATTCACAAGTAAAACAAAAAAAAACAAAAAATCCTCAAAGAAGTTTTTGGAATACATAATCTATCACTCCTAAACAAATAACTATCCTTAAGGACATAATCAATATAAAGTCTAACTAACCATCAGACAATGATGTATAGATCTCCCCAAAATCAGGACAAGTCACATGTTGCTCTCTTATCTTTTCAAAACCAACAACCTCAATAATTAAAGTACTTACTAGTAGGTGCATGTGACTCAAAGTAATAGCAGGTTTATTCTCAACTCTAGCTTTATGTTTCAAGACAAATGAGTACTCCAGCAAAAACTGAATCCACTTGGCATGTCTGGCTCTAAGTTTCTTTTGTGAATTGAGATACTTAAAAGCCTAGTGATCACTATACAACACAAATTCATGAGGTAGCAAATAGTGTCTCTAATGTTTCAAAACTTGCACTACTACATAAAATTCTTTATCATAGGTTGAGTGCCTTTGTTTTGCCTCATTCAATTTCTTGCTAAAGAAAGCTGCAAGGTGTCCCTCTTGACTAAGTACTCCACTTATCCCTATACCAAATGTATCACAAGCAACTTTAAACACTTTAGAGAAATAAGGTAATCTAAGCACAGGTGCTTTAATCATCCTCTTCTTAATTACCATGAATGCTTTAAATGAACTTTTGGTCCAACTAACTTCCCCTATCTTAATATAGTTTGTTATTAGGGCCATAATGGTGCCAAAGCCTCTAAAGAATCTCCTATAAAAAGTGGCAAGACCATGCAAACTTCTAATATCATGAAGGCTCTTTAGCTCAAGCCACTCAACAATTGCCTTAATTTTCTCAAGGTCTACTCTCAATCCCTCTACTGATACAACAAAACCTAATAAGATTACCTAAGTTATCAGAAAGGCACACTTTTCAAGTTCACATAAAGTTCCCCATGCCTAAGTGTCTCAAATAATTTTCTTAGGCATGACAAATGCCCTTCTTGGGTGTAACTAAACTAAGATATCATCAAAATACACCATAAAAAACTTTCTTGTGAATGTTCTTAACACTTGTGTCATCACTCTCATGAAAGTTGATGGTGTATTAGTCAACCTAAATGGCATAACTAACCACTCATACAAACCCTCTTTTGTCTTAAAAGTTATTTTCCACTCATCCCCCAATCTAATCTTAATCTGATGGTATCTACTCCTAAGGTCAATCTTGAAAAATCACTTAGACCTTGATAGTAAATCTAGCATGCCATCTAACCTGGGGATTGGGAACCTATATTTGATGGTGATCTTATTAATGGCCCTTAATTCTACACATATCTGCCAACTTCCATCTTTCTTAAAAGTAAGAAGTGTAGGTGCAACACATGGTGATGGGAATTAAACCAATGCAATAACAAAACCCATTACCCGAGCCAGAGCTAAAGGACTATAGAGCCTAACAACAGAGAGTCATCTTTGATCAAATGGAACCTAAAGACATTCACATAGTGTCTTCATTTACTTTATATAATTGTTTTGTGTTTAATCAGGTACACTTATCGGTATTATAAGGAGACGATCAAACACATTAGCACTTGGCTTGGAGATGAGTCACGGTCCATGTTGAACCAAAATGGACCTAGAACACCGACCGTGTGTTATGTAATTTAGACTAAAATGGAGCTAGAAGACTGGCCATGTATTATGCAATTTCCATTATATGTTTTTCCATATTTAAGGCTTAGTATAAATCCTTGTAAAGGAGAACAACAAGGGACTTTTGAACAATCAATTTACAGTTGTTTTTTCTGCATGGAAAAGGAGCACTCTTCTCTTCCATTTGACTCATCAATTTCTATCAAGGGATTATGGTGAGTGGACTTGAATTGTTATGAGTTACATCAACAATTGAAAGTTATTCCTAATTTCAACTAGTATGTTATATCTAGTAAGGAATTGGGAGCTTTATTTTATTCCTGTTTCATGTCAATTAGAGTTCATGTGCAATTAGGGTTTATGTCAATTTTGGTTGCATAATTACTTAATTGAATCTTCAATTAGGATTGTTAATTGGAATTAGATTTTGGCGTATCATATTTTGGTACCAAAGCTACGGTTTGAGGAAGGGTATTATATATAGGAGTCTTGATTTTGATTTGGCAATTTAGGGTTTATCCCATGCAATTGTTCAATTGTTGATTGTGAATTGAAATTAGATATATTACATGAATTGTGTCGTGTTCCATTAATCCTTGTGGACCGGAATTGACGAAAGGGTTACCTTAGGGTTATTGCCATGGATGACTTGGGAATTACTACAATTGATTCCATAAGTGTGTAATTGTGTTGTGCATTAAAGTGCCGTGAATGCTCCATTGACATGAGTTGATAAGAGTGTATTTAGGGTATGTGTAATGTGGTGTTGTAGTACACGTGATTTGAATTGAATTTTGAACAAAGGGTGATTGTTGAAGTGCCATGAGTGTGTGTTGTGAATTGAAGAATTTTGTGCTGTAGAGGGTGTGTTGTTCATTTGTGCCATGAGTTTTTGAGTGTGGAGAAATTTGTGGCGTGAAGTGTACGTGTTTGAGTGTATAAAAAAAAAAATTGTGTCGTGGTGTAAGTGTTGAGTATTTCCATGAGTGTATGTGGTGCCATGAGGGTGTGTGTGTTATGCCTTGAAGGAGTGTTGTGCCATCAGTGAGTGTGTGTTGTGCCTTGAGGTTGTGTTGTACCGTGAGGTGTGTGTTATACCATGAGGTGTGTGTTGTACTATAAGTGTATGTGTGTTGTGAAGAGTGTATTTAGGTTGAAGGAATTGGTGTTGTAGAGGTGTGATTATAAAATAAAAAAAAAAAAAGGAATTTGTCAAAGTTTAATTCAACAACCATGTCGAATGATAGTGTGAATGGGGGGATTTGTAATGAGGCCAATAGTCAGGTTATAAGAGGGGGTCAGGGACGTCGTGCTGTAGGTAAAAGAAGAACTTTAGAAGAACAATTGCAAGATCTTACCACTATTGTTGCTACACAAGCAACACAGGTTTATTAGATGACATTGCCACAACTACCAGTGGCAAATCCATAGGCACCCCTGCCTCAGGTAGCCTCTAATGATGCACATAGGGAAGGAATAGTATGAGGAAATAGGGGTAGGAGATTAGGAGGAGATTATCATGCTTTTTGAGAGGAAAAGGATGATAACTTTGAGGATGAACCTAATCCTAACCGTGAATTCAAGCTGCCTAGGGGTTTGGAATATGTAAAGTTACAAATGCCTTCATTTGTAGGAAGGGGTTCTATAGAGGATTATCTAGACTGGGAAGATAAGGTAAAGGACCTTTTTTAGTGTTATGAAATTAATGATCAAGCTCGAGTTCATCTAGCAGTAGTCGAGTTTATAGGATATGTTGCCTTATGGTGGAAGAACTTTGTAGCCAATACAAGGAGAGATGGTGATGTTAAGATTTGTACTTGGTAAGAAATGAAAAGGGTGCTGAGGAAGAGGTTTATACTGGAGCACTACAGACAGGAGTTATTCATGCGTCTCCAGACATTGAGACAAGGAGGCAAAACTGTAGATAAGTATGTACAAGAGTTTGAGACATTGATGATCCGATGTGAGGCAATCGAACCTCCTGAACAGACCATGGGGAGATTTGTTTCCATGTTGAAATATGAGACTGTGATAAGAATCAAACTCCTACAGGACCTATCACCAGGGCCCGAGCTAAGGGTCTCCATAACTTAGTTTTGAGAATCTTGCATGAGAAACCTAATCTTGAGAAAGCTAATCTATTTTCTTCATTTCTACATTATAATTATAATGCATTACAGTAGGCTCACTTATTAGTCCTACAAGATACCAAATCACCTATACTCTTGAGCGAGTCGAGACTTTCATCGGGGTTTAATTCGAAAGTACCTTGAAGATCGGCATCATGAAGACCAATTTCTTTTACATATTTCTCATTTGTGTGGACTATTTTATGTTGTATTTTCTTTTGGGACACTTTCATTTTGATTGTAATTTCTATTTAGGACTGCCCACCTTAAAAGTGGCATAGTTATAATTTTGTGCATTTTCTAACCCTAAAGGGAGCAAGTATAAATACTTGCTTAAAGTAGGGTTTGAGGAGGCCATTTTTCATATTTGAGTATACACTTTTGCGTGAGGATTAGGGTTCTCCTAATTGTCATTAGACTCTTATCAATTTCAATCCCAATAATTGAAATTGTGGCGAGTGCAACATTTGAAATTGTGGTAATATCAATTTCATTTTGTTGTGATTTCTTTTCTTCTCTAGTTTGTAATATCTAGGATTGAATTGAGATAGTTCTTGGTCAGATTTGCTTCATAATCATTTCAAATTTTTGTACTTAATTGAGTTACTTTTGCACTTGAATTCAGTTCATCCATTGTGTATGCTTTTTTTTTTAACCGTAATTAGCAAATGTGGAAAGGGGTTCTTAAAGTTGAAGATTTGTTGATCTTGTGAATTATTCACATGGATTTATATGTGATTAGTGTTATGCTGGAAGAAATTATCCTTGTGGAATTATAATTGCATCATTGAGTATTTGGATCTCATCGCATCTTCACTAGGGTTCACACAATTTTACCCTTTTGAACCGGTTTTGATTTTAAGAGTTGAAGTTGTTCCTTTGGTTCATTTGATTGTGCTTAGACCTTGGTTCTAGGCACATCATAATTTGGTATCAGAGCTTGAGATTTAAGAGGAGGGATTTGCAATTTGGAATTCGGAAATTAGGGTTCTTATTACCTTGATCCGAAAATTATGCATTGAAGAATTAAATTATTTCAATTGTATTGTTGAAATGATTTCCTCATTGTTAATTGTTGTGGACGTAGAGTACTCACCATATTGTTTGTCTCCTTAAGTTGACCATGATTAGTTTAAGGGAAATCATCATTATCATCATTTATGGGAAGTGAAATTTGAAGGCTAGGAAAATGTTGCTTTGAAATCCTTACCGTGTGTTGTAGTGTTGTGTGTGACATTTGTGAATTCAGGAGAGCAATTTGCAATTTCCATATTTGAGTAGTGTGGAAGAATAGAAGTTATTTGATTTCAAAACAAGCATTAAGAGTGAAGGAGTTAATGTGTGTTTGTTTGAATTTGAAAATTACTTCTTACCAAATGTAGAAGGGTTGCAATTAGTGAAGAGTTTTGATTTTCAAATTTAAATTGCTGCCTTTTGTGTAAGTTGCGGTTTGGAATTGTGTTTGAAGTGAAGAATTTGCAACGTGTTGTCCTTGAATTTTCCTTGAGAAGGAGTAGTGATTTATGAAGTTCGTGTTGCATGTGACGTGAGTATGTTGAAAGTGGCGATGTGAATGTGTTGCACTTAAGGTGTTGTAAAGTGGTGTAATATTGTGTTGTAATTGGGGAGGTTGTTGCACCGTGACTTAAGAGGCGTGTATGTGGAGTTGTGTTTTTGCAAATTTAGTGAAGAGTGTGTGTGTATTTTTGGCGTGGTTTTATGTGTGTTATACTTAAGGTGTTGTAAAATGGCGTGAAATTATGTTATATTTGGGGAAGTTGTTGCACCGTGACTTAAGAGGTGTAGAGATTATTATTGTGGTGTTGAATTTAAATACAACAATATCTAGTGAAATGTTTCAATATGCTAATGTATTGCGCCGAACATTGACTACATTTGCTAATAAGGATAAAGAACAAAGGGAAAACTTGTTCCATACTTCTTGTAGGATACAAGGAAATTTGTGTGTCCTTATAATTGATGGTGGTAGTTGTACCAATGTAGTAGCCGCCTCGTTAGTATCAAAGCTAAGACTTACTACCATTCCACATCCTAAACCATATAAATTGCATGGGCTTAGTGATCAGGGAAGTTTGCATGTGACCCAAAGAGCTAAGGTACCATTTAGTGTAGGGGATAAATATCGTGATGAGATTGAGTGTGATATCTTGCTTATGTGTGCATCCCATATATTGCTTGGCAGGCCTTGGTTATATGATAGGAGGGTCTTGCATGATGGCTTCAGGAATACTTATATGTTCCAAAAGGAAGTCAAATGCATTATTCTAAATTCAATGTCACCTTCAGAGGTCCAAAAGGTTCAGCAACAGATTAGTAAGCCATCGGAGGTTAAAAGGGCTTCAATACAGTGTAATGATTCTAAGGAAACGAAGGTATTATTGATGGGACAGGGTGAAATGGAGAGGATAATTACAGAAGAGACTCCAATATACTTACTTCAGTTGAAATGTGCATTAGGGTTGCAAGAACCACAATCTCTACCTTCAGCAGTTTCTCAAGGATTGAATAAGTATACTAACATTTTTCCTGATGATTTGCCAGCAAGGTTACCACCTTGGAGAGGGATAGAGCATGCTATTGATCTTATGCTCGGTTCAGTATTACCAAACCGACTTGCATATCGCATGAATCTCGAGGATGCTAGGGAATTGAAGCGCCAAGTAGATGAGTTGGTTGAATGGGGGTTTGTTAGAGAGAGTCTCAGCCCATATGCTGTTCCCGCCCTTCTTGTTCCTAAGAAGGATGGTACTTGGAGAATGTGTATCAATAGCAAAGCCATCAACAAAATCACCATCAAATACAGGTATCCTATTCCTAAACTTGATAATATGTTATATGAGCTGCATGGTTCATAGGTCTTCTCCAAAGTGGATCTTAAAAGCGGATATCACCAAATTCAGATAAGAGAAGGGGATGAATGGAAAACCGCTTTTAAAACACGTCATGGACTATATGAGTGGTTGGTTATGCCCTTTGGTTTGAGTAATGCTCCTAGTACATTTATGAGGTTGATAAATCATGTATTGAAAGAATTTCTAGGAAAATTTGTTGTTGTTTAGTTTTATGATATTCTAATCTACAACAAAAACCTAGAACAACATGTGCAGCATCTTCGAGCAGTATTTTCAATATTGAGGACACAACAGCTATTTTCAAATATCCAGAAGTGTTCCTTTTACCAAACTGAGGTAAAATGTTTAGGTTTCGTTATATCTGGTTCAGGTGTTAGGGTGGATGAGGAGAAAGTGAAGGCAATCAAGGAATGGCCAACACCTACTTCAATTACTGAGGTAAGAAGTTTTCATGGACTTACATCCTTTTATAGACACTTTGTCCAAAATTTCAATGGTATTGTCAATCCTCTCACAGAACTGGCTAAAAAGAGTATACCTTTTATCTGGAGTGAAAGGGCCCAGAGGACTTTTGAAGAGGTAAAAGAAAAACTCACTTGTGCTCCATTATTAGCTTTACCTGATTTTGACAAAGTTTTTGAGTTGGAATGTGATGCTTCTGGGATAGGAATTGGTGCTATACTAATGCAGGAAAAGAGACCCATAGCATATTTTAGTGAGAAGTTGAGTGGCGCAACTTTAAACTATTCTATATATGATAAGGAATTTTATTCCTTAGTGAGAGCTCTCATGACATGGAAGCATTATCTCCTTCCGAAAGAGTATTATTTATACAGATCATGAATCTTTGAAACATTTCAGGGGACAACAGCATTTGTCTAAGCGCCAAGCTAAGTGGGTGGAGTTTCTAGAGGGTTTTGCTTATGTGATAAAGTATAAAAAGGGTAATTGGAATATTGTTATTGACACTTTATCACGATGGTATGTACTTATCACTTCTCTTCAACCAAAACTGCTAGGTTTTGAATTATTGAAAGAAAAATATATATGTGATGAGGAATTCAAGACTGTTGTGGAGAGGCGTTATGGGGGCAAGATGTATGATAGCTATTACGTGATTGAGGGGTTTCTATATAAATCGGGAAAACTATGTATTCCATCTAGATCTGTGAGGGAATTATTGGTGAGGGAGGCACATGCAGGTGGATTGTCTGGACATTTTGGTGAGAAGAGAACCCTAGCCATATTGAGGGAGAATTTCTATTGGAAGGGTATGATAAAGGATGTCCATAGGGTATTAGAAAGGAGTGGTATTTATAAGAGAGCTAAAGGGAAGAAAGGTGCACAGGGTAAGTACATGCCTTTGCCTATACCAAATAAACCCTAAACTGATATCAGTATGGCTTTTGTGTAGGGATTACCTAGAACAAAAAGGAGAAAAGAATCTATTAGGTGGTTGTTGACAGATTCAGTAAAATGTCACATTTTGTGCCTTGTCACAAAACAGATGATGCCCTTTTTTATTGCTAACATTTTTGTGCAGAAAATTGTCAAATTACATAGAGTCCCACACAACATAGTGTCAGATAGAGACACTAAGTTTCTTAGTTTCTTTTGGAAGACATTATGGAAAAGACTAGGTACTAAGCTTATGTACAGTACCTCTTGCCATCCACAAACAGACGAATAAACAGAAGTTGTCAACCGCACGCTTGGGAATCTACTCAGAGCAACAGTTGGCAAGAATCTTACTAATTGGGACTTGTGTCTTCCTATTGTTGAGTTCGCTTACAATAGGTCTACTCATAGTTCAACTAGTAAGTCTCCCTTTGAAGTTGTTTATGGCTATAATCCTTCTATTCCATTGGATTTTATAGCAAGACCAGCAATAAAGGAAGAGAGTCTTAGTGGAGTTGATCGAGCTAGACAAATTCAACACATTCAGGATAGAACAACTGAACACCTTCAAAAGACCCAAGAACAGTAGAGAATCCAAGGAAACAGAGACAGGAAAATTCATCTTTATAATCCAGGTGACTTAGTCTAGATTAATCTTAGCAAGGACAGGTTTCCACATAAGAAGTCACAGAAGCTGTCTCCCAGGTCAGACGGACCATTCAAGGTTTTAAAGCGCATCAACAACAACGCATGTCGGATAGAGTTACTGAGAGAATATAGAGTATCAGCAGCCTTTAATGTCTCAGATCTATCACCATACTTATCAAACGACATGCATGAAGACCTATCAGATTTGAGGGCAAATCTTCTAGAAACCCGAGGAGATGATATGAATCAGACTCCTACAGGACCTATCACCAGGGCCCGAGGTAAGGGTCTCCATAACTTAGTTTTGAGAATCTTGCATGAGAAACCTAATCTTGAGGAAGCTAATCTATTTTCTTCATTTCTACATTATAATTGTAGTGCATTACAGCAGGCTCACTTATCAGTCCTACAAGATACCAAATCACCTATACTCTTGAGCGAGTCGGGACTCTCATCGGGGTTTAATTCGAAAGTACCTTAAAGACCGGCATCATGAAGACCAATTTCTTTTACATATTTCTCATTTGTATGGACTATTTTATGTTGTATTTTCTTTTGGGACACTTTCATTTTGATTGTAATTTCCATTTAGGACCGGCTACGTTAAAAGTGGCATAGTTGTAATTTTGTGCATTTTCTAACCCTAAATGGAGCAAGTATAAATACTTGCTTAAAGTAGGGTTTGAGGAGGCCATTTTTCATATTTGAGTATACACTTGCGTGAGGATTAGGGTTCTCCTAATTGTCATTAGACTCTTATCAATTTCAATCCCAATAGTTGAAATTGTAGCAAGTGCAACATTTGAAATTGTAAGTAATATCAATTTCATTTTGTTGTGATTTCTTTTCTTCTCTAGTGTGTAATATCTAAGGTTGAATTGAGATAGTTCTTGGTCAGATTTTCTTCATAATCATTTCAAATTTTTGTACTTAATTGAGTTACTTTTTTTTTAACCGTGATTAGCAAATGTGGAAAGGGGTTATTAAAGTTGAAGATTTGTTGATCTTGTGAATTATTCACATGGATTTATATGTGATTAGTGTTATGTTGGAAGAAATTATACTTATGGAATTATAATTGCATCATTGAGTATTTGGATCTCATAACATCTTCACTAGGGTTCACGCAATTTTACCCTTTTCAACCGGTTTTGATTTTGAGAGTTACAGTTGTTCCTTTGGTTCATTTGATTGTGCTTAGACCTTGGTTCTAGGCACATCAGATTGCATATATTGTAGAGCTACAAAGGTATGACACCATTGATGAGGCCATCCAGATGGCTTTAAAAGTTGTGAGACAGAGGCGCTTTAATCCGTACAAAGCATTGAGTAATAGGTTTGGAGCCACTAATGTGCTGCATGGATCAGATAGTAAGTAGATTGAACAAGGGGGAATTAATAAGGCTGTGGAATCAAATGCGACCGTTACTGATAGGGAGAGGGAAACTTCTAGAAAAGGCAAAGCGGTTGCTGGGGCTGATATCAGACAAATAGTGCCAGCATCATCAGGTGGGAAGATTCGTTAAACCCAATGCTTCAAATGCATGGGTTTTAGACACATAGCTACTCAGTGCCCCAACAAAAGGGTGATGACTACTATGGAGGTGGAAAATGAGGATGGCAAGGAAGAAGTACTTGAGCCTACAAATTTATCAACAGTGCTAAAGGAATATTATGAGGATCCAGATGCTGAGGCACATGAGGACAAAGGTAATGATCAATATCTAGCTATTAACGTGCTACGTAAGGTTAAGACTACATCTCCAAATATTGAGGAGATGCAAAGGGAAAACCTATTCCATATTCCCTACAGGGTCCAAGGTAATCTTTGTACTCTTCTTATTGATGGTGGTAGTTGCACCAATGTTATAGTTGCTGCATTAGTGAATAGATTGCAACTAGTCACTGCACCTCATCCTAAGCCCTATAAATTGCATTGGTTGAGTGAACAAGACAATTTGTGTGTCACTCAAAGGGTTAAAGTTCTGATCAGCATAGGGGAAAAGTACCAGGATGAAATTGCTTGTGATGTTCTTCCTATATGCGCATCACATATACTACTGGGTAGACCTTGGTTATTTGACAAGAGAGTGTTGCATGATGGGTTTAGGAACACCTATGTGTTTCAAAAGGATGGTGAACGGGTTGTTTTAACTCCTATGTCACCAATTGAGGTATACAAAGCCCAGGAACAAATCAATAAAACTACTGGAAAGAAGTTTGTATTATTGGGGCAGAAGGAACTAGAAGACAACTTGCGTAGAGTGAAATAGTCACAAGAAATTCAGAAGCTTTATTAAAAGAGTTCTGTACGTCTCAAGAGGACTCAAAGGCAATCACGATTTCAAGGCAACAAGCATATGCAAACCAAAGATTTCAATCCAAGTGACTTTCAAAAATTCTCATCTAAAACAGAGGGCCCATTAGATTTGAGGGCAAATCTTTCATAGGCCCGAGGAAATGATGGGAATCAAACCAATGCAACAATAGGACCCATTACCTAAGCAAGAACTAAAGGACTACAAAGCTTAATAACATAGAGTCCTCTTTGATCAAATGGAACCCGAAGACATTCACATAGTGTCTTTATTTACTTTATATAATTGTTTTGTGTTTAATCAGGCATACTTGTCGGTATTACAAGAAGACGATCAAACACATTAACACTTAGCTTAGAGATGAGTCACGGTCCATGTTGAACTGAAATGGACCTAGAAGATCGGCCATGTGTTATGTAATTTGGACCGAAATGGAGCTAAAAGACCGACCATGTGTTATGTAATTTCCATTATGTGTTTTTCTATATTTAAGGCTTAGTATAAATCCTTGTAAAGGAGAACAACAAAGGCACTTTTGAACAATCATTTTACAACTGCTATTTTTTGCGTAGAAAAGGAGCACTCTTCTCTTCCATTTGACTCTTATCAATTTCTATCAAGGGATTGTGGCGAGTGGACTTGAATTGTTGTGAGTTACATCAACAATTGAAAGTTATTCCTAATTTCAACTAATGTGTTATATCTAGTAAGGAATTGGGAGCTTTATTTTATTCTTGTTTCACTTCAATTAGGGTTCATGTGCAATTAAGGTTTACGCCAATTTTGGTTACACAATTACTTAATTGAATCTTCAATTATGATTGTTAATTGGAATTGGATTTTGGCATATCACATGTACTAAGACTCTCCTTAATAAAACCTTTCTACAACAAACCATCTACTTGCCTCTTTAACTCTGCTTGCTTAGTAGGATTCATCCTATAATGGGGTAGGTAGGTAAGGCTGATTCGGGAACAAAGTCTATAGCATGTTGTATGTTGCGCATGAGCAGTAACCTATTATAAAGCTCATCTAGTGTAAGGTCTTTGAACTCCTCAAGTAAAGGTTTCACTTTTATAGGAATATCTAACTCCAACTCAAGAATACGCTCTTCAACTTCCTTAACCACTAAAGCATATAAAGTGAGCTCTTTAAACTCAAGCTCACTCAAAACATAGAAGGGTTTCTTGGAATCGATGATGCTGATTGAACCTTTATTGGTGCTAACCTTAAGTTATTTTGGCAATAAAGGACTAAACTTAAATTCTTACCATTGTGTATGAGCACATATGTATTAGCCCTACCATAATGAACCACATTTAAGTCATACAACCAAAGTCACCCTAAAAGGACATAAGTAATATCCATAGGTACTACATTACACCAAATTTTGTTTGTATATGTGGAAAAGTGTAAGGGAACTATACATCTCTAAGTAATAGGTAAGGTAGACTTATTTACCTAAGCTACCTTGTAAGGGTCGGAGCGTAGTTCAAATTTAAAACCTAGTAACCTATGAAACTACATTCATACTACTACCCTCATCAATGATTACTTTACAATTGTGACCATTACACTTCATGTAGATGTAGAATATGCTTGTTCATCTCTAATCATCCTCCTTCCTAAGCTAAGTAACAAGATACCTAACAATATTTAAATTGTCCTCATCACAATTTAAGCCCATTTCATCTTCTTTACTAGCACTCATTTCTGGAATATGATCTAATTCCTCATCATCCTCATTCTCTAATGGCTCCCCCTCCCCCACATAAAGGTTCCTAACTAGGCATTGGTAGGCAAAGTAGCCAAAACTATGACACTTATAACACTTTTAACTCAAGCTAACCTTTGAAATATCTACAATTATGTTCTTTCCTTTGGTGTTTTTATCCCGAATCATTGTAAGATTACTAGACCTAAGTGCTAGAGGGGCATTGCTAGTGGACCTATTAGATCTCTCACCAAGATTGTTACTTTTAAAGACTCACTCCCCAACTTGAGAGCTAAACCTCCTTTATTGTTTCAACCATTTTTCGATCTCTAAGGCTTGTTGGAAGGTTTTCTATAAGGTCTCATCATAGCGAGATTGAAGCTCTCTCTTAATGTCAGGACATAACCCATTTCTAAACCTAAAAAGCATCAACTCATGTGACTCTGGCTCATCACACCTAATCAAGAGCACATCAAAGCTAGCCATATATTCCTTAACTGTCATGATTCCCTACCTAAGGTTGATATATTATTGGTAAAGTTTATCCTAATAAGATAAAGGGATGTATTTCTCCTTCAATTTTATTCTTATCTCTACCCAATGCTTTATAGGTAGTTGTCCTAATCACAGAAGCTATCATTCTACATTAGTCCAGTACAGTTTAGCTTGACTAATTAATAGCATCTTAGCAAAATGCACTCTAAGGTTCTTAGGTATCCTATAGAAGTCAAAGTATTGTTCCATAGCAACTATCCAATCTGTTAAGATAGTCGAGTCAAGACTCCCATTGAATGTGGGAGGATCTACCTTAATGTACCTTGTGAAGTCATCGACAGAATTATCATAATGTGGATTTTCAAAGTTGATATCTACATAGTCATCTTCTTGGAAGTTCCTATGTGGCATCCTATGACGCACTAACTTGACTCTATAGACATTCTAAACTCTAGGATTCCTCTAACAGTGTCATCTAAGGGGTAGGTCCTCCTCTTAGTTAGGATTCCTATTTGAGGCTTGATTTACAATTTCTCCATCCTCATACTAACTGACAAGTGACCTAATAGCTTTTAAGACATCTATGTGACTTCAAAGGGTTTCTAATTGGTAATGTATTGTACCTATAGTAGTTGTAAGTTTACCTATCTTAGACATTATTTGATTCAATAATTCAATAATATTATTTTCCATAGGTAAATCCTCTCTAAAAGTTATACCACTACGAGTTTTTCTAGTATTGGACATTTTTTTTTCTTTTGGGTATGAAAATAGAAAGATTTTTTCTTTTTCAAGAAAGAATGCTAATCTAGGCTCTAATACCAAATTTGATGTAAGACAACGAAAGTAGAAAAATAACAAAATGTGAAAATTGCAGAAAAAACATAGAAAATAATGAGATTGCAGAAAAACATAGAAACTAACGAGAAAATTTAATTTAAACAATAATTATACTAAGAATGTTAAAAAAAATACCAAGAAATATTTTTTTTTATAAAAGGATATGATAATCTGGAAAAGATATATTCAACAGTCGCATACCACTAGATTTAGATGATGGCCTCACGCCATCCTTAATTTGTACAGCCTCACATCACATAATGAATTTTTTATGACCCCATAGTACCATAGGTTTGTACGGTCCCACACCACTCTTGATTTATATAACCTCACACAATACAGTGAATTTTAGACGATGGCCTCACATCATCCTTAGTTTGCATGGTGTTACACCATACGATGAATTTTGGAGAAATCACACCAACCTTTAAAGAAACAATACTATTTAATCAATGTTCAATTAATCAATATTTCAAGACCCTAAAAAAGATTACTATTTATATAAAGATAAGGACAATTATAGATCTTACAATCTAAAGAGAATATGATGGCTAATAATAGTCATCTAAAATAATAAAAGGAAACTAAAATATTTTCTTAAAATAAAATATAATAATATAACTAAACCTAATTAATGGGAATCAAACCAATGCATCTACAGAACCCATAATAAGAGTGAGAGCTAGAGGACTACAAAACTTGGCATCAAGAATACTTTTTGAACAATTGGAACCCCGAAGACATTCGCATAGTGTCTTTATTTTCTTTATATAATTTTTTTGTATTTAATCAGGTACATTAGTCGATATTATAGGACGGTGAGCATGGGTGATTCATGGACCTAATTGAATCAACAAAAAACTGGCCTTGCATTGTGCTTAATTGACCGAAGGAGAGCTTCAAGAACCGGCCCCTATGTAGCTATTTTTCTTTTGTTATTTTCCATATTTAGAACAAGTATAAATACTTGTAAAAAGGAACGCAAAGGGACTTTTACAACAATAATTTTACAACTGCTTTTTACGTGGAAAGGGAGCACTCTTCTCTTCCATTTGACTCTTATCAATTTCCATCAAGGGATTGTGGTGAGTGAACTTGAATTGTTGTGAGTTACATCAACAATTGAAAGTCATTCCTAATTTCAACTAGTGTGTTATATCTGCTAAGGAATTGGGAGCATCATTTCATTCTTGTTTCATGTCAATTAGGGTTCGTGTGCAATTAGGGTTCGTGCCAATTTTGGTTGCACAATTACTTAATTAAATCTTCAATAGGATTGTTAATTGGAATTAGATTTTGGCATATCATCTTTTGGTATCAGAGCTACGATTTGAGGAAGGAAATTACACGTGGGAATCGTTTGATTTGGGAATTTAGGGTTCTTGTTATGCCATTTAGCAATTGTTGTTGTGTGAAGTGAAATTGAGGAATAGTGTTCAATTGTGCAGTGACTACATTGGATTTAGCGGATTGAAGTTGAGGAAATTAGATCTCGGGTTCTTCCTGTAAGTTAGTTGCATGTAAGGTTGGAGATTTACTTCAATTTGATTCCATAATTGTGAATTTGTGTAGTAAATGTTCATTAATTTGCTCTGATTACAATATTAACTTGAGTAATTGAGGAAATTGTGCTGTGGGAGGTGTGTAGTGCCGTGAGGTATGTTGAGTCGTGGTTGAGTATGTGTTATGTCTTGAAGTGTGTTGAGCCGTGATTGAGTGTGTGTTGTGCCTTGAGGTTGTGTTATGTCGTGTGTGTGTGTTGTACCGTGAGAGTGTGTGTTGAATCATGGGTATATGTGAATTGTATCTTGAAGTGTTTGTGTGTGTATCGTGAAGAATGTATTTTGGTTGAAGGAATTGGTGTTATGGAGGTGTGATTATAAAAAAAAAAAAAAAAAAGGGGGGGGGGGGGGGGGGGGGTGGGGGGCGGTTGGAGGAGGTCAGGGCCATCGTGCTACAAGTGGAAGAAGAACAATTGCAGGATCTTACCACTATTGTTGCTACACTAGAAAGACAAGTTGATCAGATGACATTTTCACAACAACTAGTGGCAAATCCACAGGCACCCCTGCCTTAAGTAGCCCCTAATAATGCATATAGGAAAGGAGCAATTGGAGGAAATAGGGGTAGGAGAATAGGAGGAGATTATCATGCTTTTCGGGAGGAAATGGATGATAACTTTGAGGATGAACCTTATCATAACTGTGAGTTCAGGTCACCTAGGGGTCTGAAATATGTAAAGTTGCAAATGCCTTCATTTGCTGGAAGGGGTTTTGCAAAGGATTATCTAGACTAGAAAGATAAGGTAGAGAGCCTTTTTTAGTGTTATGAAATTAATGATCACACTCAGGTTTGTCTCGTAGTAGTAAAGTTTACAGGATATGCCGCCTTATAGTGGAAGAACCTTATAGCTAGTAGACAAAAGGATAGTGATGCTGAGATCTGTGCTTGGCAGGAAATGAAACGGGTTATGAGGAGGAGGTTTATACCAGAGTACTACAGGCATAAGTTATTCATGCATCTCCAAACATTGAGGCAAGGAGGCAAAACCGCTAATGAATATGTCTAGGAGTTTGAGACACTAATGATCAGATGTGGGTCAGTTGAACCTCTTGAACAGACCTTAGCGCGATTTGTGTCTGAGTTGAAATATGAAATTGCATATTGTGGAGCTACAAAGGTATGACACCTTTGATGAGGCCATTCTGTTAGCTCTGAAAGTGGAAAGGTAGAGGCGATCTAATCCATATCGAGCAACGAGTAACAAGTATGGAACCTCTACAAAACTGTGTAGTTCTAAGGGCAAACAGGTTGATAGAGGGGGGATACAGTAGAAAAATGAAAAAGAATGTAGTAGTGTCAGACAGTAGAGGGGAGAAAGAATTATCAAGGAAAGGAAACACAGTTGCAAGGAATGATAACAAACAGACTATAGTTGGGACATTAGGAGGACAGAACCGCCAATTAAATGTTTTAAATATCTGGGTTTTGGACATATGGCTACTCAGTGTCCAAACAGAAGGGTTATGACTACTATGGAGGTTAAGAGTGAAGAAGACGAGGAAGAAATACACGAGGCCACAAATCTGTCAGCTGTATTAGATGAGTATTATGGTGATGCAGATGCTGAGATACATGAGGGAATGATCAATATTTATCCATTAATGTATTACGTAGAGCGATGACTACCTTTTCTACTAATGAGGATGAGTAGAGGAAAATTTTATTTCACATCTCCTATAGGGTCCAAGGTAATCTCTATGCTCTTATTATTGATGGAGGTAGTTTTACTAATGTTGTGGCTACTTCATTAGTGACTAAATTGAAACTAGTCATAACCCCGCATCCCAAGCCCTATAAACTGCATCGGTTGAGTGAATAGGGTAGTTTACATGTCACTCAGAGGGCTAAGGTTCCTTTTAGCATAGGAGATAAGTACCGTGATGAGATTATTTGTAACATTCTTCCTATGTGTGCATCCCACATATTACTTGGCAGGCCTTGGTTGTATGATAGGAAAGTATTACATGATGGCTTTAGGAACACTTATGTATTACAAAAAGAGGGCAAGCGTATAGTGTTGAACCCCATGTCACCTTCTGAAGTACATGAGGCACAAAGGCAAATAAATAAGGCTAGGAAGAAGAAGACATTATTAGTGGGGCAGTATGAACTAGAGGAGGCCATAGAAGATGAGAGGCTAGTGTATATGCTGCAGATGAGATATGCATTAGAGGTAGATGAGCGTAAACAATTACCCCCTGTGGTAACTTAGGTATTGGATCAGTACAAAGATCTATTTCTAGATGAATTACTTGAGGGATTACCACCTCTAAGAGACATTGAGCATGCCATTGATTTTCAACCTGGATCAGGGTTACCAAATCAACCTACATATCGCATGAATCTTGAAGAGGCTAAAGAATTGAAGCATCCGGTGGATGAATTGACAGAACGGGGTCTTTTCAAAGTGAGTATCAGTCCTTGTACTATTCCTGCCCTTCTTGTTTCTAAGAAGGATAGCACATGGAGGATGTGCATTGATAGCAGAGCCATCAACAAAATCACCATCAAATACAAGTATCCCGTTCTTAGACTTGATGATATGTTAGATGAGCTACATAGTGCATGGGTATTCTCCAAGGTGGATCTTAAAAGTAGGTATCACCAAATTCGAATGAGGGAAGGAGATGAGTGGAAGACCGCTTTTAAAACATGCCATTAGTTATATGAGTAAATGGTCATGCCATTCGGTCTAATTAATGCCCCTAGTAATTTTATGAGGCTGATGACTCATGTAATGAAGAAATTTCTAGGAAAATTTGTTGTTGTTTATTTTGATGACATTTTGATTTACAGCAAAAACTTGGAAAATCATGTGGAACATTTACAAGCCATGTTTTTAGTATTGAGGGAGCAACAACTGTATGCAAATCTCAAAAAGTATTCTTTCTATCAAACTGAAGTAACATTTCTTGGATTTATTATAATTGGTTTTGGTGTCATAGTAGATGAAGAAAATGTGAGGGCTATTAGGGATTAGCCAACACCAAAATTAGTATTAGTTTTACCTAGTTTTGACAGAATTTTTGAATTGGAGTGTGATGCCTCAAGGGTAAGGATTGGTGTTATGTTGATGCGGGATAAAAAGCTCATTGCTTATTTCAATGAAAATTTGAGTGGTATACCTTTAAACTACTCAATATATGACAAGGAGTTCTATTCCTTAGTGAAGGTGTTGATGACATGGCAACATTATCTTCTTCCTAAGGAATTCATTATTTTTACAAATTATGAGTCACTGAAACACTTCAAAGGTCAACAACATCTAGCAAAACACTAAGCCAAATGGGTAGAGTTTTTAGAGAGTTTTTCCTATGTGATTAAGTACAAGAAAGGAAACACGAATGTTGTAGCTGACACCTTGTCATGCAGGTATATGTAAACACCCCATTTTTGCCCTAAGAATCAATAATAATCAATTTCTAATTTTTCCAATTTTTTTCCATATTTTTCTCTAATTTAGAAAAAATAATAAAAATATTCAAAAAATAAAAATAAATAGGAAAACACATCAATTTTGAAAAATGATTTCAGAAATGGCAATAATAAGGAATAAATAATTTTTAAAAATTTTTGAAATTTCAAAAAAAATAAAAAAATCGCATTGCATATATGCAATTTGCGAAATAAAGAAAATCAGGAAAATGGGCTAGCTCAGCTGGTCCGAGCCATGGTCAGGCAGGCGCACGCGGGTGCGAGGTCCAGGGTTTGAAACGCGGGGGAAGCAGATTCCGCGTTTTGCAATTTTTCTTCATCGCCTAAGACACATGGCAGCATCTGATTAGCTGGAGCGAACGCACGCGCCGGGCGCGTGATCGTCTTCAACCTCGGTCTGAGATCGCCGGCGAAGAGAAAAATCCGAATTTCGGCTGTTTCGATTCGATTTTTTGCACAAATCCAACAGATCTTCAACAAAATTGAGATAAACATCATCCAATTAGAATCAAATCTCAACAAATCGATGGATTTACACGAATCGGAGTTGGTTCGTTTAACCGTAAATCCGATTTTCCTCGATCGATGGAAATCCGAGCTTATCCAGCTCAATTTCGAACGCCTATAAATAGAGGATGAAGTGGAGAAGCAGGATGACAGATCAAAAGCGAGAGAAAGTGAGAGAAAAGAGAGAATCAAAGTCCGCCGGAGGAGTTCGAAACCGCGACTGCCGATCAAGAGTTGGGCAACCACCAGGAGGCGTTTCTGGAGCAAACCATCGCCAGCATTGGATTCCTCACCCTCGATAACCTAGGATTCGACACCTCAACCGCTGCAAAAGGCCGCCGAAACGCCGTCAACGAGCACTCCCCGCCGCCGTGTCCGACCGCTTCGACCTGATCGGCTTCGACCTGATCCGACCCGACCGACCCAACCCGCGCACCGACCCAAATCCAGGTAAGTCAGATTTTTTCGATTTTCTTTAATTTATCAATTATTTGTTATTTATTTACTTATGTGTTATTTATATTTCAATAAGTAGAAAAAAATGTTAGAAATTAAATCTTTAGGATTTAATGATATAAAAATAAAAATATAATTATAATTATAAAAAATAAAAATATAGAAAATAATAAAAATATTAGAAAAATGATAATAAAAGTTTAGGTGTTAAAATAGGATAGATAAGAATCTAGGAGGAAAATTTTTAGTAAAACAAAAATTCATAAAAATTATAAAAAAATAATAATAATTATAAAAATAATAAAAAATTATAAAAATCATGAAAACTCATAAAGATTATAAAAGATTATAAAAAATCATAAAAATTATAAAAAAAATTAATAAAAAATCATAAAAAAATAATAAAATTTATAATAGTAGAAATAAGTTGAAAAATAGAAGAAAAATGAGTTTTATCACTTAGAAAAATTATTTTCTCAAATAAATCCAAAATTGATGTTTTCCCTTAAAATTATTTTCAAAAAAATCAAATTAAAGCTTAGGCTTAGATTTTTTAGAAAAAATCCTAAAATGGTAAAAACATAAATCAAAAGAGATCTCACAATTAAAATTCACAAACACACTAAATCTTTTCAGGAAAAGCGAACTACGGCTTGTTTGATCCTAAATAGCAGGTACGTAGGCACCCATTTGGGGCAACCTTAAAAAGAATAAAAAAATCATTTTTTTAGAATAATTGACTCAAAAACACAATAAAAGGCAACAAAAATAAAATAAATTGGGATAATTTTAGGAGATTAGGTGGTAAACTTAGGTTTTAATAGGTTAGCCTCCGAACTTAGAAACTCTGGTTTTCCCTTTTCCTCTTTTCACAAAAATGAGAAGAGGAAATCACGACGATTAGTGGTCCAAATTAAGACTAATCCGCTCCATTAGTTTTAATTCAATTTTTCCCAACCACAGTTGGGTGGCGACTCCAAAATAAACGAAATTCCTAACTCAAGTCGAGGATCTACATTAGATGAGCACAAAGTCTAGTATAGATCGGATTAGGAATGGGAAATTCAAAAATTAGACTCGACAGGATGGCAACTCTACTAGGGACTCATTCCAGTAGGCTAGCCACCTGAATCTCCTCAAATTGTTCCTTTTTCTTTAAGAAATGTCTTTCGATTATTCTGTTGCTAACTTTTCAGGAATTAGCTAGATTTATGATTCGGTTTTGAGTCTGCATGCATACATTTGTGTGAATAGATGCGGTCGAATCCGGAACGTCCTAGGACCCTAAGACGAGGAGCCATTGTGTAGGTTTTGAGCGAAGTGAGTTGATCACCGTTCGGGACCGATTAGGCTACCCCACCTAATGCTTCGATATGGCCTGAGATCCATTTCTCTGAGAATGCGGGAGGCCATAGAGATTAGGAACCAGTTAGAACCAACCTACTTGCATACATAAAGTCATGGGTTGACAATTGATGATAATGTAATATTTGTTATTTTGTTCATGGAGTTCGGATCTATTTCCCTATAATATTTTCATAGTTCTGGTTGTAATTAGGAAATTTCTTGTTATAATAGATGACTAGTACCGCAGTCGACCGCCTCCTCCGCAAAGAGATCCGGGTGTACAAACCTTTGGACCCAAAGCTGGTACTGGACCACTGGTTTACCTTGTACAATCCAAAGGAGCAGGCCTTCATCCAGCAGAAAATAGGGCCCATCCTCTCACTAACGAAGATGGAGGTGAATTTGCCTTTGGTATGGGCCATGCTCCAGTTATGGGAAATCGAGCCCGCAGCTTTCTTTATCAAGCCTCATGAAATCACCCCTACCCTGGAAGAGTACACCCAGTTGCTACAGGCTCCAGCATTAGCCGATCAAATCTATGTGCCAGATCTCGAGGCCGGGCCAGCCAGTACTTTCAGCAGACTGCTGGGTATCCGCAAAACAGCAATCAACAAAGCCTTGGAAGCTCAGCTGGAGAAGACCCAAGCCAAAGTCAAAGAATTTCCACAACAGAAGACCAAGAAAGCTAGGAAATAGATTATCATTGTACTCTTTCGTTTGTTTTAAGTATCGGACTCCAAAGTTTTGATATTAATAAAAATAAAGTTTCAATATTACATCATCAATCAATTGTTGGCCCCTTTTTATTTTTAGCATCCGTGTGATACATGCATCACATTTGCATACATTATACTAAAAAAGAAAAAAACAATGCGCGCCAAGTATTAAAGATAGCTTCCAAACAACTGAATCTTCCCAGAAGACCAATTTAGATCCTTTCAAGAACCAGAATGGCAAACAGTGGCAACAACAGCGACAACCACAATAAGACCAGCACTGACTACGAAGAAGCACAAGCCAGAGGTGTCAAAGGCAAAATAAAAGAGAAGCCAAGCAACACCCCGATGTGCATTCCACCCCTCCAGCAATCTTTCAGACAAGCAACAGTCATTCAAGAGCCTCAGATAAGCGAAGATGACGTCAGCAATGGGAGCCCAACCCCCCGCACGTCCAATCAGCATCCAGCTCTGAATAATTGGTTCTGTTATCCTATTGATAACTCTAGGTCAGCTTAAGGATAGAGAACAATTGTTAAAAAAAATTATTGAGACTTCTTTTATAATTCAATTACAGTTTGTCTTACTTATATACATGCTTTCATTTTACTTTACCCAGATCTCCCACCATCGAACATCAAGGATATTTCGCGCAGGTAGAAAATATAAACGTTGATATCGTTTCCAACGTTGTTGGGTCAGTTGTTGAAGGTGATATCCTTGACCATGAAATAATACAAGAAAATTGGCAAAAACATGAACAAATCGGAATTTCAATCGACGAGCCGGTGGAGACAGTAAATCTAGGAAGCATGGAAAAACCTAAAAACCTCAAAATCGGGACCAGTTTAAGTGCCGAGCAAAAGTGTGAGATAATTGAGCTATTAACAAAATATGCAGATATGTTTACCTGGTCATATGGCGACATGTCAGGACTAGACCAATCAATAGTGGTTCATAGGCTTCCCACAAGGGAAGATGTCAAACCTAAAAAACAAAAAATGAGAAGATTTAGGCCTGACATCTTACTAAAGATTAAAGAAGAAGTCAAGAAACTGCTAGAAGTAGGGTTCATCGAAGTATCCGATTACCCGGAATGGGTGGCAAATATAGTCCCTGTTATGAAAAAGAATGGAAAAGTACACGTATGCGTAGACTTCCGGGACTTGAACCAAGCTACGCCAAAGGATAACTTCCCCCTACCTCACATTGATGTTTTAGTGGACAACACTGCGGGAAACCATCTTTTCTCATTCATGGACGGTTTCTCAGGATATAATCAAATAAAAATGGCTGAAGAAGATAAAACCAAAACAACTTTCATCACAATGTGGGGAACTTTATGTTACAAAGTCATGCCCTTCGGTTTGAAAAACGTCGGGGCAACGTATCAGAGAGCTATGGTCGCGATACTTCATGACATGATGCATCGAGAGGTTGAAGTATACGTCGACGACATGATAGCCAAATCTAAGGAAGGAGAAAGCCATATAAATATCCTGAGGAAATTGTTTAAGCGACTAAGAAAATTCCAGCTCAAGTTAAACCCAGAGAAATGCACTTTCAGGGTCACAATGGAGAAATTGTTAGGGTTTGTCATAAGCCAGGAAGGCATTAAAATCGATCCTGACAAGGTAAAGTCTATATTAGAGTTACCTTCCCCACGCTCCGTTAAAGAAGTAAGAAGCTTACTGGAAAGATTAAATTATATAGTTCGTTTTATCTCACAGCTTACCGATAAATGCCGGCCACTATTCCGTCTGTTGAAAAAGAATGCCACCATAGAATGGGACGACGAATGCGAAAAAGCATTCAGGATGATCAAAGACTACCTTATAAAACCTCTGGTCTTGATAGTCCCGAAGCAAGGAAAACCCTTATTCTTATACCTCACTATACTCCCTGAATCCATGGGATGCGTGTTGAGGCAGAAAGATTAAGAAGGAAGAGAGCGTTCCATATATTACTTGAGCAAGAAATTCACAGATGGGGAACAGAGGTACTCAGAGGTGGAGAAGACTTGTTGTGCTCTAATTTGGGTCATGCACCGACTAAGGCAATACACCCTTTACTATCATATTGAGCTGCTGACAAGACATGATCACTTAAAATACTTGGCAGAGAAACCAGCTTTGATAGGGAGAATCTCTAAATGGCAAATGCTTCTATCCGAGTTTGACATCACATACATAAATCAGAACTCGATGAAAGGGCAAGCCTTAGCCCACCAATTGGCAGAACACCCTGTCGAGGCAGATTCCCAAGAAATACAAGCCCAATTCCCGGACGAAAATATATTAATAGTGGAAGATACACCAGTAGAAGACTTTGGGATAGAGCAGAACCCAAAGTGGAAATTGTTTTTCGATGGAGCTGCCAACGTATTCGGTTGCGGGATCGGGGCAGTATTGATATCCCCAGACGACACACAATTCCCTGCAGCGACAAGACTCACATTTCCGTATACCAATAATATCGCAGAATATGAGGCATGCATTCTTGGCCTCAAAATGGCCTGCCAAATGGAAATCCGTGAATTAGAAGTATACAGAGATTCATCACTCATCATACTACAGAAAAGAGGGGAATACAAGACTAAAGATCCCAAACTAGTACCATATCATCGACATTTGACAGAGCTGATCGAAGAATTCAAGGCAATCACTTTCACATATATCCCGAGAACTCAGAACCAGTTTGCAGACGCACTTGCCACACTAGCATCTATGATCCAGATAACAGGGGGAGCCGAAGTCCAACCGATGAAAATAGACGTTGAAAATCGGCCCGCTTACTGTTTAGCAATTGAAAAAGCACAAGACGACAAGCCCTAGTATCACGACATCAAGAACTTTCTCCAAGAGAGTAAATATCCTGAAATGGATAGCAAGAATGACCAAAGAACACTCAGAAGGTTAGCAAGCCATTTCTTATTAAGTGGGGCTATACTTTACAAGAGATCATCTGATACCACCTTGTTAAAATGTGTGGACAAAAATGAAGCCTGCAAACTAATGAAGGAAGTACATTAGGGAGTATGTGGACCTCATATGAACGGCTACATGTTGGCCCAACAAAATATGAGGTTAGGATACTATTGGTTAACCATGGAATCGGATTGCATAAAATATGTCAAGCACTGCCATCTATGTCAAATATACGCAAACCGGATAAATGCTCCGCCCAATGAGCTACACTTGTTGACAGCACCATGGCCTTTCTCCATGTGGGGAATCGACATAATTGGCCCAATCACTCCGACAGCATCCAATGGCCACAAGTTTATACTGGTAGCAATCTATTACTTCACCAAATGGGTAGAAGCTTCGTCATATGCCAATGTCACAAAAGGGGTGATAGTCCGCTTCTTGAAAAGGGACATAATAGCCCGATATGGAGTTCCTGAGTCCATTATCACCGACAACGGTACCAATCTTAATAACAAGTCGATGACAGGTTTATGTCAACAATTCCGCATAAACCATAGAAATTCAACTCCCTACCGACCTCAAATGAACGGGGCAGTAGAAGCAGCTAACAAGAATATCAAAAAGATCATCGAGAAAATGACAACTACTTACAAAGATTGGCACGAAATGTTACCATTTGCTCTCATGACTTATAGGACTTTAATAAGAATATCTACTGGAGCTACCCCATATTCATTAGTATATGGTACTGAAGCAGTGCTACCAGTCGAAGTCGAAATACCATCATTCAGAATCCTGTCAGAAACTCAGTTAACTGAATTCGACTGGGTAAAGAAGAGGCTTGATCAGTTGAATCTGATTGATAAAAAAAGACTTACCGCACTATGTCATGGCCAGTGTTACCAACAAAGGATGGCCCGAGCATTTAACAAGAAGATGAGACCCCGATACTTCAAAGAAGGAGATCCGGTACTAAGGTAGGTTCTCCCTAATGCCCAGGACTCTAGAGGAAAATTCACCTCAAACTATGAAGGTCCTTATGTGGTAAAAAAGGTTCTGTCAGGAGGTTCTCTGATACTGATTCAAATGGATGGTCCGGAATTGAGAGACCCCATTAACACAGATGCTGTAAAGATGTACTATCCTTAGGCAAGGGAATTGAAATTTTGCCAATGTTTATGAAAGCCAATGTTCGATACAAATTTCGTTGAGTCGAATTTTTACTTTTTACAAGCAACGTTAATATCCCTGAATGGTCAATAATCCCAACCAATTCTCATTACAACAAATATTCCTAAACACATTAGCCATTACTTCACCCATGAATGATAAACACTAAAATGATAACGAATCTCAATAAATTTTGTAATATAATTCTATCTACTTTTGAGCATTAGAACCTAGTGCATTAGTAGGACAACATTACCGTCAAAAGAGCCATGCGCACAAGAAAGGAAGCACATCAAAGATTTTCAACCCCGCGTCAAGATAAGAAGAAGTGAAGCAGAAGCAAACTAGCGCGAAGGTTCAGTTGTTTGGTTGCTATCCACGATAAATTGGCAAACATATTAAAATGAATAACTATCATCATATCATGAAAAGCATCACATCATTTAGCTCAGTCAGTAGAAGCATATTCAGAAGCATAAGATGAGTCAACCCATAGTGGGGCACTTGTCTAAACATCCCCTTTAATAGGGTAGTCAGCCCAAAGAGGGGCACTTCCCTAGATCTCCTCCTAAGGTCAGCCTATAAAGGTACCTTTCAAGACATTTATTCCTGCCATAGGTTAGTCAGTCCACATTGGGGCACTTTCCTGAACATCCTCTCTTAGGGTCAGCCCATAAGGGCACCTTTTTGAGACATTTTTATCATAGGTTAGTCAGCCCATAGAAGGGCACTTTCCTAGATATCCCCTTTTAAGGTCAGCCCACAAGGGCACGTTTTTTAAAACATTTCTTTATGTCATAGGTTAGTCAGCCCACATTGGGGCACTTCCCTGAACGTCCTCTCTTAGGGTCAGCCCATAGGGGCACCTTTTTGAGACATTTCTGTCATAGGTTAGTTAGCCCATGGAGGGGCACTTTCCTAGACATCCTCTTTTAAGGTCACCTCACAAAGGCACCTTTTCGAAAACATTTCTCTATGCTATAGGTTAGTCAGCCCATAATGGGGCACTTTCTTAAATATCTGGTCTCAAGGTCAGCCCATAGGGGCACTTTTTGAGACATTTCCCCCAGGGTCGTTAGTCTAAGAAGACACTTCCCGCTATAGATCAGTCAGCCCAAAGAAGGGACACTTTCCTAGACACCCTATCGATTAGTTAGCCCAAATGGGCACTTTTCGAATCCCTCGATTAGTTAGCTCAGAGGAGCACTTTTCGAACCCCTCGATTAGTTAGCTCAAAGGAGCACTTTTCGAATCCATCGATTAGTTAGCCCAAAGGAGCACTTTTCGAATCCCTCGATTAGTTAGCTCAAATGAGCACTTTTCGAATCGATCGATTAGTTAGCTCAAAGGAGCACTTTTTGAACCCCTCGATTAGTTAGCCCAAATGGGCACTTTTCGAATCCATCGATTAGTTAGCTCAGAGGAGCACTTTTCGAATCCCTCAATTAGTTAGCTCAGAGGAGCACTTTTCGAATCCCTCGATTAGTTAGCTCAAAGGAGCACTTTTCGAACCCCTCAATTAGTTAACTCAAAGGAGCACTTTTCAAATCCATCAATTAGTTAGCTCAGAGGAGCACTTTTCGAATCCATCGATTAGTTAGCCCAAAGGGGCACTTTTCGAATCTATCGATTAGTTAGCTCAAAGGTGCACTTTTCGAATCTATCGATTAGTTAGCTCATATGGGCACTTTTCGAATCTATCGATTAGTTAGCTCAAAGGAGCACTTTTCGAATCCATTGATTAGTTAGCCTAAAGGGGCACTTTTCGAATCTATCTATTAGTTAGTTCAAAGGAGCACTTTTCGAATCTATCGATTAGTTAGCTCAAAGGGGCACTTTTCGAATCCCTCGATTAGTTAGCTCAAAGGAGCACTTTTCGAATCCCTCGATTAGTTAGCTCAAATGAGCACTTTTCGAACCCCTCAATTAGTTAGCTCAAAGGAGTACTTTTCGAATCTATCAATTAATCAGCTCATAGGAGCACTTTTTCAAACTTTTGATGACCGATTAGTCAGCTCATAGGAGCACTTTTCGGAGGTATTTTTCCAAACAGTCGCTAGTCTAGTCAGACGCTTCTGTTGACGGGTGGCCAGCTCATAAAGGCGCTTCCTAAGATAATCTTCTCTTCAAGGTTGCTAGTCTGATAAGACGCTTCCTATCATCAGTTATTCCACACTCCTAAACAATGCTTGAGATGTTTCCTATCGCTAATTAGTCAGCCCATAGAGCACTTTTGGGAGGATACATTACTCTAAATTGTTAAGACCATTTCAGACTCGTGGGATTATTAGTTCTTGGAGTATTTTCCTACCAGAAACCAAATTTCAGGTAACCAGCCAAACCAAGGCGTTATCTGTTCAATCAAGAGGCCAAAAATGGCGTCTTTCTTGTCTTTGTAATTAAGTTTTTCAAACTTTACTACAAAGAGGGGCAGCTGTAAACACCCCATTTTTTCCCTAAGAATCAATAATAATCAATTTCTAATTTTTCCAATTTTTTTCCATATTTTTCTCTAATTTAGCAAAAATAATAAAAATATTCAAAAACTAAAAATAAATAGGAAAACACATCAATTTTGAAAAATGATTTCAGAAATGGCAATAATAAGGAATAAGTAATTTTTAAAAATTTTTGAAATTTCAAAAAAAATAAAAAAATCGCATTGCATATATGCAATTTGCAAAATAAAGAAAATCAGGAAAATGGGTTAGCTAAGTTGGTCTGAGCCACGGTCAGGCAGGCGCATGCGGGTGCGAGGTTCGGGGTTCAAAACGCGAGGGAAGCAGATTCCGCGTTTTGCAATTTTTCTTCATCGCCTAGGACACGTGGCAGTATCTAATTGGCTGGAGCGAACGCACGCGCCGGACGCGTGATCGTCTTCAACCTCGGTCCGAGATCGCCGGCGATGAGAAAAATCCGAATTTCGGCCGTTTCGATTCAATTTTTTGCACAAATCCAACAAATCTTCAATAGAATTGAGATAAATATCATCCAATTGGAATCAAATCTCAACAAATCGACGGATTTACACGAATCGGAGTTGGTTCGTTTAACCGCAAATCCGATTTGCCTCGATCGGTGGAAATCCAAGCTTATCCAGCTCGATTTCGGACGCCTATAAATAGAGGATGAAGTGGAGAAGCAGGATGACAGATCAAAAGCGAGAGAAAGTGAGAGAAAAGAGAGAATCAAAGTCCACCGGAGGAGTTCGAAACCGCGACCACCAATCAAGAGTTAGGCAACCACCAGGAGGTGTTTCTGGAGCAAACCACCGCCACCATTGGATTCCTCACCCTCGATAACCTAGGATTCGATACCTCAACCGCTGCAAAAGGCCACCAGAACGCCGTCAACAAGCACTCCCCGCCACCGTGTCCGACCGCTTCGACCCGACCCGCTTCGACCCGGCCGACCCGGATCCAGGTAAGTCAGATTTTTCAGATTTTCTTTAATTTATTAATTATTTGTTATTTATTTACTTATTTGTTATTTATTTACTTATGTGTTATTTATATTTCAATAAGTAGAAAAAAATGTTAGAAATTAAATCTTTAGGATTTAATGATATAAAAATAAAAATATAATTATAATAATAAAAAATAAAAATATTAGAAAAAATGATAATAAAAGTTTAGGTGTTAAAATAGGATAGATAAGAATCTAGGAGGAAAATTTTTAGTAAAACAAAAATTCATAAAAATTATAAAAAATTAATAAAAATCATAAAAATTATAAAAAAAATAATAAAAAGTTAAAAAAATAATAAAAAATAATAAAATTTATAATAGTAGAAATAAGTTGAAAAATAGAAGAAAAATGAGTTTTATCACTTCGAAAAATTATTTTCTCAAATAAATCCAAAATTGATGTTTTCCCTTAAAATTATTTTCAAAAAAATCAAATTAAAGCTTAGGCTCATATTTTTTAGAAAAAATCCTAAAATGGTAAAAACATAAATCAAAAGAGATCTCACAATTAAAATTCACAAACACACTAAATCTTTTCAGGAAAAGCGAACTACGGCTTGTTTGATCCTAAATAGCAGGTACGTAGGCACCCATTTGGGGCAACCTTAAAAAGAATAAAAAAATCATTTTTTTAGAATAATTGACTCAAAAACACAATAAAAGGCAACAAAAATAAAATAAATGGGGATAATTTTAGGAGATTAGGTGGTAACCTTAGGTTTTAATAGGTTAGCTTCCGAACTTAGAAACTCTGGTTTTTCCTTTTTCTCTTTTCACAAAAATGAGAAGAGGAAATCACGACGACTAGTGGTCCAAATTAAGACTAATCCGCTCCATTAGTTTTAATTCAATTTTTCCCAACCACAGTTGGGTGGCGACTCCAAAATAAACGAAATTCCTAACTCAAGTCGAGGATCTACATTAGATGAGCATAGAGTCTAGTATAGATCGGATTAGGAATGGGAAATTCAAAAATTAGACTCGACAGTATGTACTTATCACCTCTCTATGATCTAAACTGCTTTGATTTGAATTGATGAAGGAATAGTATTTGCATGATAAGTTCCTGAAATTAATTGTTGATAGATGTTCTGGAGGAAAGATAGTTTATGGGTATTATATGATAGATGGTTTTCTGTATAAGGCAGGAAAATTATGTATACCCCATGGGTCTATTAGAGAGTTGTTGGTGATGGAAGCTCATGCTGGAGGATTATCTGGTCATTTTGGTGAAAAGAAAACTTTAGAGTTATTGAAGGAGCATTTTTACTAGAGGGGTATGATGAAGGATGTCCACGAGGTATTGAAAAGGTGTGGTGTCTATAAGAGGGCAAAGGGAAAGAAAGGAGCTCAGGGTGAATATATGCCTTTGCCTTTACCTACACAACCCTGGACTGATATTAGTATGGATTTCATTTTGGGTCTACCTAAGACATAGAGAGGAAAGGATTCCATTATGGTTGTTGTTGATCGCTTCAGCAAAATGTCACATTTTGTGCCTTGTCACAAAACGGATGACGCACTTTTTATAGCTAACCTTTTTGTACAGGAAATTGTAAAACTATATAGTGTTCCACACAACATAGTATCTAACAAAGACACTAAGTTTCTTAGCTTTTTCTGGAAGACACTGTGGAAAAGACTTGGTACTAAACTCATGTATAGTACCTCGTGCCATCCCCAAATGAACGGTCAAATGAAGGTTGTTAATCGTACTCTTGGTGCCTTACTAAAAGCAACGGTTGGCAAGAATTTCACTGATTGGGATTTGTGTCTACCTATTTTTGAGTTCGCTTACAATAGGTCAATTCATAGTTCAACCAGTAAGTCTCTCTTTGAAGTCGTGTATGGCTATAATCCTACTCTTGCATTGGATTTAATAGTTAATCTGGCAACAAAGGAATAAAGCTTGAGTGGAGTAGAACGAGCCAAGGAGATTCAGAAACTTCATCAAAGGACATCTGAACACCTTTAGAAAACTTAAGAACAGCAGAAACTTCACGGCAACAAAAATAGAAAAACCAAAATCTATAATCCAGGTGATCTTGTCTAGATTAATCTCAGCAAAGATAGGTTTCCTCATAAGAAGTCACAAAAGCTTTCACGCAGAGCAAATGGACCTTTCAAAGTTATAAAGCGCATTAACAACAATGTATACAGGTTAGAATTGCTAGAAGGATATGGCATATCGGCTACATTTAATGTTGCAAATCCATCGCCTCATATACCAGATGATATTCATGAAGACCTATCAGATTTGAGGGCAAATCTTCCACCAGCTCGAGGAGATGATGGGAATCAAACCAATGTATCTACAGGACCCATAACAAGAGCGAGAGTCAGAGCACTACAAAACTTAGCATCGAGAATACTTTTTGAACAATTAGAACCCAAAGACATTCACATAGTGTCTTCATTTTCTTTATATAATTGTTTCATATTTAATCAAGTACATTTTTCGGTATTATAAGACAGCGAGCAAGCACACTAGTGCTTGGTTTGTGGGTGATTCACGAACCTAATTGAATCAACAAAAAACCGGCCTTACATTGTGCTCAATTGACCTAAGGAGAGCTTCAAGAACCGACCCCTATGTAGCTATTTTTCTTTTGTTATTTTCCATATTTAGAACAAGTATAAATACTAGTAAAAAGGAACACAAAGAGACTTTTACAACAATAATTTTACAACTGCTTTTTGCATAGAAAGGGAGCACTCTTCTCTTCCATTTGACTCTTATCAATTTCTATCAAAGGATTGTGGCAAGTGGACTTGAATTGTTGTGAGTTACATCAACAATTGAAAGTCATTCATAATTTCAACTAGTGTGTTATATCTAGTAAGGAATTGGGAGCTTCATTTCATTCTTGTTTCATGTCAATTAGGGTTCATGTGCAATTAGGGTTCGTGCCAATTTTGGTTGCACAATTACTTAATTGAATCTTCAAATAGGATTGTTAATTAGAATTAGATTTTGGCATATCACTAATAATATGAATAAAATAACTAAATATAAAAATCTCCATACCATATGAGCCAACATGAATTTCTACACATATATCTGTAATCCCCATCAAAATGTCAATATGTTACTGAGAGTTTGAGTCATTAAACAATCTGGTGTGTCAACTAGATGTCAACATGAAACGTGTTGACATGTGCAACAGAATATGGCACGTGCAATGTGCATATTGACATTCATTCCTGCAGATATCAACACTTAACTAACTTATGAGGACGGCATACAATTGTACAACAACTATCGACATCCACAAGGCTAGATGCGCTCATGTACAAAAAAAGACACCTCTCTGGAGCTACATGTCGACATACGACCCTATCATTGCCAACATCTAGCATAGAGACTGGAAATTTCAAGGTTCTTATTGTGCCATGAATGTCCACATTTATAGGGGAGCTTGTCAACATGTAGAGTCCAAGAGGTCTATGATGTGTAAATCTTGACATCGAAACTTACAATTGTCGACCAACGTAATGAACACTACATAATAAATTTTATTTGCTTTCATCTTTCTCTATCTCATATTTACAAGTGCTTAATGAATGTTAATGAATACTTAAAGAGTTATTACCCTATCATTCAAGTGGAGTGATTCACAATTTCCTTCTTTATCAAGGGAAAAAAAAAAAAAACGTACACAAGAGCAATACTCCCTTTGCAAGGAAATGATATGCTGAAAATAAACGAAATAGTATTACTGTCCTTACATAAGATAACAGGAAAGGTGAACAACAGCGAAGGCTTTTATAAATGCTACAGATATTTAAGTAACTAAATGGAGTGAACGAGAACCTCGAAGCCAAGAGTCAGAAATAGATGCAGACAATCCTTGCTTAAGCGGTACTAACCTGTACTATGAACTTTAAAGTTGCATGTAAAGTGTCGATGGAAAAATATGTATTCCAATTAGTTTCACCATCACATTCCAACTTGCAAGCGGTGTTAGTGAGGTGCAAGTGGTCGCTAGCTCCATCACCCATGAATATATCCTCCCTAACTCACTCCACTTTAATCATCATTTTCTCGAACTTCAACAATAGTCAAGCCTTTTTTAAGTAATATAGATGTTTGAAAGATGGCTGAAGTGGAGCATACCAAGGAGGTGATAATTCTTGGAAAGTGAGAAACCGCGACAACCTATCCCATCCGATGATGAAGTGTAATTTTACGCTGTATTATAGGTCAAAAAAAAAAACTATACTTATATGCAGCTCAATGCGACATGTCAAATGCATAAAAGTTTAAAAATGAAGAAAGAAAGTTAGCTTAAATGGATTGTACGTTATTTCATTTTTTATTTTTTTTTGCCTTGTTTTTATACTATTTTTATTTTTAAATTCTTCTACTTGTAACCCAAAAAAAAAAGTTGGACACAATGCAAACATACAATGGAAAAAGGAAGCCTAACTTCACGAGTCAAAGCCGAACAATGAATTAGATGACCTATCCATTTGAAAACGAAATGGATTGCACATCCCCAGGGAATCGTGACCCTAGACACATAGGACAAAGGGAGACATATTTTCAATTTCAATTTCTATCATAAGGAAAGGGAAGATTATATTCATCCCCCTTCTATAGGCAAATGGATATAGCACATCATCATAGGGAGGTCATCTGGACTTTTGGGGGCTTGTCTTCAATTTCTTTCAGAATCACGAGAAGGACCACGCTTTACCTTTACCATTGAGTGACCACCTAAAGGGCTTGTGAAGGGTAGCATGTCCTCCTTTTCTTCCTCTTAAAAATGATGGAACAACACAATAAAGGATCACTTTTCTTTTCTCCCAGCCGCAATTAGAATAGTATAGAGAGGAGATTGAGCTTAGCTTTTAGTATTTTGAATAAGAGGGGCACCCACATTTTCGATTTAGTTTTAGTATTTCTCTATGGATTCAAGTATGAGAACAAGTAGAGGCACATTTTGTACTTGAATCCAACATGGGAACGTCAAGATAAGATTGCTTTCATTTCCTTTTTTCTTTTATATGGAAAGTTTTTTTTTTCTTTTATTCTTATTGTGCTTATTCAAGATTACGAATTGAACACTTAATGTTGGATTATTAATAGGTTGATCATGTTATTTATCTATTGAGCACTGTTGGGTTGAAGTGTCAATTCTTTATCACTGAGCATATGTTTTTATTGTAATAAAATGCATGTTAGATTAGGATTATGTTTGAGAAAAAAAAAATCTAATCAATTTCCATGACTGGCTAACTAGGATTAGAAATTGATATAGGAATATGCAATCTAATCTAATTAGCATTTAGGAATTTAAAAAAGATTAAATTGGGTAACCTGGGTATTAATTCACTTTGCAAAAAGGGTTTTTCATCTATTTCTTAATTATTCAAAAACTAAATTAGGTAATGATTTGGCACATGCAACACGTGTTAAGCTAATATCATGATCACAACTCTAAATGATTCTCTAACCATTTGGTCATGATCGTATTCATTAAAGCCATTGGACAACTATATTTGTTAGAGTTGTTTAGTTTTGCATAACTATAGATAAGGCTATTATAACCGCATACTTTCTTTCTCCTTCTTTTTTTTTATTTATTTATTTACTTTTTATCATAAGCATGAATACTCACTGCTTGCACAGCCAGTACAGTCATTGCTAGCTTTTGCATTTAAAAGTAATTTTTCTTAAAATGTGCATTTATAGTTGTTAGTGTTCGGATCACATTTATCTCGAGAAACTTACCCCTTTTCTTTAAAAAAAAAAAAATTTCAGTCCAGTCCTCGTTGTGAGCCTATAACTCCTGAGCCCATTAACGACTTTGCAACTTATGGCATACTCACAAGCCTTGGAAGAATTATATTGCGGATTTCAGTGCACAAGATCGGTCGTAGAGAACAACTACAATTTTAGATGCTTCGAGAAAAGGGAGAAAAATAAAAAATGCTTCTGATAAAATGGTAAAGCTGAAACTGAAGGAAGGAAACTACAATTTTACGAAAGCTAAGATTATCCTTCGTTACTATCTTTGCAACTTATAGCATACTCACAAGCCTTGGAAGACATCAAATAATTCAATATTTGCAATTCTCCTCAGTCTGCCAGTAACAAGAGAAAGAAACTTAAAATTGTCGATTAACATGGCTTTACTCCACCTGTGTGATCTTTGATTGATGCCTTCATAGTTTTGTTTTGTTTTGTGATTAGTAATTATAAAATCAGCAAACGGGTGCCAACTGAGAAATCGAAATCTAAGAATAAGAGACCACACCCACCCCCCCTCCCCTCCTTCCTTTTATTTTTAAGTCTATTGGTAATGAGAAATTCCAATTACAAATATAAAAATATTAACACGTTCTACGCCTATTAATCTATACAAAAAAAGGTAAAATCTCTAATTTTCTATACACTAATTTTGTAATTAATATTAGAAAGCGTAACTTATAAAAAAAAAAAAAAAAAATCAAACCTTTAACTAGTGTACCAAACGAATCCATTAGTATGACCCTAAGTCTGCAAAAATAATTGAAAGACTAATATAATTTAGAAAGAAACACATGAAAATTCTTACATTTTATTTTTTATTTTCATTTTCATTTTGATCTAATCTGTCAAATTGGGTGTTTGATATCTTTAAAATATATAGTTTATAGTATTTTTCTGCAAATTAATAAACCTAGTTTTATATCCGTAATGAAACTGGAAGATTTAAGACCAAATTCATACTATTGAAAAAGCTAACACTCGATCAAAAACTTATATAAATGATTAAGACTTCCGACACCATTATCTTAGAATTTAGCGAACTTTTTCTAAGATGATTTATAGCTTACAGCAGACCAGAAATAGCGAAACATGATTCACATGTCAAGCCCACCTAATACACATAAGGCTCGAGTGTTCTTGTTTGTTTACATAATTAAAACGCTCATTGAACATTTTAATTAAAAGATCTTTGAATTTGTGATACATATTTAAAAAAAAAAAATGCTAGAATTTCCAAGTTGATTGTTAATTTAAAAAAGAAAAGATTTACATTATGCTACGACAGAGACATGGTAAGCAACTATAGCTACAGTGTTCCTTTATGACCAAAAAAAAAGCCAAGCAGCCACTCAGTCCTTCAAATACTTTTATGACTTTCCCCTAGCATTTGATTGACAATCTATTCTAAAGGAAAATGCACCTGTTCCAGTCTGCAGGACTAACCAGTTAAAAGTTAGCACGATTCTTCCCCTCACATTGCCATCCATGGGTAAGCATCTGCAACATGCATAATCTACAAAAGTTAGCTAGCATTAACATCTACAAGTCATCCAATTCATGAATTACTACGCATCATTGTGCAAGTGAGAGATAGGTGCATAATACACCAAAGTAATCTTTGAAACTGATAAAGCAAATAAGATATAAATTCAACTTATTTAGATTGCACTTTCATGTGTGAGGAAAAGACACTCTGGGAAGCACCAAATACAATGACAATAAGCACAAAAGTTGATACAACTATCTTCCGTGCAGTATTCATTCACGATCTAGTGTTCGCCATAAAGGTTCCAGACAAAATTCTTGAAATCCAGAGCAGCATGGACAAAGTCAAGATGGCACAATTGGCAATCATAATAAGGGAGCTACTAATCAGAAACCTCATATGCCCCACCCAGTTAGGCAGATTCCCTTAACGTCCTAGGGTGCATACCTTATAGCAGAAAGCAGCATGAACAGAGTTGAAACGCCAGAAATGCCGATTGAGAGAAAAGGAAAATAAAGAAGCAGCCAAATCAAAGAGAGTAATCCCAATCCTTCTCCATGTGGGAAGTATAGAGGAAAAAACAAAAAGACAGGCCTAGAAACAAAAGAAAAGGAAGCATAATTGAGCATAGGATAGGTTTTTATGCAGTAGTAACAAATAATTAAACCTTGAATTTGACCGAGCTTAAGTTTAAGATGACAAAGAGACAACCCAACCCAAAGCTATTACAAGCCTTTACTTTATGAGCACTACACACTAGCAGCTATTAGCTCCATGAATGTACTAACAGGCTCTGAACAAAGACCCCATATCATTCACATTCCCCATGAACTAGAGTAAATGAGCCAAATCTATAGGGAAGCAACTCAAGGTCAGCTTGATATTTACTCAAGCCTGACAGCAGCAAGTCAAGCTTGAGCTTGATAATATTTAGCACAACTAAAACCTAATTAAGTACAGTCAAGCTTAAATATTAGCCAATTTTGAGTCCGAATTTAAATATGATATTATTTTAATTAGAAGAAAAATATTTTTTTCTTTTTAATAATTGAGCCTAAATGAGCTTGTCGAATTAAGCTTGAGCTCAAAATTATAAGTTCAATCAAACTTAACCATAACATTGTGTTATCTCAACCCAACTCCTTTACAACACTAGAGAAAAGCACCCCAAGTGGAGAATAGTCTCTGTTCCAAGGTTTTGCTTGCATTCACGTGTCACAAGATTTCATTCCCTCCTCCAACTCGGATTTATATTTTTGGGGTAAGTCACGAGAAGGATCTGTTTTCTTCTAAGCATAATGTGAGAGAACAAATAACAAACATTCCTCTGGAGAAACGTGTCTGCATGCTTCACAGCTACTCCCCCTAATTTAACAAGTCAAGTTCAACTGCACTATTAAAGGAAGCAAAAGAGAGAGAGAGAGAGAAGACCAGACCAAGTTCTGCAACAATCCATAACAAGCATGAAAGAGTAGAATTTATGTCTCTCCCCATAAATACTTGTGCAACAGTAAGTAACCAACCAATAAAACTATAGAATTTATGGAAAAAAGGATTCCATTAGGCAATAATCGCCATGTCTTATGTTCACATGGCATGAATCCCTATAAAATTTTCATACCTATGGTAGTAGAATGGATACTTGTTTCCCATTCATGTTACATATCTCATGGTGTATAATACTTAATGAATCATTTCTTAAATAAATGTCCCCTTGTATGACAAACCACCTAGTTGAACACCAGAAGATCAAGATCACAACTTAGGACAAACAAATAATCAAAACATGCCATCCAACAAACACCAGAGGTAATATCATACTGCAAAACACCAAAAGATCACAACTTTTGGTGACTAAGTCAAGCTAAGTAAAAAAAAAAAATCACAACTTTAACAATTGCATAACCAACATTACAGGATGATATAACATATCAAAGTTAAACTTAAATTACATTTTTGACTAACCAGCCATTGAAAGTCCTTTAGATTTCTTATTCATCTTATGAAGATGAAGTTGCATTTCAACAAAACACCTCATTCTCTGTTCCTCCAAATCCTTCGCGAATTCCATTCTCACTTTCTCCAACTCCAACATCTCCCTCTGTTTCCTCTTCTCCACTCTCTCGTATATATCCCCTAACCTCTCCACCGCCCCCGCCAAATCCCTAAACCGTAACCCTAATTCCATCTCCATCTCCACATTCCTACCTCTCTCTCTCCACACTCTGCTTCTCCTTTCACCGGAACCTTGCTCCGATGATTGCTTGTCCTTCTCCGCCGCCGGAACCCTTCGCCGGAGATTCGAATCATCCACCAGTAAAGGTGATGGAAACTGCTCTCGCGCGGTTCTTTTGTTGCTCCTGGGACGTACCGGCACCGGCGACGAGAAACTCAGCGCCGGGCGAGGTTTCGGATTCGAATTTTCTTTCTGTGGATTCTCAGACGCCGTCGCCGGAGAAGAAGAGGATGAGGTTTTGGCGGGAAAATTGGGGCCGATTAGGGCATCGAGATTGGGGAAGAAAGGCCAGGGGGACGTATACGTTCCACCGGAGTCCAAAACCCTAGCTTTCTCGAGCTTGTACTTCTTCTTCAAGGTGTCGATGCGGTTCTTGCACTGGATGTCCGTACGGCGGGAGTGACGGGCGTTGACGGCGTGGGCGACTTCTTGCCAGTGAGATTGACGGAGGTTGCCGCGGTTTAGGGTTAGGTAACGGTGGCCCCAGGCATCGACGAGAGTGAAGGTGGCGTCTTCGGTCCAACAGTCTTCACGGAGGGGAGACGGTGAAGGGGTTGCCAAGGATGACGGACGTAGTGGACGAGGTGGAGGAGCTGATGACGGTGACGGTGACGTTGACGTTGACGACGAGCGTAGTGAGGGCCCGCCGTTACGGGTGCCCATTAAAGTGTTGAGAGAGACAGAGCGATGGTAGAGGTTCAAAACGGTGACGGTTGTGGACGGGACACTGAGGGTACAGGGCGCAATGAAACTACAAGAATGCTGCTTCAAATTTAGTGAAACGAGTCTTATTTCGAGCGAAAATTATATACTACAGGAATATGAAGTTTCCTCCTTTTTTTTTAATTTTAATATCTAAACTTTGAAGTTTTTCATCCCTATACTCAATTTTTTTAAATAATACAAATTAATATTCATTATTATCATGAAATTGGGATAATAATAGTACAAGGGTTTTTTATCCAACCAAACCAAATCACACTAAACTATAAAATGCAAAACTTTTATATTTCAGTTCGATTCACCGTTTAATTTGAAAATGATTTAAAATATTCACAATATAGTTTAAGTGTCGAACCGAACCAAACCACTTGTATTCAAATTGAATCTCTTTAGTTTTAAAACCTATTAACATTTTTATTTAACTCTATTTACCCTTTTTGTTTTTTTAGTTGCCTCTCATTTCATTTTCAATCTTTACGTTCATCTATCTTCCTTTGCTTCTTTTTTTTTATTCTCTTAAGTAGACTAGCATGTCTTTGATATCTTCTAAGATATAATATTACTATAATATAATATTATATAGCTTACATTCTTGTATAGTGTTTCTAATGTTTGATTAAAAACTCTAATAACTATTAAAATTATCAATTAAAATAAAATAACTCTAAAATAATTTTAAACTAAACTGACCAAACCAAACTACATTTTAAGTAATTCAATTTAGATACCCAAAACATAAAAAATAGTTTAATTCATTAAAATTTTAAATCAAACTATTTCAAAACATCCCTAAGTATAAGTGCCTCGACATTCACTTTCTTTCTATTTCAATCCCCAAATCTTTTTTTTTTTAACCATTATTAGTTCAACTTTCTAAAAGTAAGACATAAAAGTTATTTCTTTATAACAACCACTATAAAGATATTGAAAAGATATAAGTAACAGTAATAAATTGAATAAATTTAAATAAATAAATAAAACTAGATTAAGATCTTTAGATTTTATTTCCTCATAAATTCTATATACGGTATCTAATTTTTACGGGCTTTATAAAACAAAAAGGAAACTATAACATTTACTATCATCATAAAGTCGACATCAACATCATTAATATTTTATCATTACAAAATATTATAATAAATTAAATAATTATAATAATAACAATAAAATAGAAAAAAAAATGATAAGGGTTGGCAAAATCGATCTCATATCGATCCTTCTAGCTAGCCAACCAAAGAATCCTCACTCAGGTCTACATCAACTGAAGGAATCCCAACCTTTATCCCTTATATTTTTATTATCTTATTCATGGAAAATGCTTAATGCAAACAACAAGAAGTCGAGCGAGGAGGTGAAACGGATTCTTATGAAGTTTGAGTATCTAATACCCAGACATCTCATATATCTATTTACATTTTTTTTTTTTTAAGATGACATTTTTTCTTTAACAAAGACACCTCATTAAAAAATGCAATACATAAAAGAAACGTCGTAAAAAGATTTTGAGGGAAACAAAATGGCAATTTAGAGAAATCAAAGATTAATATCTAAAACCACAGAGAATTATTAGGATAAATTGTCTATAGACGATTTGAACATCAGAATAACCAATTGAGCATGATTTGTCAAAATCTACAAAATTGAGAAAAAAGATGGTAATGTAGTCAAATATATATATATATATATATATCAAAATCAATTAATGGCAATAATAATTTGATAAATTATACCATAACAAGAATAATAATGATAAATATGTACATACACTAAAATGTCATAAGTATCACCACAATTTGATAAAATGTACTAGAATAAAGAAAAAAAAATAGTACAAGTGTGTTAAAATCTCCTAAGGAGCCACAATCACAATTTGATATATTATATCCAAATAGGGGAGAAAAGTTGTAATATGGGCAGAACCTAAGCAGTACCAGAATATGGAAAACAGTTAATGTTTATATCAGAATCTTTGAAGAGAGTACCATAATTTGACAAATTATTCCAAAATAGAAAGAAAAGTTAGTAATATGAGCAAATATATACGTATACAAAAATCTCTTAAGCGTTATCAAAATATAGAGAAAAGCAGACAAACTAGATGTATCAAAATCCCTTAAAGAATACTATAATTTAACAAATTGTACCAAAATAAAGAAAAAAATTGGTAATATAGACAAATGCGTATATGTACCAAAATCTTTTAAGTAGTACAAAAATATGGAAAAAAAGCTGGTAAACTAGACATATCACAATTTGACAAATTATACCAAAATAAAGAAAAAAAAAAGTTGATAATGTGAGCAAAAATGCACGTATATAAGAATCTCTTAAGCGCTATGATAATTTAACAAATTATACTAAAATATAGACAAAAGTTAGTAATACGAGCAAATATATATGTATACCAAAAATTTTTAAGTACTACTATAATTTGACAAAATATATGAGAATATAGTGAAAAGTTGTTAAAATAAGTATAGTAAAATATCCAAAAGAATACCACAATTTGACAAATCATATTAGAATAAGAAGAAAGTCAGTAATATGATAAAATATATACATGTACCAAAACTCTTATGAGTTACCATAATTCAGCTTGATGTACTAGAACAAAAAGAAAACTCAATAAAATGGGCGTATTAAAATCTCTTAAAAAATATCATAATTTGATAAATTATGCTAAAATAGAGAAAAAAATTGATAATATAAGTAAATATGTGTATGTATTAAAATCTCTTAAAAGTTATTATAATTTAACAAAATGTATTACGATAAAAAAAATCGATAAAACAGGTATATCGAAATCTTTTAAAGAATATTACAATTTGGTAAATTCTACTGGTTAAACCAGTTATAGGTTTTAATTTTCAATTCTAAAATTTAATCTAATGAGTAGAGTTGATTCCACCTAGATCTGACAAGTGACAATCCACGTACGCAACTTGAAAAAAGGTTGTCGGATGGCAACTTACACTAATAACATCCCCAAACGATGTGAAAGATGTTAGTTGCAATGAGACAATCAAAGCTTTGGGATTGGAAGTGACTTTGAATTGAAAAGAAAATTGGGCTTAAATAATCTTGAAAAGGGAATAAAAAGGAAAAGGAAAATTTTCCTTTCTAATCGGGAAGGAAAAGGGGGAGAGAGAGAAAAGAAGAGCAAGCTATCGAGTCAAAAGGACTATGATGCTCCCCATGGCAGGAAGAGTGGATTTAGTTAAGTTGGTCATAGAGGCAATTCTTGCCTATCACATGTAGGACTGAGACGTTACCAAGACAAGTCCATAAAGACATTTACATAATTAATAGAAAATTTACGAGGATAAACTCAAGAGAAGAGAAAAGTTCATTGACTAAGCTTGAATAAAAATAAATAAATAATGGAAGAGCACCTTACTCTTTTGTAGTCATTTGAAAGAAACAATAACTTCTATAGTAAAGCTGCATTGATGGTGAAAAACTCAGAACCATTAATAAGAGAATGGTTGCAAGATCAGCTCTAACGTCAAGGTCTTGGAAAAACATCAAGAAGACGGAGAACTTGTTGGTGAAGGGGTTTAGTGTATTTGTGCAAAATGCGAGATCAACGAGCTTATGGATTGACGATTAGATGAAAACAGAAACTATTACATTTCAGATTGAGCTTCCTCCTCTTAATGGAGATGAAGAGGCTTGCTTGGTTAGTGATACCAAAAGTTCATTTAACTTATCTCCAAAGTTTTAATAGACCTGATTAACATAATTTAAGTCCCTGCTTGTGAACAAGAGTAATTTTGCTATAGATTTAGAGTGTCGAAAAGGGTTGGTGGGTGTGATTTTGATCTCAAACTCACTCACTGTATCATGTTGAAAGAAGACAGAGAATCAAGATCATAATGATCAGAGGAGGTTCTGGAAAGTAAAAGCACCACCTAGAGTTGATATACTCATTTGGACATATGTCTGATAACAATCTAGCCTAGGAATAAGCAACGATTCCATTGTCCTGGAGACAAATCTTTCATCAGCTTAGTACTAATTAGTTGTGCAACAACTTTACAGAAAAATCGTCCACATCTATTATAATGCACCCATCTTTGAGATGTCTTTCCTTTTTTCTTGAAAACATTTGGCAAGAAAGGCATGTATGCATTCGATGATAAGCTTGGTTGGGGCATTCGCCTTAGGATTTTAGATTGAAAAAGAAAAAGAAAAACGACCACGACTAAGATTGGTTAGGTCAATCCTCCTATGGACTTCCACAAGCTAAATACTCATGCAGTGGTCAACCATAAAACTCAAGGGAGGAGGGGACTTGAGGAGTAATTTAACACTTAAAGGAGTCGATAAGTTGCTGGCTTTGCTCAGAGATTAGGCTAGGCTGACTTGGTACAAACTAAGTTGTGGGAGTTTCTCTCGATTGTCCATGAACTTATTAGAAAAATACCCCAAGTATAGCGTTTGTTTTTGGGATGCCTTTTCTCCTTCCTTCTTGAACAGATTTATCAAGAAAGAAATGCAATAACCTACAAAGGAAAGAAAAGTGTGCATTCGATTGGTTAATGCATGCACCTTGGAATTTTATACGAAATCAAATCTAGAGAGAGAAAATAGACTACGACTAATATTGGATGAGTCAATTTCCCCATGGACTTCCAAAAGATAATAGGGGGCAAATGATTAATCCAAGACTTAGTGGATAGATGCGTAAAATGCTTTACTCATAGATCGAGCTCGTTAGCTCAATACAGATTTTGAGACTGTTTTTGGAATGCTTTTTCTCTTTCCTTCTTGAAAAAATTTGGCAAGATGAGTTAGGGCTTGCACTTTAAGATTGGCTCTGAGTCAAAAATAGGCGACCATAAAACTCGATGAAGAAGGGCCAAAGGAGTAATCCAAGACTTGAGGAGGTCAACGGGTTATAGGCTTTGCTCTCTAGGAGCAGGTTCGGTTGGATGGATACAAATTGAGATGTGGGGGGTCTTCTCTCGATTGTCAATGAACTACTTGGAAGTGGGGTTCTCTCTGAGTCTTAGGGAAGAGCTAGGAGAGCCCAAGAAGAATTAGAAGCTGCTTGTGTTGTCCAACTTCTAAATGGAAAATGTCCCTTCCCACTCATGTGCTCTACGCTTGGGCATCCTACAAAGAAGCAAATTAAGTTGCAAAACGGTAGGCGAACAGAGATGACGATCCGGAAATTTTCAACAATTTCCCAATGCATGCAAGTTCCCTGGAGGCTTTTGCGTTGCTAGTATTGATGATGAATGTAAACTATTTTCTGTATGACATCATATATATTAGCTAAACTTAGGGCTCCGCTCTTAAATATAGTAATTTAAAAAATATACATATATATTGTATCTGCAATAATTATTCCTAAAATAATGTTTAAAGTCGCAAACAAGATTTGTAATTTTAGAAGAAAAAAAATTAAACTAAAAGCATAAACGACATCTATACCTTCAGAACAATCATACTGAAGGCACAGACCAGGTACGCGCCTTTAGTTTTGCCAGATCAAGTAATCTCATCATCCTTTTTTTTTTTACTTTAATATCCACCGTCAATATAAAAAACAACTCATAGGACAATAGTATAGGAAAAAATATATAAATACAGAAACAGAAAACATTTACTATAATTTTCCATATCTTCAAACTAAATCTGTTTTTTTTTTTCCTCTCATTCGCAAGAAGAAGAAGAAAAAGTGTTTTTGCAGAGCAAAAGAGGGATTTGAACTAATACAGCAAGATCTAATCATTTTCTCAATAATTAATCGATTGTAGTATGTTTTTTTAGAAAAAAAATTGAAGGTTTTTTTTTACTGTGTTTAATGTTATTATTTGAGAAAAATGTTATTGTAATGTTATATTATGTTGAAAATGTTATTACTTATTGTTAGTTTATAATGTGTTAGATATAATTTTATATAGATCTTGTAATACATAACATGTAATATTAATTTTTGCATTAGTATGCATTAGATATTATTTATAAATATTAAATTGAAAATATTATCCATGTTATAAAAAAATATTGTGACGAAAATTTATAATATTTGGTATGTGAAAAAATTTTTACAATGCTGTTAATTAAATTTGCAAATTTTTGTTTGGAAATAATGGGAAAAAATTAAAATGAAAAATGGTACGGAATTTTTTTTTTGTATAAATTTTTGCAATGTAGTTATTGGAAATTGTCATTTTTTTTAAAAGCTCATAATTTATATATACTGTGGATAAGAAAACAATGGCTAACTACGTAAAATTGATAATCTATGCATTTGAAAATATTGTGGCCGGTAATTGAGGGCTGGAATATGATAGGGATCCGGTGAAGAAGTTGTAAATGAAGAAAAATGTGAACTACAACAAATTCTTATGCAGAATATGCCACAGCATAGGAGTTGATCCAACCGAAGTGAGGGTTGAGATAATTTACAAGCATCTTGTGTTCCATGGAGGCAGTACATGTTATGCATTGATGGCAATTAGAGATGACGAAAACGTTGAAAATTTCATTGAAACGATTGAATCATATGGAGATCATGGCATTCAACAATTGTACGTCAAATTTTTTGATGATTTAGGGAGCCCCTCTATAAGGCAAACATTCGATACCAGCAATCAATCACATTCGTTACATGACATTATAGAAATGCAGCCCGAGTCATCGACATTTCAACTCTCAATTCCAACCCTAATGGAAGTGAATGATGAAGATGAAATAGGTAGAGTAGTTACTCTAGTACTACAATGACCAGAGACACTAGATCTGTACATGGTTCGTTTGAAAGCGAAGGCTGCAACTGATACCGATATAAGAATGGGTATTGAAGAGGAGAGTACCGATAACGAAGAGAGTTCCAATGAGAATAATGAGAAAAGTACAAATGATAGAGATAAAGTACTTGAAGAAGACTCTCCAATCATACATACGTACTCTAGATAGGCAATATATCAATTAGAGTAGGCTAAACCACCAAGTATAGATCATGTTCCATACTATAACATTGATGGTGATGATGGTTACATTCATTTCAAGCAAAAGCAGACTAATATTTGCAACGGTTCGAGTAGCAATGAAAATTTCTACATGAGCATGAGATTCAGAATGAAAGCAAATGTGATTCAAGTAACAAAAGCTTACCATGTGAAGAACCATTGTAACTTCACCATTGTAGAGTCCGGTCCATTGTTGTGGTCTATTTATTATTTGAGAAGAGACAACAGTTGTAAATGGAGGCTTCAGGCCCAAAAGAAGAAGTTAGAGAGCATATTCGTAGTGATGAGATTAAAAGGTCTACACACACGTAATAACTCACTAATTAGTTAGAATTCATCAACAGTTGAATTGCAATCTCCTTGCTAGCCAATGTGTAAATCTTGTTAGGGACAATCCTAATATGAAGGTAGCTGAGCTAGCTTCTGCTGTTGAATAGGAATTTGGCTACAAATCAGTAAGAGATGGGTTTATAAGGGGGGGGAAATGAGCTATTAAACATGTGTACGAGAATTGGGAGAAGTCTTACAATGAACTGCCTAAACTTCTTAATGCGATAGAAAATACAAATCTCGGAACACGAATTGATTGGGGGTGGAGCAGACCAACTACCCTTGAAGTATTTACTTTGAAGTAGGTATTTTAAGTATTTGGGCCGTGCATTGCAGCATGGAGATTTCTTAGACCAGTTGTTACCCTTGATGCCACTTTTCTTTATGGCAAGTGCACTCAAAAGTTGCTAGTTGCTTATAGCGTTGATGGCAACAACCATATACTGCTGCTAGCATTCGCTTTAATTGATCAGGAAACGATTGGAACATAAGGCTGGTAATTGAGGAAATTAAAGGAATATGTTGTTGGCGACCATGTAAGTCATGAAACCATTTGCCTCATATCGGATAGACACACGGGCATCAGGTCAGCTATTGAAGAAAAAGCGAATGGATGGTACTTTCCATTTGCGGAGTGGTGGTTCTATCTACGACACCTTACAAGCAACTTCAACTCGACACATAAAAACGTGCAATGTAAGAGGTTGGTCACATACGTCGGGTTACAAGCACAATCACGCAAGTTGAACTATGTGATGGAGCAAGTGGCGATTATTAAGCTTGATGTGTTGGAGTGGTTTGACAACATGCCGTTAAATATGTGGACGTTAGCTCATGACGGTTGCTATCGGTTTTGATATATGACCACCAATGTTGTTAAAAACTACAATTTCGTGTTGATGGGGGCTCGGGGGTTACCTGTGATTGCTTTGGTGAAGAAGACCTTCTACAACTGCGTAGAGTGCTTCGTCCAAAAGCATATAAAGGCATTGAAGAATATGGCGAATGGTAGAATTTTCACCAAATGTGCAACCTAAAAAATAGACAGATGGAGTTCATGAGTTAGCAACCATAGGGTCATCGACTATAGCAAGCAAGACAGGCTTTTTGAAGTCTTCATTGATAGTCATCGTGTTGCGAGCAGGTTAAGGGGAAGGGGCCAAACACACATTGTTGACTTTACCCACAACACATGCAGTTGCTAAAAGTAGCAAATATACAGAATTCGATGCTCCTACACCTATGCGGTAGCTGCCTCACTTAGACTCGATATGATGCACTCTATATCTTATTGGTATAAATGGACGCATCAAGAGCACACATATAGGGCTCACTTCATGCCTATAGTTAACGAGTTAGATTGGGAGCCAGTACACTTCCCATCACTCCGCCCAAGAGGAGGTCTCGCACGAAAGAAGGGAAAATTGAAGTGAAAAAGAGACTACACGGAGATGGACATTAAGGAGCGTCCAAATCAAATCACACGTAGACCTTACCGAGCAAGGGACCATAATAGAAGAATATGCCCACTTCAATGCGATAATGGTCAATGATGGATACCAATACACATTTCATCACATTCGACATTGCATTTGCAATGCTAACATTACCTTTTTCCCTTTTGCAGTTTAGGTGAATTCTCGACTATTTCATCAACTTTGTTTTGATGTAGTAGAAGGGGGATGCTTAATCTTTTGCATATATATTTACAATTTTGTAATTTATTGAGAAGTTGTATGAAATGTTAATTTACTTAAACATTTGTTAATTTGTTTTCACATATTCAAAGTTGTAAAATTGTATATATGTACATTGCATGTGCAACGGGAAAATGCTAATATTATTATTTCAATTGAACATATACATATGAAATGAATAAAAAATTATTGGTTCCTATCCTATCCTATCTCCTTCCCCTAATGAATTGTTTTGCTAGCCAAGCAAAGGCGTTAGTTAGCCTTAGATGTGGAGCTGAAAGAACTTCAGACTGCTGTGTTAGATGTTGCTGAGGAGTATCGTCAAACGCTTGCCAAGGCATGGGACTCCACTCTGTAAGTTGAGTTAATAATTCACCTTAGTACATAGGTTGTTTTCCAAAGCGTTTTTTATAAGTGTCAGAAGACTCTTAATTCTATTGCTTAGTAGTTATAATTTTATATGGATTTCATGTGATTTGTGAAGAAAAGAGTACTTATATGATTAAATTTTAATTGCAGGTGTCAATGGAGACAAAAGAAAGGTTTAAGGATGATATAAGCAAAGGCGAGGTGAAATTTGGCAAAAAAATGAAGAAAATTTGATTTTCAGTTCAGCACAACCCATGCAGACACCGGTGCTAGATGAAAAAAATGACCAGTAGCTAATTCTTTTCAGCCTTCCCTCGAGCATGGCCGTGTTGGAGGCCGTATTGAACTGGGCAGTGAAACTAACGTGTTTCGAAGTCAGCATAGCCTCAAGCACAGCCGTACTGCGGCCATACTAACACTCGTATTGAACCCTGTTTTCGTAGAACTATAAATAGACACATTGTTTTATTTTTTAGGGGACTTTTTTTCCTTTTGGCTTCTTTTTGAAAACCCTAAGGCAATATTCCGAAGCTGAAATAATACGTCAAGAACCAGCGTCCATAGGAGAAGAACGGAATCAAGAAATCAAAAAGAAAGGAAAGAAAGAAGACGTCACAAATTGAATCCGTAGGAGGAGATAAAACATCATTAACAAGAATTCGACTCTTATCTTTGAAGGGTTTTATTCACATGGGTCTTTTTATTCCATTGATTTTAATTTTGAAAACCATGTGTAGCTAGTTTATTTTATCCTTGAACCTTAAGAAACCCTAATTATCATATGACATTTGATTGATTGTGTAATTCATGAATGGTTAATTTTCTCTAAATTTATTCATATTGTTTATCATGTTTTGTGATTTAATGTTTGGCCAGCATTGAATTTACATTGATTTCTTATAAGTTGATTGGAAAATCTCTTATTGGAATAGATCATATATGGATAAAGAGACTTGTATGCAATCTAGGGATAGAGAGCATAAGTTTTTCGTATTAGGTTGAATTGATATATTCCGACCTAATTAAGGGTCCTAAGGTGTTAATGCAATTCTAATAACGTTAATGAAAGAGGAATCTTCGTTAATGTAATTAGAGTTAGGAATTAATGATTCCGAGGGGAACATTGATTTTATATTAGATACTCCGCGGTTCATAGATAATTGTCATTTGTTATTTGAAACTTTAAGGATGAAGTCATATGATAATTAGAGTAGTAAGGGTAAGGTATGTCTTTGATTATTGAATTTACTAAATTTTAATTTTGTGTTTAGTTTAAGTGTTACATTTCTTTGTTAAGTGATTTAATTTAATCGAATTCACTCAAAATTGTGCGGTTGGATAGTGGGTTTATAGTCAGTATTAGTACTTGCAGATCCCTGAGGGAACGATATCCGTGCTTGAACTCTATACTACTGAACTCGATAGGTACACATGCCTAATTGATTGTAAGGAAGAGTTAAGGTAAAAAGGATTTTTAATTTGTGTGATTACAATCATCAACAGTTTCTTCTATGAAGCTAGTGATGTTGGGACATGACTACTTATAGAATGCTAATGTGGTGTTTCATATTGGCTAAAAATTAGTGCCAAGCTAGCATACATCACATTTGAATAAAAAGGCATCTATTGGTCCTGTATTGAATTTTGTTGTGTTTTACCCTGATTCCAAGGTCCTCATCATCCTGGCATCCATCGCCGCACAAGAATCGATTATGCCTCCACCTCCACCTCCTGAGTATTATGCCGTTGCATCTTTGAATATAGCGTTACACACCACTACCCCCCCAGTGGTGATGCATGAAATGAAAATCCTATGTAGCTATTCTCACGGTCATCTCCAAATCCAACAATAAGCAAATTTGTCGTAATGTGTCATTCTACAAGTATAAACAAAACGTAAATTAAATAAAAAATGGTCATGCAATTATTCACTTACAGAGTGCTGATGTAAATCATATTTACCAGAAATTCAAGAACAGCCCCTGTACGACCTATATATCGCTGGTTGATTAAACCATACCACTGCATGTAATTGTCATGCACATCACTAAGGCTCTCCATATAAACCACTTGATCAGCCCGCTCTTCCCACTTGTGTATATACATTACATGCTGGATCGACCAATCAACATCAATCCTCCCCCGCATATCAATTTGATGGAGCTCCAGCTGCGTGTTCACTGGTTGTGGGATATATTGAAACCTACTAAATTGCCTGGACACTCGATCTGGGAAATGCCACTCAACAATGTGGAAACATATTAATGGCACCCAAGTCATCTAAATATGCATGCCACCTTTGCAGAAATCAGGTAGGTAATTAATTACATTTCCATCGTATAGCTCCCATTCCACCTGAAGGATATGAAATTATATTCACTGTAAACAATGAATATCATAAATTGGAAGGAAAATAAAAAAAAAAATAGGTTATTGAAATACTTGTGACATGTTCTGCTTGTCCAATGCATCCCGATATGCGCCAACAACATGGGTCGGGTGATACTAAGTGTCTCTCCTTGTGTTCCAACGTGCCGTCAATGTATAGTCAGATTCTATTTATAGTCCGTGTCAGCTAAGGGGTGCTATATGGGGAAATTTATCATATGCCCAAACCTGTAAGAAAATGGTAGCCCCTCCAATTTCATGTGTCGACAGCGATTACGTGACATAAAAGGCGATATAATCATGCCAGGCATGCAAACCCCCAGCTATACGTCCTAATAATGTGGAAATGCTACAAAAGAGGTAACCACATCACGTAAATAAAGGCACTGAATTTATTAGCAAAAATAAATCTCCTCAACAGCTGCATTATGTACGCACACATATATCGATAAATTTGCTCAGCATCGACGTTAGGTGAGAGCATCTATAACATATCACAAAGCCACGTCATACTAATGCAGCCCCCTTACCGCTAGGCCCCAACCTCACCCCCCAGCAATTCTTCACATATTGCACCTTAATTCAGGCAACTACTCCCTGTAACTGCCTAACCATTAATGGAGAGTCCTAACTGGATCTCCACATCCTGCAAGATAATAGTAAACTCCCTTGTTGGTATGTGAAATGTGTGCGTCTTTGGTCGCCATCGCTCCACCAATGCTATAATCATATACCAATCCAATGGTATGTACGGTAGGCGACTCGCACATTTGAATCCCGCTAAATGCAAGTATGGCTCCAGTCAAGGATCAAGAGGGATATTGTGCTTGTTGCACCATCAAACAGCAATGGTTGCTTGATCCTATAATGATAATAAGTGAAAAGTTTTACTATTCGTAATATAATCATAAACTAATTAACAAGTGAAATGTCATTCACCTCTCCGTCTTAGATGGCCTGTGATCGATGTCCCTACTACGTCAAGACTAAAGAATCGAAGGGTTTAAGCTTCATTTATTATGCAAAGATATTACAGTATAATCAATACCAAATTTTTTTAGTAATTAATTTTATAACAATTAATGATGTATCAACGACTAATTACTATTAATTACTATTAAGTAACATTTAATTAATAACATAATTTTACAACTATTTGTACAAAAACACACAAACATATTATATTTGCAATCAACACAAAAAAATTTACTGATTAATTTTATTATAACTAATTAATGACATATTAACGATTAATCACCTTTAATTAACGGATCACTCATAACTACTTAATTTTATAAGTATTTGTACAAAAATATACAAATATTTTATATTTACAAGCAACACAAAATTTTTTACTAATTAACTTTATAACAATTAATTAATGACTAATCACTTTTAATTAATAAATCATTAGTAACTACTTAATTTTATAATTAATTGTACAAAAATATACAAAAATTTTACATTTGCAACCACATACAAAATTTGTCATCAATTAATTTTATAATAACTAATTCATAACATATTAATGACTAATCACTTTTTATTAATGAATCATTAATAATTACTTAATTTTATAACTAATTATACAAAAACATACAAATATTTTACATTTGCAATCAACACAAAATTCTTCACTGATTATTTTTCTAACAATTAATTACTTACATATGAACGACTAATTACTACTAATTAATAGTTAATTAACAACTTAATTTAACAATTAATTTTACAAAAAATACATTATAATAACACATAAAGATAATTCATTATAATCAACACAAAGATTTTTCTTAATTATTTTTCTAATCATTAAATAACGACTAATTAAGGACTAATTACTTCATTATTAATAATAACTTTTATAATAATTTTCACAACAAAAAATTCAAACATTCCATATAAAAAAATATTGAATTTTTTTACTAATTCATTTTCTAATATTAATTAATGATATATTAACAACTAATTAATTACTGATTTACAATTAATTAACAATTACTACTATTTCAAAAAAAAAATAGTGGAGTACACATAATTGCACTTTTTTTAATGCATTCATACAAAGTAGTATAATAGCAAAAAAAAAAAAAAATTCTTAAAAAAACATACCACTATCTTGTTTTAATGAAGATATTTCTACATATGTACTTTAACAAACTAAAACCTGCATAAAACAAAAGTTAATAAAACAAAAATTTTCAAATAATGAGATGAAGCGAAATTTGCAAAAAAAAATAAAAGATATAAAAATGAACATATAAACTGACGATTCGTATTTGTATTACAAACTAGCAGTGCATTTTTTTTCTATGTATTAAAAATCATACGTTATGATACTGTATAAATTTACTATATCACTTTTATAGGTTTGCAGTGATAATTTTATATATTTGTAGTATTATTTTATAATAATTTTATAGGTTTGCAATATAGGTTTATAAATTCCATCACGATTAATATCCTTTAATACAATTGCACTAAAGGCACTAATCTTATTTGCGCTTTAAATACAAATTGTACTAAAGGCATAAACCTAATTTATACCTTTAGTATTAATTTTTTTTGTTTTTACTAAAATTGCAAACCACATCTATGTTTTTCAAAACCTAATTTAGAAATAATTATTTTAAATACAATATTTACATTTTAAAAAAACAACTACTATATTTAAAAGTATTACCCTAAACTTAGTGAAGTACGTTCAAAACGGGAAAAAAATCCTTGTTACTTCTTACATTTCAATCCAATTTCATACTTTTAGTTTACAATAATTACACTAATTAATTAATCAGATTTAACAATGGGCTATTTATTGATAAGAATTACTCCCTCGATTTATTTCTTTTGTACATTTCGTCATTTCAAATAATCCGAAAATGTTAGTCTTCTTTCAATAATATGAACTATTATAGCCTCAAAAAAACTTGCGACTTGGTGCGGCAAACCTCTGTTATGTATTGAAAACGATGTGAAAAACGTTACTTTTCCAAAATAACATATTGTGCATTAGTCAACAGGAACTATAAAAATGGCACACAGAGTGGTTCAGTTATACGGAAAGCGCAGGCTAAGCACAACTCGTTCGTAACAGAGGTTAGTCAATCTGCGTAAGCGATATGCTGGTGCGAACTTGATTTCTGTAACGCCTACAAACTTGCCAATCAGTCTCCCTGTACAAAGCACGTATCTCTGGAGTCAATTCCTATGGGATGCCTTATAAAATCCATGCAAATTGAAGAAAAAGGAAGCACACAACGTTTTCTGTTGGACAAAAAAGCCCCATGATGCCAAGGGAAAGCATGAACATAGCAATTCTTTTGATTCCTTCACTTCTGCCATGTCAGAATTTAGAAGAGAACCCATGCTCCCAGTTCAATTTTCAACCGTTACAGGGGGGGAAAAAAATCCTCTTCTAGCAAACCACAAGCATGGATTCAAATTCACAAAATAGATGCAATACTCTGCATCAAGAAAACCTCTGCATGATCCGTTTGATGTTTTATTCCCATTTTAGGAAAAAGCAGATCACAGATTATACTTTCAGCCAAGAACACCTGAAAACTCTACCGTAACATTGACTATACACAAGGAAAGGCTATTGCTAGCACATTGAGTATTCACAGTCAAGCAAGCGGGAAAGTATCTCCTCACAGCTTGGACGATCTTGCGGTTCTGCCCAGCAATCTGCAATTCGTAAGCGGTATTTTAGACCGAGTAAACTAATTTGTAAAAGAAAATCACAAAATTCACTAATTATCCTTCAATTGAATAAACTATTCAAACCTGCAATTAAGCTTCCAAGTGGAATATCAGGAATATCTAAACGCAATCCCTCATTTGCAACCGAGTAAACAACCTGACAGGGGTAAATAAGCTTTTATGAAATTGTGCTATTCTCTAATTAACAGCTTGTGTAAATATGTCAGACGTCAAGGCAACCAAACCTTGACCAGAAGGGACTAAAATAAATTAAAACAAAATCGACTCACCCTCTCAGGTGGTACACCATCCCATGGTCTATTTAACGTACAGAGCTCCCATATTATCACCCCAAGGCTGAAGATATCACATTTTTCTGTGAAGGGTTCATTACGGATGAGTTCAGGAGCCATCCACTCTGGCGTTCCAGCTGAAGAAGTGTCTCTCATGGGTGACTCTGCCATTATCCTTGACAACCCAAAATCACATATCTTGACAGTCCAGTGCTTATTTACCAGGCAGTTAGCGCTTTTGAGATCACGATGGACTATCTTCATCCGGTGAATGCACATCAATCCCCTAAACAACAGAAAGGAGGTACTTGATCAATAGGCCAAGACTGGTAAGTTCTCAGCTACCGGTATCAAGATCTCTCAAGTTTCCAATACTTAATGCCCTTTAAAATGAAGGGAAAAATATAAATTTAGTACTCAATCTTTGCCACCTTTTCAATTTCAATTCTAAATGTTCAATTTTTTGCATTCGAGTTCTAAATGTTTGCAAACAGACCATTTTAACAACGCTAATATTTCCATCAAAGAATGATACGTGGCACAATCTAATTAATCGAAATAATTTATTTTGACCAATTAGATTGTTCTATATGTTGATTTTAACAGAAAAATCAACAGTAAACTAATGGCAAATTTATTTGCAAACTTTTGCAAATGTTAAGAACTAAAATAGAAAATCTGACAAATGTTAATCACTAAATTTGTACTTTTCCCTTAAATGAATTAATCTCATTCAATCTTGCAACATGGCTTCCAATTTAAGTATTTCTTTTTTACCACATCACAGTTCATATATGGTATTCTTTTATGATATAAGATTTCATTGTATCCAATTTACTAATGTATTTAGTGAGAGATTAGCTATATACAAAGGTAATGACATAATAATATGAGTTCATGGCTCAAAATTTCTTATAATTTTAATTAGTAAGGAAGAGGGATCATTTAAAGGAATTGAGACCCACGGCCTCATTTTTTTTAATCATCACCCGACAATTTTATCATGCTCCACTAAACATACTAATAATTTAGATTTCACATAATTCTATCTTTTTTTTTCTTGGGAGGGTGTGGGTGGCAGGGGGCTGGGGAGTGGTGGTGGGGAGTATTGGTATAAGTACAAAATTCTATTTCACAAATCATGCTTGCTTCAAGACTTAGTAGCTATTTCAAACCTCAAAGACTTGTGAATACTATCTACATTTCAATTTAGCTAAGTAAACCCAGCTGTTCCAACTCAATTTTAAGTCTCTGTGCAGGTACGTACTTACACACGTCTTGTCTTTCTAATAGATAATTATTCGATTCATACTTCTTTGGTTTGTGCAAATCATCTTGGGACAGGAATTACTCGCTGATAAGTATGTTTCAACCAAAGTCTTCAGGATAATATTGCACATTCTTGGTCTTACAAAATAAATTTTCAGTGGAACTGCTCCCCTATCATATGGAAAGAATAATAGATTAAAAATTTATACCAAAAGCTGTGAGAGAGCATTTCACTTTATTAAGCTGATCTTCCAAAATCACATCAAAGAAATTATCCAGATCATATCCTATAAACATGTCTATCATTACTATCATTATAACAAAAAACACAAGACCTCCAAGTCAAATTTAGCAATACTGGCTATAGAGAATTCGATTTTCAATTAATCTAGTTTGCAATACAATCTCAATGACAAGGACAAGGATTATGGTCCCCTAGTCATGCAGCCTCCAACACAAGATGATGAAAATTGAGCAAAAATGTTTATCAATGTCTTACTCCATAGCATGTCCCAGAAATTGCATCTTCCCAAATATTCTATCCGAAGATTGAATGAGTGCCTCAATAACAGATGTACTTTGGCAATGCATGTGCTATGAGTTTCTAAATACATCATCCATGGTTCAACACCACCTTGAAGCCACCCTGACAGTACATGGATTCCTTACGACCTACTTCACATATCAGTAGGCAAAACATGAATGGCATCTTATCCACAAAATTTTGTCTCAAAAGGCATACTCTATAAGATTGAGATCAATTACCAAAAGGGAATGAGTTCAGAAAGAATGCTCTATCAACAAGGATATTTTCCTCTCTTCCTGCAACTATTGTGAGTCGCTCTCTCTCATGTAAACCTCCACAACCATTTACCAAAATCTCTTCTCTAAATCTACTAAGGGACTAGAGCCTAGACTAGCACGCCTAGAGGTTGCCTCACTAATTCCCATAAGTGATGGAGTGAGATTTTCAGTCTCTCTTTTCTTCCCAGCCAAAACCTCCTCTTCAACAATTTCTAACTTCCTAGCTAGCTAGAGAGAACAAGGAAGAATATAAAATGGATGGGCAGCCTTACCACAATGCTACCAGCAGGGCCAGTGTACATGGATTCCTTAAGACCTACTTCACATATCAGTAGGCAAAACATGAATGGTATCTTATCCACAAAATTTCGTTTCAAAAGGCATACTCTATAAGATTGAGGTCAATTACCAAAAAGAGAATGAGTTCAAGAAAGAATGCTCTATCAACAAGGATATTCTCCTTTCTTTTCTGCAACTATTGTGAGTCACTCTCTCTCACACAAACCTCCACAACCATTTGCCAAAATCTCTTCTCTAAATCTACTAAGGGACTAGAGCCTAGACTAGCATGGTTGCCTCATTAATTCCCATAAGTGATGGAGTGAGATTTTCACTCTCTCTTTTCTTCCCAGCCAAAACCTCCTCTTCAACAATTTCTAACTTCCTTGCTAGCTAGAGAGAACAAGGAAGAATATAAAATGGATGGGCAGCCTTACCACAATGCTACCAGCAGGGCCAGTATCCTCCTATTACAAAATTTTAGACTTTTTTATTGAAGCATTTTCCACATTTAAATCATAAATACTCTTGTTGGACTTACATCTATAGCTAACTTATCAAAAAATTTAATGTAATAAAGACTGGTTGACATATCTCCTAGAGTGATTAGACCTGTGGTGAATGTGTACACTAGAAGAGGTCAAGCAAAGGAGCAGGTCAGGAAGTGAGTAAGAGATGAGTTGGCAGAAGTTGCTCAGTTGTTTCTATTGTACTGTTAGTTAGCAGATATTTCTTTTTATCGTTTATCCAGTATAAATAGAAAGCTAGTTTTCTGTTATGAATGAGGCAGGGAAATATCTTAGTAGGTAGAATTGAGCAAGTACACTGAAGGAGGTTTCACATTGAAGCCTATGAAGTTTTTCTTGATCCAAAATCAATAAAGCTACCAACTTTCTGCAATACTGAACCCTACTCACATCAACTGGTGCCATCTGCAGAGTTCCCTGCCATCAATCGGTATTGATTTCTGTTGAAGAATGACGAGAATGGATTCTCAAGTGGAGGCTGTAGAGAAAACAGTTCATGAGTTGCTGGAGGGAGCGAAAAATACTTCTAAGCAAATTGATGGTTTGGACAGTAATATGCTTGCCATTAAGGAGAGTTAAACTGCAATGCAAATAAAGGAAAACATATGGCGGAATCTTCAAGCACTTCGATTACTGTTCCTGCTTTTGGGGATGTAGAGTTCGAAGAAGCTTACAAGGGGAATGCTAGCAGAGTTACTTTACCAAGTTTTGATGGGTCCGATCCAGCTATGTGGATGGCTCAAACTGAGCATTATTTTTGGTTGCATGCCGTTTGACCAGAAAAACGCGTGGAATTTGATCAATTAGGCATGCAAGGTCGTATGGTGTATTGGTTGCAACTGATGAGTTGTTGGAATCAGACGGTAACTTTTTAGCTCCAAATACCAATATTGTTGATCAGGATGTTGAAAAAGAGATGAAACTTTCCCTGTTAGCGATGCGAGGGTTTAATGCACTAAATACATTAAAGCTTAAAGGTACTCTTCTTTCTCACTGTTTCAATTCTTGTTGATAGTGGAGCTTCACATAATTTTGTTTCTAAACAAGTGGTGGAGCAGTTAAACTTGTTTGTTACTCCAGTGACATTTTTTGAACACATTAAAGTTTCAAGGTACTCTTCTTTCTCACTGTTTCAATTCTTGTTGATAGTGGAGCTTCACATAATTTTGTTTCTAAACAAGTGGTGGAGCAGTTAAACTTGTTTGTTACTCCAATGACTTTTTTGTACAATTAGGGATTGATGCCGTTTATTTCTATAGGTGTTTGTAAGGGGTTAGTAGTGTCTATTGGAGATTATTCTGTTTCTATTGATGGCAACGTGTTTGACTTGGGAGGTGTGGATATGATTTTTGAAGGGGATAAAGGCACTATGAGTGCCTGTACTTTTGATTCTAGGTAATTAAGAATTTAAATTTTTATTTGTAACAATTTAGTGCCTATATTTTGATTCTAGGCATTTAAGTGTTTAAATTTTTATTTGTAACAGTTTGGTATCTATACTTTTAAAGGTAAGTCATTCAAGTGTCTCTATTACAAATAGACATTAATTCAGTACCCTTTGATTAGTCTACATCTACAGATGCAATTGAGCGAGGTCGTTATAGAATACCCGACTCAATAAAAACCCTATAGCATATTATTTTATAGAGTTTTTAGACACTTAATTGCCCAAAATCGATAGTATAGACAGCTTTATCCCTTTTTGAAGTGGCTTGGCTTCAAACATAAAGAAGTCAAAATGGATTGGAAGCATATGATATTAAAATTTACTCAAAATAATCAGGAGAGGGTGCTATGCGGTGATCTCTTATAAAATCTGCTATTTCTTTCAACTCTCTTAGTAAATTGGGTATGGGGGCAATTGTTTGGCATTATTGGATTGGATTTATTTCCGATTGATATTGCTACTAAGAATGTTGAGTCAAGTGCTTCCAACAATTACTAGAGGAATTTGGGGATGTCCTTGTTGAAAAAACTATGTTGCATACCCATAGATCTACCGATCATAAGATTCCTTTGAAAGAAGGATGTGACCCAATTAATGTAAGACCCTATAGATATGCTCAAATTCAAAAGGATGAGATTGAGAAGTCGGTGAAAGATTGAGAAATAGTAGTCCTTACTCAAGTCCAGCTATTCTTGTAAAGAAAGGACATATCTTGGAGTTTTTGTGTTGATTATAGGGCTCTCAATAAGGCTACTATACCCGACAAGTATCCTATACCCATCAAACAAATTATTGGATGAATTGAATGGTGCATCTATTTTTTCTAAAATGAATCTTCGAGCAAGTTACCATAAAATAAGGGTTTCTCTTGACAACATTCCTAAAATGGCCTTTCATACACACTAAGGCCATTATGAATTTCTTGTGATATCCTCTAGCCTCAAAAATGCTCCAGCAACTTTTCAAGCTACCATAAATGATTTATTTCACCCTTATTTGTGCAATTTTGTATTGGTCTTCTTCAATGATATTCTCATTTACAACCGCTCTATGGATAATCATCCAAAGGCAATTATGGACAGTTTTAACACAACTCCATCTTCATCAATTTTCAGCCAATCATAAGAAATGTCTTTTTGGGCAATCTATGTTGGAACATTTAGGTCCTATTGTTGCAGGTGATGGGGCACATGTGTATATCCTTCTAAAGTAGCTAGTGTAGTTAGTTGGCCAGTTCTTTCTTCTTTCAAAGCTGTTCGTGGATTTTTGGGACTTACGAGTTATTATAGTAAGTTCATTTGTGACTATGGCAAGATAGCTAGACCTTTAACTAATTTGTTGAAGGAGGATAATTTTTTTTTGGACTGAGAAGGCTGCTGTTGCCTTTCATAATTTGCAGCAGGCTTTAGCATGCACCCCTGTTCTGGCCAGGTCAGATTTTCCCAAGGAGTTCGTTATAGAGTGTGATGCTTCAGGTAAGGGTACCAAAGCGCTGTTGATGCAGGGTGGTCGTTCAATTTCTTACTTCAGCAAAGCATTGGCTAATCATACTTTATTGAAATCTACTATTGAGAAAGAATTGATGGCACTTGTTCTAGCTATTTAACATTAGAGACCTTACTTGCTTGGTAGGAAAATTCACTGTTTGTAAGGATCAAAGAAGTTCAAGATATTTGTTGAAACAAAGAATTACAACTCCTGATCAACAAAAGTGATTAGTGAAGTTGCTGGGATATGACTTTGTCATTGAGTATAAGAAAAGAATTGATAATAGGGCTGTAGATGCCCTTTCTTGCATTCGTGAGCAAGTAGATTGAGCCGCTATTTCGGGTCCATTGTGGAATGATTTACAAGATATTTCTAACACTGTTCATGCTGATCATATTTTGAGTAATAAGGTGAAGTTTTTTAAAACAGGGGGCATGGATCTTATGGGGTTTCATTTGATAAATGATGCCTTCTATTTCAGGAACCATTTGGTGATTCCTGCTGATTCTCCATGGGTTTCTATGTTAATGAGTTTCATGATACTCCAAGTGCGTGTGTGGTGTTGAAGACCTATTGACAGTTAACCTCTAATGTATTTTGGAGGGGTATGAAGAAAGATGTTGAGAAATATGTGGCAGCTTGTATGGTGTGCCAACGCAATAAGTCTCAAACTTTATCACCAGCTGGTTTGCTCCAGCCGCTACCTATTCCTTCTGCTATTTGGGAGGACGTCTCTTTGGACTCCCAAGGTCTAAGGGTTATTAGACAATATCAGTTGTGGTTGATCATCTCTCTAAGTATGGTAATTTTCTTTTGCTTAAGAGACCATTTATTGCATGGACAGTGGCACATGTAATCATGCATGAGATTGTTCACCTACATGGAATCCCTTGGGCTATAGTGAGTGATAGGGATCCTCTTTTTTAGGAAACTTTTGGAGTGAATTTTTTAGGCTGCAAGGTACTCATTTGAGATTCAACACATCATATCATCCAGGGAGTGATGGACAAACCAAGGTGCTTTATTGATGTTTAGAGGCATATTTGCATTGTTTCGCCTCTGAATAGCCTAAGTGTTGGGCAGACTGGTTATCATGGAGAGAGTATTCCTATAATGCTTCTTTCCAAACATCAGCTGGAATGACTCCTTTTGAGATGTTGTATGGATGCTAGCCTCCTACTCTGATGACTTCTGCTGGTAATGCTGTTGCTCCTAGTTTACATGATGAACTAAGGGATCGTGATGACACTTCCACAAATAAAGTATAATTTAGTGAAGTCACAGTTGCGTATGAGTTTGGTGGCAAACAAAAGGTGTTGTGATGTGACTTTTGCTATTGATGATTGGGTTTATCTTAAACTAAGGACGTATGGTCAATCTACTTTATTGAGACGTGTTTCTCCAAAATTGGTGCCTAAGTTTTATGGTCCTCTTCATTTTGTGGAATGAACAGGGCCAGTGGTTTACAAATTACAGTTACCAGAGTGATGCTGTATTCATCCAATTTTTCATGTTTCCCTTCTTAAGAAACATGTGGCTGATCCGGTTGTTTGTTCTACTTTGCCTGATGATTTAGAATCCAATGTTGTTAATAATCTAAAGCGTCAAAGTATTTTGGGTAGGCATTTTTGTCTTAGATATGGACAGGAGGTTCCTTAGCTTTTGGTTCATTGGTGTGGTCAATCAGTAGATGCTGCCTCTTGGATAGATCAAGCTGCTTTCCTTTTACAGTTTCCTCACTTTAACCTCTGGAACAAGATCAATCTTGATGGGGGAGACATTGATATATCTCCTAGAGTGACTAGACCTGTTGTGAATATGTACACTAGAAGAGGTCGAGCAAAGGAGCAGATCAGGAAGTGAGTTAGAGATGAGTTGGCAGCAGTTGCTGAGTTATTACTGAGCTGGTGTAGAAAAATACGTGTTTATTTTTAGATATTATATGTATTTACTTTTAAATATTGTACAAGTATAGTTTAGGAAATTATAGTTAAGGAAGTTTCCTAATTTCTAGGAATAGAATTATTTTCTTTAATTAGTATTGTAACCATTTTGTTTTATATATATCCTTAGTAGATTAATCAATAAAAATAAGATTTTAAACCCTATTTACACTATGGTATCAGAACTTCTTAGGGTTTACGAAATCTAATTATTTTTCTGGCCTTCATCGCCAAATTCTCATTTATTTCTAGCCTTCATTGCCAGAATTTTTTTATATTTATCACTAGGTCAACATACTTCCCAGCTTTAAAAAACTGTTTTTTTCAAAAATCGAGCGATCCTCCCAACAAAAAATTGAAGCTCTGCCTTCAAAGACCACAGCGACACAAACTTGGTTATTTGTCTCGTCAGTAAGATACTCAAGGACAGCAGAGAGAGAGACAAGAGCTTCAACACCAACATGCTCGGCATACTTCTGGCACCAACCACTGTTCTGTGACCGCGACACCACGGGAACTCCAACGCCAACCACTTTTCTATGACTGCAACACCACGAGAACTCCGGTGCCAACACGCTCAGCATACTTCCAGCACCAACCATTTTTCTGCAACCATGACACCCTTCCTTCTTCAACCACAATAGAGACTAGAGTTTAGAGAACAGAAATCAACACCCCCGGCATAACAAGTTGTGCTTTGTGGAAATAAATAGAAATCAAAAGTAAGGTTAATTAGGGTTTGGAGAACCTTCGACATTTTACATTGCTCCATCATTTGACTATGTGTGCTGCTTCAACTTTGGTGTTTTTGGGTCAATAGCAAGGTTTAGGTTTTTTTTTTTTTTTGGCATCTGCAGTAGGTGCAGACAATTTTTTTGCATCAACAGTTTTTGGCGTGAGCGGCAGCAGAATCTAAGGTTTTTTGGTGTGTTTGGCTTGGTGTGTTTGGTGTGTGCTGCTCTTGTCCAGTGTTCACACCTCTACTGTCCTTCGTATTGTTCTTTTTTTTTCCTAGCCAATTTCAGGTTGATCTGGTCGTGATGTCTGAAATTACAGCACAATCAGATCACATTACTTGATCTATGGAGGATGGAAATCATTCTCAACAACGTGAAGAATTCCAGCATATTCAAGCTGCATATAGATTGGATGATAAGAACTATCTAAAATAGCCCTAATTAGCCATCTCACTGGAACTTGGCCACAACTTGGAGACACCATGTTTGAGATATGAGATGAAGAGGATTCTATGATCATGGCATGGTTATGGAGCTCTATGATCCTGGAGATAAGTGATATAGTGATGTTTATGGCTATAGCCAAAGATATTTGGGATGCAATCCAACAGACATATTCAAAGGCTAGAGATGCAGCTTAGGTATATGAGGTGAAGCTTAAGACTATAATTGCAAAACAAGGAAACAAAACAATGACTAAGCATGCTAATCAACTAAAATCCCTATGGCAAAAACTTGATCACTATAGGGTAATTCAGACTAGATGTTCGGAGGATGCTGCGATTCTAAAGAACTTTATTAAATAAGATAGAGTATGATTTTTTTATTGGTTTAAATCCTGAATTTAATTAAGTCAAAATTCAAATTCTTGGAAAACAGGAGATTCCATGCTTTAATGAGGTAGTGGCCATTATTAGGCGTGAGGAAAGTAGGACTCTAATGCTAGAGTCTTCTCCCACAAATGGCTCGACCATGATAGCTAAAAATGTCAAAACTAGTTCAAGAATAAAAAGTACTAGTTTTGAAGCTATGAAAAATGATCAGTTCAAGAGCTTGAACCAAGAATAATTATGGTGCACTTCCCACAATAAAGCTGTGCCACACTAAGGAAAAATGCTAGAAATTACACGAGAAGCCCCCAAGTTGTAAGTGGAGGCACATTGTTGTTGATGCAACAAAGGAAGAGGAAAAGCAGGAACCGGCTAGTCTTAATTAAGAAGAGGTTGAAAAGGTGAGATCCTTCCTTAATAACATGGAGAAACCTTCAAGTATTTGTTCTTTAGCATATTTAAGTAAGCAGCTTCTTTCATTTTGATTTAACGTCTCAAAAACACCCTTGCAATGCTCTTGGATCATAGATTCAAGAGCCACCAACCACAACCCACTCTTCCAAATATTTTTCCACACTCCGTATCCAAGTAAAAAAAAAATTGCCATTGCATTTGGAACCTTAGCAACCGTAACTGGTATAGGAAATGTCCAGATCAACCCGTCCATAATCTTAAAAAATGTTCTCCATGTTACCAAATTACCCACCAATCTTATTTCTATACAGAAACTCACACAAGATTTACTTTGCAAAGTGAATTTTTATAATAATTATTGTGTATTTCAAGAGAAGGATTCGGGGAAAATGATTGGGCTTGCTAAAGAATGGGATGGTCTTTATTGCCTTGAAGAGTTAACTAAAGCGAGCAGTTTCAAAAACAAATTATCTCACTCTTTCATGTCTGAATCAATCTTATCCAATAAAAAAAAAAACCCTTTCTTTATCATTACCGTTTAGGTTTTCCATTCTTCAAGATTGTTAAAGTTTTATTTCCTTCATTATTTTCTAAACTTGATGTTGACAGTCTTCATTGTGAGGTATGTGAGCTTGCTAAACACAAGCGTGTACCTTTTTCAATAAATAATAAATGCAGCACTTTTGCTTTTTACCTTATTCATACAAATATTTAGGGTCCATTCACTATTTCTAATGTTTCCGGAGCATGATGGTTTGTGACTTTCATTGATGACTATACTTGGGTCACCTGGGTTTTCTTACTCAAAAATAAATCTGATGTCAGTTCTTTTCAATAGTAAAAAATCAATTTGGTGTGAGTATTAGAAGATTAAGATCTGATAATGCTCGAGATTATTTTAGTCAAATCATCACTCCTTATTGTCAAAAAGAGGGAATAATTCATGAATCTTCATGTGTCAAAACACCACAACAAAATGGAGTGGCCAAGAGGAAAAATGGACATCTTTTAGATCAAACACGAGCATTATTGTTCCAGAAATATGTTCCAAAACATTTTTTGGGGGAAGCTATTCTCGCTGCCACATATCTTATTAATAGACTTCCCACTTGAGTTGTAGGATTCAAGAGCCCAATGGAAGTACTTTCCTATTTCTATCTAAATTTGTTCATCACCAACAATCTTACACCTTGCATTTTTTTGTGTATCCTTTGTTCATGTCCACAATTAAGATAGAGGGAAACTTGATCCTTGAGCCCTAAAGTGTTTTTCTTTTGGATATTCCTCAACTCAAAAAGGGTAACTGCACCTCGAAAGTTAGAGTGAGAAAATGCTTTCTCCTCTCTCTATCCCCTGCCCTCCTACGCCCCCCTAGAGGACCACTTCCTTTAGGTTACATCACACACACCATTAGAATTAGGAAATACCCAAACACCCCCTTTTCTCGCCCATCTCCGATCAAATGCAGCCGGAAGCTCCCCCCCACGGACAGTCAGGAAGCCCCTCCGATCACCGGAGCGCCCAGGGTGTCAACCCTCACCCTATTTGTCCACCGGACAACCAAAAAGTGGCCTCAAGTCCAAGGCGTCCCAATAAGGAAAAGGACACAACTACTTTTCAAGCATTTGGAAAAGTCACAGCTAGCCTTCCCAAAATGGCATGCTTGGAGACCCACACCCCTGCTGCAGCCTGCACATCTGCAACACAATCTTCCCAAAAAGCCTCTCACAACGTCCCTTTGTCAAATTCTGACCCACTCCACTCCCAAAGCCATTCCCTTAAAGGCAAGAACATATTGGAATCTGAACACCACCAAAAACGCTCCTTTTCCGACCAACTACGACTGGAAAACAACCACCCCGTACCTCTGAAACAAACGCTATCCTACGCCTCTGCCTGCCACCAAGGAACAACCCCACCCCCTCCAAAGTTCCAACTCCGATTTATCCCACCAAACAACACGTCCAACATACCCAAGGTCAGAATACCTCAATTCGTAGAGGACGAGGGAGCCACCTATTGGGAGTCCACACTAGTAGGATATTTCATTGGTCGGAAAATGCCCTACACCCTTGTTCATGCGATAGCCACTAAGCTATGGAAGGACTTCGGACTCCAAGGCATTCTGGCCAGCCCTGAAGGATTTTACTACTTCTAGTTCGAAAGAAACAAGGACTTAACTCCCATCCTAGAGAAGGTATGGTTCTTCTCCAAGCGTTTTCTCATCATTCAACGGTGGAGAAAAGGAATGAGGTTGGACAAACCTCAACCAACACATGTCCCGGTCTGGATCACCCTTAACCGAATACCATGCGAGCTCCTATCCGCGGAAGGTCTAAGCCATATTGCAAGCGCAGTAGGTCTCCCTTTAAAGGCTAATACACTTACAGCCTCTAAACAGCGCCCCAATCAAGCTCGCGTCTTAGTCGAGCTAGATGGAAGGAAGGATCTAGTTAAGCGGATCGAGGTAGAGAAAGCTGATGGATCGATGGCCTTCATTGATGTTGACTATCAATGGATCCCTCCTCACTGCAAAAAATGTCAAGTATTTGGACACAGATGCCCAGCCACCACCGTTCCCCCAAAGACAACCCCTTCCGACCCAACCGCAACAACCACTCAACCCCTTAATACCGATACAACCACACAGAACAAACCAACTAACCCCACCACCCAAATACACACTTCTGGCGGAAATCACCCCCCTCCTAGCAGTAACTATCCTATACCCGACACAACCCAGGACAGCAAGACATCCAACCCAGCTCACACCAAACATGCTGCCAGCCACAACCACCACCAGGCTTCTAACCCTGACCTCAACCACGCGGAGATGGCAGAAGCCCACAAGTAGGTACCTCAAACTTGCCCATCCATCAGCACAGAACCTCCTAAACCAGAATGCCTACCCTGTAACACTACTTTAAACAATGAAGCAAACTCCACAGCTCCACAAGAAGACAGCGAGGATAGTAACTATGAGAACACTCCCTTGTCCAAACTGCTACACATAGCTTCCAAGCCAACAGCGAGCTCCTACAAGGGAAACAAAGGCTCCAATTCCTCTGGAAAACACAAGAAGAAACAGAGGAAGAGGTGCTGCTCCTTCACCTAGCTCCACAAGGAATCCATCGTCACACTCTTACCCAAGAACATAGCAGCATGGAACATAAGAGGGTTAAACGACCCTCTCAAAGTGGCAGAATTAACAAAAGAGTGTGGCAATAATAGAATATCCCTAATGGGGATATTGGAAACCAGAGTGAACACCAACAATGAAACATTAGTAAAGTAGCGAATGGTACAAAAATGGCAAGTAGCTATCAACCGAGAAGCACCCAAGCGAATTTGGGTAGCTTGGCAACCGAGAGTGTGGAATATCCATATTGTTATGGAAAGAGCCCAACTATCACATTGCATTGCAACTCATCGCAACCTCAACATTAGCCTTAACATCACATTCATCTACGGTGCAAACAGCAACAACGACAGAAGGGATCTCTGGACACAATTGGAAGAACTTTCCCTCACACACACCACCACTCCGTGGTCGGTCCTTGGGGATTTTAACATAACCAAATCCCCTTCTGAAAAGCAGGGTGGTCGGGGGCGAATAACTTCCGCCATGGCGGAATTCCAGGATTGCATGGCCAAGACCGAATTGGAGGACTTAAGATATGGGGGCGACTTCTTTACATGGACCAATCGACAAGCAAACGACCCCATCCCGAGGAAGCTCGATCGCGTCCTGGTCAACCAAAGCTAGATGCAAACCTTCCCTAGCTCCCAAGCCAAATTCCTACCTCCCATTTTATCAGATCATTCCCTATCCGTCACACACATACAACCCACACAACAGGTAAGGAAGACACCCTTCAAATTCTTCAACTACTGGATTCATCATGCAGATTTCAATGATATAATCTCAAGTGTGTGGAGCACCGAGATAGCAGGTTCCAAAATGTATCAAGTAGTAAGTAAGCTTAAGCTAATCAAGGGGAAGTTACGACAACTCAACCACACCAATTACTCAGACCTGTCTAACCGAGTCAAAGAAGCCAAGCAAACCCTCCTTCAGCTGCAGTCCAACATCCACAGCAGCCGCAATGTATCCCAGATGGAGGCCGAAAGATCAGCCTTCAAGGAGTACTACCTATTGAGGAAAGCTGAAGAGGACTTCTACAAGCAAAAATCAAGGGTAAAATGGCTGAAACCCGAAGACAAGAATACCTCCTTCTTCCATAAATCCATGCGAAACCACCACAACAGGAGCCACATCTTCCAGATCAGCCGTGAGGATGGAAGTAAAGCAATTGGCAGCGAACAGGTCAAGCATCTAGCGGTCGAATACTTTCAACAGATCTACAACAAAGCATGTCCACCACTCAATACAGAGGAAATAGCCAGCCTTGTGACATGGAAGCTCAATGCGCAGCAATGCGAAGAGCTGCTTGCACCTTATACGGATGAGGAAATCAAATGGGGCTTTTTCTCCCAAGCAAATGAGAAGGCCCCAGGCCCGGATGGATACACAGCTCTCTTCTTCAAGGAAACATGGGGAATAATAGGCAAGGATCTCACCACTGCAATCAGGGAGTTCCTCCTATCGGGACATCTTCTCAAAGAAATAAACTCCACCATACTCACATTGGTCCCCAAAATCCCCAACCCAACCAGTATGGGAGACTTTAGACCTATAGCATGTTGCAACGTGCTCTATAAAGCAATGTCAAAGATCCTAGCTGCCCACCTCAAGAAGGTCTTACATGTACTAGTTGGGAGGGAGCAAGCTGCATTCATCCCAGGACGAAAGATCACAGATAACATCCTCATTGCCCAGGAATTAATGGCAGGTTACCAGACACAAACAGGAGCGCCCCGTTGCACTCTAAAGGTTGACCTCCAGAAAGCCTACAATACCATACGTTGGGACTTTATAATTGAAGTATTGAGAACCATGCAATTCCCTCCTTACTTTTGCAGACTCATAAAGCAGTGCTTATCAACTACAAAATTCTCAGTCAATATCAACGGGGAACTAGCAGGCTACTTCTCAAGCATGCGAGGTCTTAGGCAGGGGGATCCTATTTCCTCGTACTTATTCGTTATAGGCATGGAAATCCTCTCCACCTCTCTCCGGCGGCTCCTATCCAACCCAACATTCTCTCCTCACTGGAGATGTAAACAGGAACGCCTCAATCACCTTTGCTTTGCGGATGACCTACTCATATTTTCCAGAGGAAATGTACAATCTATTACCCTGATCAAAGACACTCTCCAACAATTTCAAGCACTCTCAGGTCTAACAGCCAACAGTTCCAAGAGTTCCATATTCTTCTCCAACGTCCCCTCCAGAGATAAACAAAGCATCCTACAAGTCACACGGTTCCAAGAAGGCTCTCTTCCAATAAGATACCTTGGCGTCCCACTCCTCTCCACTAAACTCAAAATGGAGGACTATGACATCTTAGTTGACCGAATCACAGCTCGCATCACCTTGTGGACAGCGAAATTCTTATCATATGTTGGCCATCTTCAGCTAGTTCGACCAGTCTTATTTTCTATGCAGGTCTACTGGAGCTCAGTATTCCTTCTCCCCAAGAAGATAATCACTAAGGTAGAGCAGCTAATCAAGAACTTCCTTTGGAGTGGAAATCCTCATACAGGAACCAAAGCCAAAATCAGATGGGAAGAGGTTTGTAAGCCACTCAAATGTGGGGGTCTAGGGATCCCCAACCTTCATCATTGGAATAAGGCCCTACAAATCAAGCACATCTGGCACCTATGCAAGAGCGGTCAGCGTAGTCTATGGCCTGAATGGGTACACTCGACATTGTTAAAAAGTAGAAGTTTCTAGACATCACGAGCCCCAGCTGTATGTTCTTGGTCTTGAAAGAAACTTCTAAAGCTTAGACCTTTAGTGCAAAGTAGCTTTCAATGGAAAGTGGGAGATGGCCTAACCATCTCTATTTAGACTGACTTTTGGTTACCCATAGGTCCTTTAGACACCCTATTCTCTCCAAGACAGATTAGGAACTCTGGGATTCCAATAATGGCAAAATTATGCTCTTTGGAGGAAAACAACACATAGCGGCTACCAAACCATCCACCATGGACAGATATCAACATTCCCGTGCATATCAAGCCCAATCATCACACTTCCAACCAACTCGAATGGATTCACACGACTGCAGGGGAATACAACATCAAAAGTGGCTGTTTCTTCCTCAATCCAACCGGACCAACAGTACCATGGTATCAAGTTGTATGGAATAGAACCAACATACCAAGGCACTCCTTCATATTATGGCTTGCCTGGTTGGAAAAATTATCTACACTCGATAAGCTGACCACATGGGGACTAGCCACATCCTCAACATGCTACTTATGCCAACAAGAAGACGAGGACCACTCCCACCTATTCTTTGGTTGCCAATACTCATCCCGAGTATGGCTGACGGTGAGTGATATGGCCAATTGCCCCCCTTCTTGTAAGGATTGGCAAGGAGCCAAACGAGTTCTACTAGCAACGAACCAGTCCAATGCCAAACAACACCAAACTAGAGAGCAAGCCTCGTAGCCACGGTATACTGCATTTGGAGAGTGCACAACAAAGCAAGACTTAAACACCCTATCCCTAGCATCTCTTTCTTAGCCAATCAAATCAAGTCTTATATCTACATAGAATAATTTGATAGGGCCAGTTTGTACCAACTACTATAAGTATGGTACTAAAATTGTAATAGAATAGTTACTAGTGTTGTATTGTAATGTAACCGTCTTTGACGGATGTATCTTTATCTCCAATCAATAAATAATGAATTACCGAAAAAAAAAAAAAACTCAAAAAGGGTATAAGTGCTATCATCCTCCATCTAAGAAATTCTGTGTCAAGGGATGTCACTTTTAGCGAGCAAAAAGCATATTTCACCCAACCTTATCTTCAAGGGGGAGAACTTTAGGGAAGATAAGATGAGTTTGGAGAGTTTTCTTCTTGAGTTAAGTGATCTCTCTCCATCAGCTCAATCCCCTCAACTTACACCTGTTGAGTCCCTAGCTACTCCAATTTCAAGCCCACATGTTCTTGACCTTGAAAAATCTGTTCTTGAAGACATGCGATTTGGTAAGAACTTGGTAAACACAAGACAAAAAAGGGACATTCACATTACAGGATCTGTGCAAGTTCAAGAATCTAACCTGAGTCCTTCAAATGAGGTAACAATTTATGACTTTCCAGCCTTGCAAAGTGAAACTAAACCTCAAACTAACGATGATGATCAAAATCTTCCAATTGCCCTTAGGAAAAGAAAGAGAGAATGCACATAAAGACCATTATACCCCTCGTCACACTATCTCTCTTTCCAAAAATTCTCGCCTACCTACAGAGCCTTCCTTGTCAACCTTCACACTGTTACCCTTCCCACTACCCCATCTAAGGTATTGTATGATGAAAAATGGAAGCAAGCCATGGACATTGAAATGGAGGCCCTTAAGAAGAATAGGACTTCGAGAACTAGTTAAATTGCCAATAGGAAAGAGACTTATAGGTTGCAAATGGGTCTATATAATAAAATATAAGGCTGATGGATTGATTAAGAGGTATAAGGCAGGTTGGTAGTTAAGGGATACAAGCAGACTTACGGAATTGACTATTTAGAGACGTTTGCACTAATTGCAAAAATGAACACACTGAGTCATTTTGTCCCTAGCTACAAACCTTGGGTGGGAGTTACAACAGTTTGATGTGAAAAATGCATTCCTACATGGAGAACTAGAGAATGAAATTTATAAGGAGGTCTCACCTAGTTACAAAAAAAATATGAGTATTGACATAATGTGTAAGTTGAATAAAGCCTTATATGGTCTGAAACAATCTCCTCGAGTATGGTTTGGGAGATTTGCTAGAGTTATGTTGACTTCAGGATATAAACAAAATCAAGGGGATCATACTTTGTTCATCAAACACTCAGCTTCAGGGGGAGCAACAACCTTACTAGTGCATGTGGATGATATCATTTTGATTGGAAATGATGAAAGAGAGAAATAGGTTCTGAGTCAATGCCTAGCTAAAAAATTCGAGATCAAGACATTGGGGAAACTAAAGTATTTCCTAGGAATTAAAGTTGCACATTCAAAAAGGAGAATTTTTATATCCCAACAGAAGTATGTGACTGATTTGCTCAAAGAGATAAGTCAAGCTATATGCAAACCAACAAGTACCCCTATAGACCCGAATCATAAACTAGGGAATGTAGAGGAAGATGCCATAGTCAATAGGGAAATATATCAATATCTTGTTAGAAGGCTCATTTACTTATCTCATACCAGACCTGATATAGCTTAAGCAGTAAGCTTGATAAGCCAGTTCACGCATAGCCCAAAAAAGACTCATTTGCAAGCTGCATATAGGATTCTACGGTACCTCAAAGGAACATTAGGAAGGGGAATTTCGTTTGAAAGAAATAAGCATGTAACCCTTGAAGCCTACACTGCTGTAGACTATGCAAGATCTATTGTTGGTAAGCGATCAACAATAGGGTATTGTACTTTTATTGAAGAATCTAGTGACATGGAAAAGCAAGAAACAAAGTGTAGTTGCACGGTCTAGTGCTAAGGCAAAATTTTGTGTAATGGCCCGAGGCATATGTGAGCTACTATGATTGAAAATCATCCTTGAAGACTTAAAGATTAACTGGGTTGGGCCAATGAAGCTCTATTGTGACAATAAGTCAACAATAAACATAGCTCATAACCCAGTTCACCATGATCAAACTAAGCACATTAAGATTGAAAGGCAATTCATCAAGGAAAAATTGGACAGTGGCCTAATATGCACTCCATATGTATCAACAAACAGACAACTTGCAAATATTCTTACCAAAGGGTTAAATAGTTCAACGCTTGAGAGAATTGTGTCCAAGCTAGGAATGGAAAGTTCCTATTCACCAACTTGAGGGGGTGTGTAGAAAAATGTGTATTTATTTTTAAATATTATATGTATTTATTTTTAGATATTGTATAGCTATAATTTAGGAAATTATATTTAGGAATGTTTCCTAATTTCTAGGAATGGAATTATTTTCTTTAATTAATATCGTAACCATTCTGTTTTATATATATCCCTAATGAATTAATCAATAAAAATAAGATTTTGAACCCTATTTACAACAGCTGGCAGTAGAAGTTTCTAGATATTTCTATTGTACTGTTAGCAGATATTTCTTGTATCATTTAGCTAGTATAAATAAAAATATAGTTTTCCATTATAAATGAGGTAAACAAATATCTTAGTTGGTAGAATTGAGCTAGTGTGCTCAAGGAGGCCTCACATTGAAGCCTATAAAGTTTTTCTTGATCCAAAATCAATAAAGCTACTGACTTTCTGCAATATTGAACCCTACTCACATCACTGGTGAAGTTATATTTAATATTTAATAATCCCCCATCAATGGACTAGGACATTCATTGAATCAATAGAATGGAACAGTTATATAGGGGATGATATGTCATAGCTTAGGAATTCAAACTCATAGCTACATGCTCTACAATCATGTAAATTTTAGATCTGTAAACAACAGATTATTTAAACTATAGATACTAATGTGGTTTTGTATTTACTATCTGATAAGTCCTACATGTACCCTTTGCACTGAGCTGATGGCCCAAGAACTGCAACGTGAACAGCATGGATCCACATAGCATTGCAAAATTATGTCTGAATGTGAACAGCATAAGCATTCAACTTCAACAATTTAACTCGATCTATAGTTTCAATATATGATAAAATGCATGCAAGTTTCCAAAATCACAGCAGATCAACAAACTACAACGTTTTGTGATGTATTCTATAAAGAATAAATGGGAAACATCAGAATCGTGCCATCCCCATCCAACCCTGTAACAAGGCTTCCCCAATATCCTTGTGAAGCAACAAATTAAAACGTCCACAAACAACATCAAAGTCATGAAATCTCCAAGTAACATGGCAATATACCTTGTAAACAGGAGCAGCAAGAGACTGAACCATGCACAATGAATAACTTTACAGAAGTCAATAGCAATTAGAGCAAAAAGAGGGACAGCAAGGCCCACCTGCATATGTCATATAACATCTTAAACTTTCTCCTCCAATTAAGCTTATTTTTCTGATTGTTGACATGAATCAAAGAATACAAGGAGCCCCTATCCATGTATTCAGTGATCATAGATAAACGTGGAGGCTTTGTGCATGCACCCATAAACAAAATTACTGCAACAAAGAACATCAAATGTCAATTTGAATCCACATGTTGAAAGACATGGAAAAGGCACAAAATGATAAACTTGGGGAAATCAAGGAATTACCATTTGGATGTCTAAGGCGGCTGAAAGAGAGATACATGCATCCACAAAGACAAAAGGCAAAGGATCAGAAACATAAATACTATTAGCAATGCTAATGGACATGACATCAAAAATATACCTAAGAATAGATATCTCATTGCAAAAGTCTTCCATGTTTTCTGGTGTTAGATCTTGCTCTAGGAAAACTTTAATGGCCACCTCCGTCCCATTCCAAATGCCACGAAAAACCTCTCCAAAGAATCCTATCATATAGAAAAGAGTATCATGCTATATAGGTTGTCATACAAAGGCAACCAGTGTACAATATTGGGGAAAGAAACAAAAATTGGGAAAAGGTTGTGAGCATTCCTAAATCTTTCCCAATAATCTTAATTTTTCATCCATTGGAAGCTACTGCATTCACATCATGCCATCCCCATGCTCTTTAAAGTACCTAAAACATATTCCCTTTGACAAGGAATATTCAATTTTGATTTTCAGCAATTTTAATTCTAAGAAAATATTTCATTATATCAACATCTTTAGGTGGAAGCTCGTATTCAACTTCTTTTTCAGTGTAATAATTATTTTGTTATCATTGCTAGTGACTTAATAATGTAATGAATGAATACATACACACACTATAAATAAAATCGGCTTTTGGTATCTTATAGGATTTTGATAGTTAGAAATTTCATTCAAATATGCAATGATTTGATCATTCTCACCCCTTCATATACTTAACGTATATACCATCGAAGATTGTGTAGGTACTTGTGAGGTCTTGAAAAATATATATCAAGATTAGGTCAGAACAAGTCCTATATCTTTATCCTTTTGCACCGTGTAGAGCCTAAACCTTTTCAATGGTGCACTTGAAGTCCTAAAAGTTTGTAAAAATGCGTAATATGAATATGTATGTTAGCTTTCCCATCACATATGTACTCATATTGCATATCTTAAAAACATTTAGGATTTGATTCTACCTTAAAAAGGTATAGGACTAGGATGATAAAATGACAAAATGATATCTACCTCTTACCCAAAAAATTGATAAAATGTATAATGGGATTTAAACCCATCAATTTATGCTATTGCCATGAGAGTTCTTAGGCCTTGCCACTAGGCCAACCTGTTAGGGTTCTTAAGGCCCTTTCCCACCAAAGATAAATGTAAATGATGAATCCCAGACATTTCTCAAAAATTTATCCTGGGTTCAAGCTCCATTTATGGCCTGAAGTAATCAAATACTTGAAATACGAGTTATTATATCTTCAGACAGCATGATGTTAGATATAAGTGATCCATATTTCCAAATTCTTGCCAAGCAAAGATATCTTTTTTGTATAAGCAAGAAAAATATGCTTCATTGGAGGAAATGGTTTAAGTACACAAGCAAAACCAACCCACCAAAAAAAAAAAAAAAAAGGATCAGATCAGGGGAAAAAAATAGAAAAAATACTAAAAGACTAATAATCTATACAAGGACTCCATGGATTAGGAAACTTCCTCAGTATAGACATCAAAAAGGTCTCCCCTTGACAAAGGGGTAAAATTACAAAAAGATAAACTGTTTTTTGAATCATTTATAAAAAGGTTACCTGTATTTTATTTCTTGACAAAGGGGTGATATATTTTGTATCAATAATAAATAATGACAGGTGTTAATATTATACTAATTGGTAAATAAATACTTATATAAAGTAATATTAGAAAATTATATAATTTAATAAAAAATATAAAAAATTACAGAAAATCAAAAAGAAAGGGAAAAACAGAAAAATATAAAAAAAAAGGTAAGCAATTGAGCAGTCAGTAAAATATCGACACTATCATTATTTATCACTGACACAATTAAAAAACACAAGTCACATTTTTATCAAAGAAACAAAATACACATAATCTCTTTAAAAATGACCAAAAACATAGATCACCTTTTTGTAATTTACCCTTCCTAAATTACACCGTTTCCGCATGCACCATAGGAAAAAAATGAGTTGGGGCACAAGAAGTCAATAAGATATTTGATATGTTACTAATCCTTGTCGTTGCATGACAGATTTTGATGTGATTGATAACCATTTAACATATTAACCAAAAAAGAGCCACAATGACCAAGCCCCTTCCAAAATGCAAAAGCAGATGATCAACTCTTTTGTCTGTCTTTGTCGTATCAGCAAAACTCCTCAACTCAGAATATTTCATAAAATATCCCTTCTTACCCATAATAATTACAACTGTCCTTGCTCATTCTTTAATGAAATCTTTTCCAACACCAAACAAAAAAGTGAACATTGAACTAAACTATCATTCCATTCATGTCTGCTCCCCATAATGTGTGCTACCAATAGCAATTAGGAGTGTTCATCAGAATCTGTTGACCTTTCATTGTTGGATAGTTTGCAAGGTAAATATTAGACATCACACAGAGTTTTGAAACTTGCAGAACCTGTACACTATCCACCAAGGGTTTTAGGTTGCAGGATACCCTATATATAACATAATATATAATATCCTTAACAAATATATATACAAATTTGTATGTAATAAATACTAAAGTACCCAACCTTTTTTAAGCTGCCTAAATAAAGGGGGGAGGGGGAGGGGGTGGGTAGGTGTCATTGAGTTTCGCAGCTCACTTTTTCGACATTCAAGAACTTTTATAAACAAAAGTAATTAGAGTATGAAAAATATCAATTTGGGCTATAAAGGTAATTATAACATTTAAGCACTTCTATTCCAAATGATACTAGTATGTGTTGTAAGAGCAGCATTTGTTAGACCGAACATCCCTTCCAAAGAAAAGGGTTGAAATCATTTAATGGGATAATAAATACATGCAGGCAATTTTCAATGTTAGAAGATGTAATGTGGAATGGCCATGTGGCCGCGTCCTTTCAAACAAAAATTTTTGAAGAGTAATCACAACAAATAGTGTTTTCCATTTAGTAATATTCATATATCATGAAAAAATGAAAGAAATTTCACATATTCTATCGTGTACCACTTAATGTGTAGAATATTCTAATGACCAAAGTTAATCAAGTATTACTGTGAGAACTACTTTCATTGGACACGTGATCTGTTTATAATTGCAAGAGTTCATTGCATTACACATATTAGAAGGCTAACTAGGAGTACAACCTCAACAAATTTGGGGCAATAACCCCAAAGGGCTCAGCCTTGTGGTTTAGGCCTTGGAACCCTTCATGACAAATTGCAAGACCTCATGCTCAAACCCCACTAATGGTACTTCTTGCTACTATCGATATAGCTCAAGCTATAGTTAACTAATGTGTGGTTCTTATAGGGTGGATTATCATGCTTACCAAATTGCTGGTTCAATTGCACACTGGCCTCTTCTACAAAATGGGATATTATGATAACAAGGTAACCTGTGCAATTTCTAATAGGCTTGATCAATTAGAACTTGGAAAGGACATGGTATATATAGTGGATTCCATGGATGTTTGATGTATGCAAGTTCTACATAAGAAGCTAGGCAAAATGCATTCCAACAATGTGATACAAATACACAGAAGTTTGCGAATAATTGAAGGAGGCATTGATAGTGTTTTGATGATAATACAGGTAAAATTTTTTCCTAAGTATGACTCTTAGAGGAACGCTGTGGGTGCATGGAGAGTGAGAGTAGTAAGAATGGTAGTGATGAATTGATTTCCCTATACTTCAATAGTTCAAGAAATGCTGAGCTTAAAATTCATTGTTTGATTTCCAATTATATCACAGTTTATTGTAAAGAACAATCGTACATCTATAAATATTATTTTCATGCCATGTTGAGCATCCTTGTCAGCTTTGCTGTACATTTTGGCATCCAATCAGCGATATAACAGCATATATTAACACACCAGAATAACCATTGCTCTTTTAACCATTAATTAAGTCTGAGCTCTACAATTGCTCTTTTACACATTAATTAAGTCTGAGCTCTACATGAAAAGTAGTCTCTTGGTGATTTCACACTTAGGTCATACTTCCAAGTTCTTTCAAACTACTTTGGCCTCAAAATAGATTGATGAACAATGGCCCACTAAAGGAATATTCCATTACAACAATACTTGAAGCCTTATAATTATCCAAAACATTACTTAAGCCTTATTCTCATTAGGTGTGGTCGCCCTTATTCTCATTAGGTGTCACCTATACGATTTACAAATTCTATTTTGCCATTGCACTAAAATCCTTATAGAGGGGGTAAAAGGAAAATAAAATGAAATCCTGAGTGAGGGGAGAGAAGAAAATTTTTGGCTAGTCAAGGAATGAATTAGGAGTTTCTGAAGTAAAAGGCTGCAAATCTGGAAAGCATATTAAGCTATAGGACAATGGATGTATCCTAATCACATAAGATATAAGGTTATGCTACCCTTGCCACATTCGGGGAGCCAACTTGCCTATATACAAAATCTACCCAAATTAACCAATTGCTGAAATATAATGTATTTCAACAACACAGCACTTAAGCTTAATCCCCCACTAGGTGGAAACATAATGTATTTCAACAAACACAATCAAATTAGCTCCCAATCACCATCTTGTAAATCACTCTTAATAACTGCTAGATTTTGCTGAAATGAACTGCTAAAGGCATTCTTCGTATAACAGGCTTTAACATCAACAAGTATACGCAGATGGATGGCTATATTAGATGTATCAGTTGCTAAATTTACATAGTTCAATCTAAATGAAGATACAATTTTATGAGCATGTTAAAGTTAAGAGTCTCAAGAAGCATAGAGCAAAGATGCAGTAATGCATACCTATCCCAACCCGAGCTCCAACAGTTAGTTCAGAAAAATCAATATTCCATTCCTGAAAAGGCAACAGAGGTCTGTTGTTGAACGTTGCAGATTCAAGAACCTTATTCCATGCTATAACCATTTCATCACTTCTTGTCTCGGAAGTTTGACTCCTGAATTGATGAGGAGATGAGGGCAATGATATTGCCCTTTGTGCAGTTAAATTCTCCCGATCATAGAGAGGAGACATTCCAACAGATATTTCACCTTGGGTATCATAAGGGAAGTTTGAAACCTGTGGCAAAGGAAAAAAAGGTTTCAGAGAGAGAAAGCTAAAAGATTGTTATACAGACAACTCTACAGCGTTAACAAAAAAAGAATTCTTAAGAAAACAATCCAACTTCTTCATGATACACATTTTCTTATAAAAATCACTTCTGTTGATAGCATAGTATTGTTTTGGAATAGATGCTAGTAATTTATTAAATGTACTAACTGTGTAATTTCACTTCCCTACATAAATCCCCAGTTTAGATGACATGTTGCATCTTTCATTTCTTAGCCAAAAATGCCACAACCTGTGTTTAATGCACAAGAGGGTGCAAGACATCTTGTGTACTTGTCTGAAGACTCATCATAGGTACCAAAAACTAATTTCTGACACAAGACTACACTGTCACAGCCCCAATAGAGCCATTCCAGCATGTGTTTCTTTTTGAATGTGTTGGTTATTGTCTGTAATATGGATGGTTAAGTACGAGTCCATGTTCTTAAACTGTAGCAGACAGTGGGTGTCAGCAATGGTCAGTATGTAATCATGTATATATCCTCCTTTGGATGCCTTGAATGAAGTTGTCCTGGTTTCCAGAAAATTTATTTACACTTTATTCTCTAAAAGATCTAGGGTTCTCTCCAAGCATCCCTAAAACGCCATCAAATTAGGTAAAAGTACAGAAGGAAAGTAGTGAAGGGCAAGGCAGATGCTAGTGAGGATTTCAGTATAATTCACCCTACAACACAATCCTATAACACACACAAAATGCAAAGATAAACCACAGGTCATCACATAAATCAGTGAGTATGAATTGGATATCCGAACAGTCAGAGCATTTCATAATCAAACTTAATCATTCAACTTTCGAAAGCAATTCAATTTTCTCAATCTTGTTTCTGGAACCCGATATAGGAAATGTCAAATTCAAGACAGCTCCAAAATCCAAAAATGATGTTTAGTAAAACAAATGTGTAGAAGCTGAAACACAATATTGTTTATAAAAAAAGAGAGTTGATTCTATAGCATTGAAAATCTCTTATTCATTCCAGCTAACCTAAAAGATGTTCAACTAAATAAAAGTTCCTAGAACTCTTCCAATGAAAATTTTTAATTACTACCCTGAATTTATACAATTGCTATATTGTAGGCAAATATTAATGCCAAATAAACAGGATTTTTGCAACGCGTTATATTCATTAAGCAGTGTACATGCTTCGGTTCATTCTGGACCATGAATAGAACTATTAAACCTACCCTGAATGATGCCATAAGAGATGGTTCAGTTCAGTTTGAACCATAAACTTTATTTCAAAAGAATGCAAACACATTGGAAAAAAGAAGAAAAAAGAACAACAGAATTGGGTTTGGTACGAATCGATTTACAATTGAGGTTAATTTTGGTGCCACTACTTAAATGCAATGGGCAATCTCCAATATAAAGCCAGTAACCAAAGGAAAACCAAAGCCATCAAACTCAAAATAAGCAAATTGCCTGTTAAGATGAAAGATATAAACATACTAATATATATATATATATATATATATATACATATATATATATATATATACATATAACACCATAAAATTGAAGCATACATTTTGACGGTCTTTAATATTCCTGTCATTTGGTGAACAAGAAAATGACCCATCATCACTCTGCTCCCTTAGCATGCGGTTTTGCTTCAAACTCTCGTTCATCGCTCGCACAGCCCTGACACAATTCACATATGCTATTAATAACCTTATAAATTCACAAAGATTAAAACCATCCATATCTCCATGTACATAATTACTTGAATATATTGCATATTGAACCCCCTTAATTATGTAATTTCTGCCCTTACCACCATCAACTTGGAAAAAGGTGAACTTAAAAATCTAATTTTACCTTCCAGACAACCACAAAAGGTTATTTTTTCTGAGGTAATATCATGAATGAAAACACATGTTGAAGTTTGTACAGAACAACATTCATACTTACTGAGATAGAGGGATAGGTGCACAACTTGCACGATTAAAAAATAAGTCAAAGTGCAATCTACCATGATAACTGAATGTACATCCAATAGAATAACAAATTATAGCCAATATTCAATCATTATGATATGATATTACTATTTCTAAAGATTCTCCATTTCCTCTCTGTATTGGCTATCCACAAATACATTTCTAAATTCTCAATTTCATTCACTATGCATGTTTCCACTGTAATAACAAATGTGTTATAATATGTTATAATTTCTAGATTGTAATTATAATTTATAGTTTCTACTTTGTAATTATAGTTTCTAGAATTATATTTTCTAAGTTATAATTAATATAATGTTAGGTAGAAGTTAGTAGAAGATTTTGTATCTCTATATATATTGTCCTTGTATTATCAGTAAAGAAACAATTACTTATCAAATTTACATGGTATCAAAGCAATCTAACTATAGGAATTTTTTTTTGAAAAAAAAAAAATAGGGTTTTGGCCTAGCTGCTTAGTAAGCAATGTTTGTATCCCACACACACCCCAGAAAGTGTTTGTGTTTCTTTTTTCTCACCGCCCCTCCAAGAGGAAAAATTGCTAGCCGACGAACTTCTCCAACCAATTCCGACGACCCTCACGCGCCACATAAACCGTGCACAACTTGTCCTTGTTTTCTGCGTGTGGAGGCACGTGTGACCTCCGTTCATCCACGTGTTCTTGCTAGGTCTTCGTGGAACGGTATGCTTCATTCCAATCTTGCCATTTCGAAAATCATCTTGGGACACGTGCTCATTGCTAAGATGGCTGAGAATAAATTACATATCATAAATATGATTCCAGTGACAACTAAAATAACAGAATTACATCGAAATTCCACCAATAGGAGAGGGAGAGATCATATTCGAAGTCAAGAAACAGGGGGAGTTGTTTGCTATTACTGTCATGAGCCAAGGCATACAAAGCGTACTTGTAAGAAATTGCAAAATCGTGGCCAGAAGAAATAGTCGGTACTCATTGCCTCCACTAACTCCACATCAAGTTCGTCTTCTGAAAAGACAATAACAATTTCTACTAATGAATATGCCAAATTCTCTCGGTATCAAGAGGCATTGAAGGCTTCATCTCATCACACATCTGTGATTGCTGAATCAGGTAAATCAACTCAATGTTTTCTTTCCTCATCGTCCAAGTGGGTCGTTGATTCTAGTGCCATAGATCACATGACAAGTAACCTTAATCTCTTCTCCACTTACCAACCATATACCTCTCCTACAAATATCACTCTAGTAGATGGTTCCAAGTCATTTGTCCATGGATCTGGCACTATTAATCCAACTCTTTTGATTTCCTTATCGTCGGTGTTAAGTTTACCACAGTTTTCCTTTAACTTACTATTAGTAAGTCAACTTACTTGTGAACTGAATTGTTGTATCTCATTTTATCCTATCATTATCTGTTTCAAGATCTTATGACAAAAAAGATTATTGGTAAATGACATGAATCGGGCGATCTCTATATATTGGATACACAAGTGCCAAGGTCTGTTGCATGTTCAAGTGTCTTAACACCTTTCCTCCCTTCTCTATATGTCTTAAAGACCATTTATCCACAATTTAATAATGTTTCTACCTTAGATTGTGAATCTTGTCATTTTGCTAAACACCACCGTTTGTTTAGTTACCTAAAGTTAATAAAAGAGCTAGTTTACCTTTTAAGTTAGTTCATTCTGATGTATGGGGTCCATGCCCAGTTGTAGCTAAGGCTGGTTTTCGGTATTTTATTACCTTCGTGGATGATTATTCTCGTATGACTTGGCTTTATCTCATGAAAAATCGTTCAAAGGCGTTTTCACATTTTTTTGCCTTATGTGTTGAAATAAAAACACAATCCAATGTCTCAGTACATACATTAAGAAGTGATAATGCCAAAGAATATTTCTCTCACTCATTTCAGTCATATATGCTCCAAAATGGTATCCTTCATCAATCTTCCTGTGTGGATACACCTTCTCAAAATGGAGTAACTGAAAGAAAAAACAGACATCTTCTTGAGACTGCACGAGCACTTCTATTTCAGATGCATGTTCCTAAACAATTTTGGGCTGATGCAGTCTCCACTGCCTGTTTTTTGATTAATCATCTCCCTTCATCTATTTTATAAGGTGAAACTCCTTATACAGTATTGTTTCCTACGAAGTCATTATTTCCTATTGAACCTAAGATATTTGGTAGTACTTGTTTTGTTCGTGATGTCCGTCCTTAGGTTACTAAACTCGATCCTAAATCTCTTAAATGTATTTTTTTGGGATATTCTCAGGTTCAAAAAGGATATTAGTGTTTTTGTCCTCATCTTGACAAATATCTTGTCTCAATTGATGTCACTTTTGTAGAAAACACACCATATTTTTCATCCATTAAAACTCCAAAATAGGAAGAGGATGATAATTTGTTACTTTATCATATTACTTATAAGTCTCCAGGTACCTTACCACCACCACCATCATAACCTCCAATTCAGTATGCATACTCTCAACGACAAGTTCCTCCTGCTTCATGTCCTACATCAGTCTCTTCCTCAATGGATCCGACTACAAGTGATCTTGATCTTCCTATAGTACTCCGTAAAGGTAAATGTCAATGTACTTATCCAATTTCTTCTTATGTATCTTATGATCACTTGTCATCATCATCTTCCTCATTTATTGCATCCCTCGACACCATGACCATTCCAAAGTCTCTTCATGTTGCACTTTCACATCCCGGTTAGAGAGATGCTATGATTGATGAGATGAATGCCTTAGATACAAATCACACTTGGGATCTAGTGGACTTACCCGCTGAAAAGAAGGCAATTGGTTGTAAATAAGTATGTGCAATCAAGGTTAATCCTAATGGAACAGTAGCTCGGCTAAAAGTCCGTCTTGTAGCAAAGGGATATGCTCAAACCTATGGTGTGGATTATTTGGACACATTTTCTCCTGTGGCTAAGTTAACTGCTATTTGCCTATTTATCTCTATTGTTGCTTCTAATTCTTGGCCTTTATATCAACTGGATATAAAAAATGTCTTTTTACATGGCGATTTGCAAGAGGAAGTTTATATGGAGCAATCACTGGGATTTGTTGCTCAGGGGGAGTTAGGTAAAGTTTGACGCCTGTGAAAGTCATTATATGGACTAAAACAGAGTCCTCGAGCTCGGTTTGGGAAATTCAGTCAAGTAGTTGAGAGTTTTGGTCTAAGAAAGAGCAGATCGAATCACTTGGTATTCTCTAAGTATTCTGACACCGGTATAATTATCCTCATTGTATATGTTGATGATATTATCATTACAGGAAATGATAGCGTTGGCATTACCTCTCTCATATCATTCCTTCACACTCAATTTCATACTAAGGATTTGGGGTAAAGTTTGACGCCTGTGAAAGTCATTATATGGACTAAAACAGAGTCCTCGAGCTCGGTTTGGGAAATTCAGTCAAGTAGTTGAGAGTTTTGGTCTAAGAAAGAGCAGATCGAATCACTTGGTATTCTCTAAGTATTCTGACACCAATATAATTATCCTCATTGTATATGTTGATGATATTATCATTACAGGAAATGATAGCGTTGGCATTACCTCTCTCATATCATTCCTTCACACTCAATTTCATACTAAGGATTTGGGGTAACCGAAGTATTTCTTAGGAATTGAGTTGATAAGAAGTAAGAAAGGCATTTTCTTATCTCAGAAGAAATATATACTTAATTTATTAACTGTGACAGGTAAATTGGGAGCTAAGCTATGCAATACACCTATGACTCCTAATATGCAGCTTACAAAAGAAGGAGAATCATTCAAGAGTCCAGAGAGGTACGGACGTCTAGTTGGGAAGTTGAACTATCTCACAATAACTCATCTTGATATTGCATACCCAATTAGTATTGTAAGTCAGTTCATGTCTTCTCCTACAGTGGATCATTGGGCAGCTTTAGATCAGATTTTGTGTTAACTAAAGGGTGTTCCTGGACATGGTTTAGTATATGAAAATCATAAACATAATCGTATTGAGTGTTTTTCGGATTGGGTAGGATCCAAAATAGACAGAAGATCCACCACTGAATATTGTGTGTTTGTTGGAGGAAATCTAGTCACTTGGAAAACCAAGAAACAACACACAATATCCCGCTCAAGTGCAGAGGCAAAATATAGAGCTATGGCACAATCAACATGTGAAATAATGTTAATTCATCAGCTCTTGACTAAAGTTGAATTTAAAGTGTCTATACCTACCCAGTTATGGTGTGATAATCAGGCAGCCCTTCACATTGCATCTAACCCTATGTTTCATGAGCAAACCAAATATATTGAAATTGATTGTCATTTCATCCGTGAGAAGATACAACAAATTTTGATTCTACAGGACATGTCAGAACTGGAGAACAGTTAGCAGATATCTTTACCAAAGCTTTAAATAGTGTTAGAATTGATGATATATGTAACAAGTTGAGCATGATCAATATCTATGCTCCAACTTGGGGGGGAGTGTTATAATATGTTATAGTTTCTAGATTGTAATTATAGTTTATAGTTTCTAGAATTATATTTTCTAGGTTGTAATTAATATAATGTTAGGTAGAAGTTAGTAGAAGATTTTGTATCTCTATATATATTGTCCTTGTATTATCAATAAAGAAACAATTACTTATCAGATTTACAAAATGCATGTAGATAAAAACACATGAATACAGTGCTTTGACCCTTGGTTGTAACTTGTAAGATTATAAAAGAAAAACATTTGTCAAAGAAATAAAGTTTCAAGAGATCAATATCAAGAATTCAGGAGATTACCATTTCAAATTATGGTACTTTACTTCTCCTTACTTAGATAAAGTTACTTTTTTAAAAAAAAAAAAATTCAGCCAACAAATACACAACATAAATACTAGACAGGTTCAGCAAAGAAAAGAAGAGATATGTTCTAGAGTTTAACCACGTGAATGCAACTTGATGTACATGTTGAAATAAAATCACAAGCACAAAATTCAACCTTACGATATCATCGCCAATTTCTGGTGTGATGCTAATGCTTCTTCTTCTCATCCTACGAGCATCTGCAGTTGATGGACCATCAGACCTGTAATGTTCCCAGCTTACAATCAGAGATGATTAACCACTCAACCAACCATGACAAAAGAAACCATGAAAACAGAGATGCATAAGAAAAGGCAAATGTACATGAAACCAGTATTCACTCAAGAGAAAGCAAGATCCTGGGCTTTAGATGGGACTCCTATGCAAAGTTAGGATGTTTACAAATATTTCGCCTACTCTATATAACAGAGACAACTTGATTTTCACAGAATTATTCTTAGCAACTTTAATGACCAAAAAAAAAAACACTCAAACTGAGACTCAAGCAAAGAACAAGCCAAATTTCCTAAGCCTCTTGAGGAGTTATACCTTACTAATAGCAAGGCAAGGGAAAAGCATTATGTGATGAATTTTGTTATGCTTATTGTGAAGATAATCTGGGTTCAGATCAGAAAAGGAAAGAGAATTTGTTTAAGTTCGTGAAAAAACAGATTGAGTTAATAACCTTGTTGAAGATAGATCATCCACGAATTCTCTATGTGATTTTCGATCACCACTCAGCATGGACCGTCCACGTGCTCGGAAAGAAGGATGCTCTGGACTGGAAATAAATAAATTTCAGCTTGCATTGCTGATTCTTGAATGAACTACAAAGATCCAGCTCATGCAAATGGAAAAGCTATTCTAAGCCTCTGCTCTTGAGCAAAAACGAGGAGCAAACTACTAGATAACAGCTTATGTCTACAATCACTAACACTGAAGATCTCTAAAAACTTTCAATTTCATAAGCAAGACTGTACTACTGCATCAGTATGGCTAAATATTTCCTGAAAAAATTCTTCCCCGAGTTTTGATGGTAATCTCAGAAGACCTCATCGGTTACAAGACCATTCCAAAGTGATGCAGCTTCCAAGTCTTTAAGAACCATGTCACCAAACTCAGAGATATAATGTCAATGCATTGGCTTTAGATTGAAAAATTTGTAAAAGAGTGATACTAGATCAACAAGCTTAATTACCCTACCATCAACAAATCGAACATAATAAGCTATTCTAGCAAAATGGACTACTAAGAGCATTTGTTCTTAGTTTCCTCTCAGTTCCATTTGAATGTTTTGATCAGAATTTTGGCCCAGCCCAATGTTTCACATGCTATGTAACCTTAGACAGACTTCCATCTATAAGTAAACAGAGACATAATTATGTGACACTAATGGTTCTGATCCTTATAATAGAAATCATCCTGCTAGAGTTGAATTCCAAAAGGAGACATAGAAGGACACGGTCAAAACAATATCTGTAACAACCATGATTCCACAAGAATATTTCAGCCCAAGAAGATGCCAAGTTCTACAGAAAGTGATGCACATAAGTTATTTTATTGACACCCTAGAAGTAGCTGGTGAATAATTATCATCATGAACCTAGTGTAAATTATAAAATTTTACCAAATAAAGGGCAAGGTCGTAGCTAAAATAACAGAGAATTGTTTGCTTGAGCAGTTATCATTGTCAGAACAAGTTTTAATTGCAGAAAATTTTTTTTGGTTAATTAAATGCAGAAAATTTGCAGTCCCAACAAAAGGGAAACCTTCAGATACGATCAATGCACATATGTAGTCTAAAACAGAAAGGACCAAAGTAAAACCTTGAACTAGCAGTCCGCTGTTCAGCAATAACCTTCCTCCGACTACGGCGCCAAAATGTAGTTGCAACGTTGGGTTCACTATGAGACAAGCTGAAGAAGCAAGAGAAACAGATTATATAGGTTACCAAGTTGGTCACATTTCCTGAAATATGCATTGATCTCACAAGGAGAAACAGGTAAGCAAGACAAACTCCACACATCTTCTGAATGCCAAAGGAAAAAAGTTTACAATAGAATGTAGTAACAACTACCTCAGTTTCCTGTCAATGAATGTATTAGAATGCAGCATTATATATCTTGATGAAAGACCAGGTATGTTTGATGATGCATCTAGTCTCCTCTGAAATTGATGGCTTTCATCTTTCTCAGCACTGTCATAAAGAGGGCAAGAATTAAGATTAAGAAAACACGAATTCAATTTTCTTTGTTTTGTTTTTCCACACTAAATGGGATCAGCATATAGTCATTCTATGAATAATTTTTCTCACATTTGCAATATTGTCAACCAGCGGCCATACATGGACAAACACATTTTAGAAATATTCATGATTAACATTAAGCACAAACTGACCTTTCAGGATCCACCCTCTCAGGATACCCATATAGAGGACTGTTTGGTTCAAGAGGTGAGTCACAAGAGTCATTTTCCGCAGAATCACTCTCCCCTGCTGCAGGAATATGGGCCATAAAAATTGCTCTTGTTGAGCAGGGAATCAGCTGGCCTGGAAATCGCATAAGATCGACCAGTAGTTCAGCAGAGTTCAAGACTACTATCACTGACATATGCTTAAATGAGTCTGCACATTCCATGCCCCCATCATTTGGTAAACCCTGAAAAAGTAGAGTTTTTGAAACACTGTGCAATGAAAAGACTATTATCACTAATGGGATGCAGAAAATGTGGCCCCCAACCAAAACAAGCAGAAGCTTACCACCATAAGCCTACTTTCAAGAGCTACAGTGTCTGCAAGAACTTTGAATAATATTGCTCGAGGACGGCATGAGCCATTCTTTATTTGTCCCAGCATCTGGATAATTCTGTTCTCAAACATATGGGTCGTCTCGTCAAACATAGGTTTTGCTGGACTCTCCGAACTTGGCCTTTTGTAAAAATCAGAGACCTGTCCATGCAATAGTACTATATCTAATTAAACTAAAGTACACATAAATAAAGTGAAGAATTAGACAGAGGAGTTAATCTTTCTTATCTTAGGTGTGGATATCAGTGTTTTGAAACCAATACCAGCAACTTCTCTTCAAGCAGACAACCAAGACCTAACTCCATACCCTATCTGCCCAGGACCCCATTATGATCCCCATACTGACTAAGAAAAAATATCAATTTTACCCCCCGCAACTTAACATTCCAAAGCTAGAACCTGGAAAGGGCTCCAATCCCTACACACAATTTTTTTTCCGTCTTAGCATAACTGTTGTTTTGACATTGTCTAGCATTTTCTGGATTGCAAGATAGAGACATGAAGGAGTTTTCTTTCCTATGGTGAAAAAACAGGATGTGCGATGGTTGGCAAACATTTTCAGGGATCAGGATGAACTGTCATTATCACAGGGAGAATCTATAACATGATTGTGCAAGATGGCAATTCATTTGTTCGTGAGTAGAGGAGCAGCATTGGAACACTTCATCTTGTTGGCAAGTAAGAAGCGCTTCTTGGAAAGATTAAGCAACAATTGTTCCTCAAGAGGGACAGAAGGATTGAAGCTTGACAAACTTTTGACTTAGCTTTTAAGAAGCTTTGAAGACAAGAGTTGGTGGCTTTCAAAAACTTTAACTCTTTATTAAGGCTCAGGACACCAGTAGCAATATTAGGGTGACAATTAGTGGCAGTTGGAAGCTACTTCTTGTGCTCTATGTTGATTGTATATAAGGTCCATTCATACTATGGAACAAGCTGCATCCATTCATGAACATTTTTTTGTGGTTGATCTCTTATTCATCTCTTTCCAAAACAACCCATGATTGGTGCAGGATGTTCCCAGTGCAATATGCACAGCGTATCAGAATACAAAACTTTAGTGAAGGCCAGAGCACCATGGAAGTCTCCTTGAATTAAAGGAAACAGTTCTATTATGGTCTTGTCATGTTCCAGATCTATATATCCACCTCCATGAGTGAGTTTGAGGGGGGTTTCATTTCCCCAAAGTAGAATATACTAACAGAAAGAAAAAGAGGGAAAAAAAAATACCAAGGGGATGCACATATTAATCACAACCTGGAGGAAGTTTCAAAAGATCATATAACCCCATAAAGGAAAAGCTGAAAGCTACTAACAGACTGAGCTTATGTATTATGCTTAAAAACTCTTTTATTTCTCTCTGCAGTAGTGTTAGAGTTGGTCAAGATATTTTGTATCTTTAGTTTTCTGTTTTAATTCACTTCTCATTCAGATTTATAGGAGAATCAAGAAGATCACCACAATTCTTTTTTTTTTTTTTTGGCCAGCAGATCACCATAATCCTTATCTTAGGGTTAGTAAGATTCAACCTTATCTATTATTTTCTCATAATTTAAGAATATGTGTGTACCACTATCATCATGAATAATGTAATGACTTAAACTCAATAAAATTTTTAATGGTATCAGAGCATCAGTTGATTCTTAGCAACCTGACTTGAAAACAAAAAAAAAAAAAGAGTGATAATTCACCAAAATCTCAGGGAACATCACTGGAACCAAATTGAAGCTTGGTTATTTAGATGGGACGGAAACCACCACTACTGATGTTTCCCATGTATCCACAGGAGACCAGCATTCACTCTGAATCACTCAGCATAATTTAAACGTGGTTAATTTTTGTGCATGGTTCTAGTCAAATGATTAGGGTCAGGGTAAGTTGGGCTATCTCACAGGCACAACTCCAGTTCCATGGAGTGCCTCAGAACATTATAGAAATTGAAGGTGGAGGAATTGAGCTGAAATACATCTCAACTAGAAATTAAAAGGTAAACATCTTCATCAAGCCACTAGTGAAGTAACAACGTGAAATGATCCCAGACAAGCAAGAATAAATATCTATCCCTTAACTTGAAGGGGGAGTGCAAAAAAGTTAGAGTTGGTCAAGTTATCTCGTTGGTTATTTTAGCTTATCACTTTATTTAACATTTGGATATATAGGAGAATCGGCACAATCTCCATAATCTCTTAGTGTTAGTAAGGTTCATCCTCATCCTTTATTCCCTGTAACCTATGGGTACATATCTACTATTTTCATCATGAATAAAATAACTATTTAAGCTCAATAGAATTATTTACTTTCTACCAAATAACTCAAACAAAGACAACCGATTTCAAATATAGGATTTTTATATGTCATGTTTTCTAACACTCCTCTTTACACATAAAAATATTTTAATTAAGGTCCATTACGTACGACCAATTACATAGGATCAAATGATCATAGGTGGACATGGGGGAATTATTCCCCATCTACACCATGAGAAATAATTGGAACCGCAAAACCAATCAGTACCATCCCTTAAACGTGTCATCACATTTTAACCAAATTAAATATTGCTAACGATAATAGCCAGGATGTTGCAACAAAGATGACAAAGAAGGATCAATATAGCAACTACATGTACGGGAAAACAAGCAACAGCAATGATCTCATCACAATTGTAAAAGTCATTGGCTCACCAATCCGGCTAACTTTTTTATCATTGCAGCAGGATTTGAATTCAGTCCTTTCACCAGTGCCCTGGCTAGCAGCTTCAACATGGAAAGCCTTTTGTCCTTTCTGAAATCCACAAGAATCACATCAGCCCTGGAGCCCTCTGCACCAAGTGCATGAAGCTCTTCAGGTGTGGGTATATTATTGAAGAGCTCCTTAAGCCTTTTCTCCTGCACATAAAATGACGCAATTGGAATGACAATAACAAAAGCTTCAATCAAGTAATGAATTATAGCTATTACAACAAATCCTAAAAAGCAATTTGATATTTATCACTTGGTTGACCAGCTCTTGAAATAAATTTCCTAGAACTACGTAGCTTAGATTTATTTCTTTATGATGAATAAAGCTCCTCTCTAAACTATACCACTGTGAAGAACCATTTATTTGAGATAATGACACCAGATAGATAGGATTACCATTTTGAGACACATGGATAACTTTATCATAACACAAGAAATCAAAAAGTCAATAAGAACCTCAATATATCAGAAAAGTCACCAAGTTACCACCCTCTTAATAAAAAGTTGATTATTCGCTCACATTTTCTGGATTCAAAAATGAAAAATCGAAGTGTTATTGAAGAAGTTTATACTTCTTTAATCAAAAAACACACTGTGAACAGCTCAAAGGTCGTAAAGTATTACACAATTTCAGCAATAAGAAACATCAATTCGTGCATAAAAATATTACAAAAAGATTCAAGCCAATAGAGAAACCTCAAAACTTAAACAAGCACATCATATTGAGGAGATGAAAGAATCCAGGGAAAACCTTAACTAGCAAAATTCTCACTCCCTTACAATCAAACAAACCCCTTTGGGGGGGTAAGTAATCAGCCAAATCAACTATGTAAAACTGGGTTCTTACCGGAATGACAGAATAAAAGCCGGTTGGAATAGGCTCAGAAAGCATTCCAGTACTCCAAAGTATCTGTGAAGCTGTCTGAGATGACAAAACATCTTGCTCAGCATTTCTTGGTGATCCTTTATTACTCAAAGTTTCTTCTTGAGAACCCAAAGAAACAGATCCAAATCTCTCCACAAAATCAGAAGGCCACCAGGAAAGATTAGAAGTCCCTTGCCCAGACGGCCCAGCATCATCTCGTCTCTCCGCCATGACTTTAAGTATATAGAACTCAAAACCATTTCCACCTACTCCTCACTCCTAAAAACATGCCTTAAACATAAAAGTATTCCCTGAAGAAAAGAAAACTGAATCATATCCCGGTCTGCTGTCTTTGAGCTGGGGCCAACATGACCTGCAAAAGGACAATGGAAGATAAGGATCTATTTCTGATGAGGAACAGAGGCACGGTATGAACATGTAAAGTTTAAAAATTGTAAGTATGTAAAGTTTAAAAATTGTAAGCCCAAAATGAATGTCAGCTTTTTCATAATGCAAGGATGGAAATCTATCCATTAATATTCACCAACAGCTACACCCTTTAACAAGGACAGACTAAATCACACACAAGGTCATGATATAATGAAGTACAGTTCTGACAATAATAGGTTGTCTTTCTTTCAATCAAGATTGGAGATTAAAAACAACCCAACATGTTGTGCAAAAGCCTCGCAAGCTTTATAATGGGGCAATTAAAATCTTCCAGTGTGAAATAACATGCCAAAAGACCTAAGACCTTCAATTACTTGATTCTCAAATCATCCCCCTTCAACAAGAAAACCCCTGAACTCCAAACTACAATGTTACATAGAACCGAAGTTACATCCTACCTTCAGAAGCACGATGGTGAATTTCTAATTGCCAGAAATAACACGATTTTACAACCATGCACATGGTTCACAGTTCCAAACAACTTGAACTCCTGACTGCAAAACGCAGTTATGTTTTTATTTTATTTATTTTGGTTGGGGGCACAATATGATGGTATAAGGTTGAGCGGAAACACCTGAGCTTAGTTAGTGTTTATAAATGCCATAGTGCTACACAAGACAGCTGAAAAGGAAATGCAATTAAAATTACATCCCAAGAGGAAACAACACCACCTTATCTTAGTACCACATAATCAGGAGCATTTATTAAAATACAGATGATGGAGGCTACACTTGCTTCTTTTGAGAGGAAGCAGTTCTTAGCTAAAGATCTGATATACTATCTTTCATCCACCTCAAATTTGACTGCTTGAAAACTGAACATAAATTTGTCCTAGTATTACCTATGAAACATCCTACTGTCACATCCAAGCTAAGAACCTCCAATAATATCACCAGTTACACTGACACAATCAAAGACAGCAAAGACAAATGCCATATCCAAATCCAATATCTCCACCAATCATCACATTATCCACAATAGTTGGAACTTTTGTAAAATGCTCATAATACTTCTCCAAATGCGCACCGCTTCCACAAGTCAGAATGCCAAAGCATAATTAAGCTCAATAGCTGCCAAAATCCATTAAATCCTTTCTGGTAAAAATAGTTGTCCTTTCCAATGGGAACATTAGCATTACAGATATTTATCAAAAAATCAGATCAGCAATAACTACCACTAGAAAATCAATGGACTGATCAATCCATTTCTACAGCTCAGGGCTGAATCCAGCAACTTAAAGGGTTAGCATGTGATTTTAAGTATCCAACAAAAGTTAGTTGTCATGAGAAACCACTCACATTCTATTTATATATATTGTCGCACCAAAATTAATGAAGCAACTGAATCGTAATGATTTAAATCAACAGCTCTTATGGTAAATTTCATTAATAGACTAAACATACTTATAGTAAAATGCTCTACCAACCAAACATTCCTTCAAATAACTCTTCGCAAATGCCCCCAACAACTTTGCCAAGTTTTTTGTTTTTTTGCTCTTTATTAATAGAGGCATATCCATTATTAGACTGCCTACCTCAGATACATGAATCACCGACCTCAAACTTGGGGGCATAGCTCATGCTGCATGGATAGCTCCAAAAGCTCCCTTAGTGGGTTTTGATGCTGCAACAATCATGCAATTTGTCCTGGGCCTCAATTCCTAAGACAGAACCTTGGTGCACCAGTTCCACAGGTAAAAGTACAAAAGCCAAATTAAGCAATTTCATGATCCCCCGAGCCTCCAAAAGCCCTTGAATCCTTCAAAAAAAAAAAAAACCTCCTCTTTGATATCAGATTGGCATCTCAGATCAATCTGCATAATGCAGGAACCATCTCTCAAAAATTAAGGAATTACTTAAATTTTTCTTAGGCCAATCCTATTCCTTGAAGCTGAAATCCCTGACTTCAAACTCCTTAACACCCTATTTCAGTATCCAAGTGATTCCACTTGCCAGTACTTACAATAATAGTCAAGCCTTATACCACGATTCATAAAAGAAAAAAAAAACAATAAAAAAAAGGAAAGAAAACCAATAAAATCATGGATGCATCAACTTCAAACTGCGCATATCAACAGCTCCTGAAACAAATTCCATTAATACACTACTACACGATCAAGTGAACATCAGTGTCCAACAGAAACTATTATTTAACACCCTACTTCTAATCAACACACATTTCATCAAAACGCAAATCCGCTTCCAATTACAACTCAAAATGCGCACTCCACATCACCAAATCGGCGAAAACTCAAGAAGTAACTGAATCTGAAACACGAAAATCGAAATGACATCACGAGACAAAATCAACTCAACAAACTAGCTAAAAAATCATTCGCAAGGCATCAGATGAGAACGAGGATACGAATTCAATGAATACAAGAAAAGATTAAAGATCGAGCAAGCAGAGGCATGTGAAAGATCGCGAAGGTGATAACAGCATTTACCGCCAGCAGATCCACGCATTTGAAGATACAGTGAGTTGTGGAACTAACAACACCATTGGAGTGACGTCAACGCCTCATCGTCGTCGTCGTCGTCGTCGTCACCAACATCACTTCTTTTACATGAATGATGAATCTTCACGAATTTCAGAAAACGAGTATGGAGAGAAAGAGAGAAACTTAATGAGCTACAAGCGTATAGAATAGGTATGTGAAAGAGTAGATTTGAAGGTCTAGAGAGAGAACGACAGAGAGAGAGGGAGAGAGAGTGCGCAATATTAAAGAGGGATAGAAACGAGGCAATAGAGCAGCGAGAGAAAGAGAGAGAGAGAGAGAGAGAGAACACACACACACAGAAGGGGGAGAGAGGGAGATGGATTCGATTTTTGGGCTTACTGGTTGATCGATCAAGGAAAGTGATGGGCCTTCTCTTTTTTGATATTGTTGTTGAACTGTGATTCGTCCTTCTCTTCTTTCAAAATTTTATCTATTTTCCTGCCCCTCGCTTGTAGCATGTACTTATAAATTTAACAAAATTTACCCAGCAGGCCGATATATATACATATACTTCCACGCTTGCCCACTTATATGCCGGTGCATCAAGAAAATATAAAATAAAGGAAGCACTTTTATTGCATAATTGGTCCATAAAGATAAATAAAATATCAAGCGTGATATCGTGAAAAAGGAGATCCAACGTCTAGTATGCGGTGAATTAAAAATGGATGGATTTTCATTTTTATTATCTCAATTTATATTAATTTATAAATCAATTATTAAATAATTTGATTTTATAAAATCATTATGATGTCATCTTATTCATTGTAATTATGACCATTTATAATATGTAACAATATTTAAAAATGGAAAGAATGTACATGAAGAGGATCTTAATCCCATTGAATTTGTGGAGCTATTATGATTAGAAAATTTTGATTTGTGCACTTTCATTGCAAGTATCCACGAGAAAACAACTCGTATAGCAATTAAGGTTTCTGAATATTAGTGATGTGTATTTTTCTATATTTCTTTGGGGATTAAAACATCGACAATTTTTTTTTCGCTCTTTAATATTATAAATGAAATATAAATTGATTAAATCTACAAAATTGTGTGTAAAAATTAAACAAATGAGGATTGTTCAGGATAGATATATAAATCTAGGCGTGGATTGGTCCAACCAATGAACTAGCATACTCGACCCATTGAGTCCGGGAAAACAAATAATAATAATAATAATAATAATAATAGAGAAAAAGAAAAGAAATTAAAATGATAAAACATATAATTGAGTAATAATGAAAATTTAAACTATTTTCATATGAAGTGTGAAAAATTATTTCCAATCACATTATTTGTAGTCTATTCACTTTACTATATAAAATAAATAAGGAATTGAATAAAAGTATAATCATTATTATATGCATATTACATTGGAATAAGAACCAAATATCAATTATATTACTCGTATAGATGATGGGATTGAAGTAATGTAGCTAATAAGGATAGAGCATCTATAATAAAGATGTTAAAAGAATTATCGAATAACAATTCACAACGTAATTTTATAGTGTCATTACTTAAAAGTGATGCTACAGTATTGTTACTATAGACAATTTGATTTTATTATTAATGGACTTTATTTTTACTATTATTTAAAGGTGATTTACTGTTATAAAAATTGTTAATAGATTTTCATAAAGGCTATTGTTGATTACACTTATTACCTTAAATCAATTTTGGGCTAAATCAAGCCTTCAAACTCACAAACTCCAATTTACAAGATGAATAAACGTAAACGATAAGGGCGTAGCAAGTGTCTCCAACACTTGAACTAATGCGCTTAAGTTAGAGAAACAATATGAGAGTATGGTAATCAAAGTTTGTAAGTGGTATTAGATGACTTACCCAATGGGTGTGATCCTCTATTTATATCATTAGTATGATGCTATATTCTTGATAAGTAAATTTCCTTAAAGAAACCTTGTTTATTCTAGAAAAGATTCACTAAGGGGTATCCCTCAAAGAAGTTAAATTACTTTCATAATTTATACCGATCAGTTTAAGCACTTTCCTAATTCAGCATTAAGCTTGGATGATGTGGGGTTTTAGGCCTAAGGTTATTATGAGCCTATAACACTTGCGCCCCACTCGCATTAGTGACAAGGTATTGATGGGAACAAAAGCCATAGTGAGTTTTTTTACACAATAAAGCATAGATACATTTATCAAGTCATGCTTTGGTTAAGAGGCATCAATCTAACTTGAGGAGTATTTCAGCCAACCTTAGCACTTAAAGCACATTGACTTAAGCTTTTAAGTGAGTTGCCCTTCAAACTTTAATATCTTGCTTAGGCAATCCCAAGTTGAGGAGTAACTCATCTAAGTAAGGAGGTATTTTTGTTAAGCCAACTAAGGGGATCCAGCTTGAGGTTTACATAAACAAGATGCATCCATGTTAGCAAGCTACAACGAGCCAGTATTGAATTTTGGGCTACCCTCAATGCTTAATGGAAGGGAGAAGCTTGTTAAATCGATTTTCGTTTTTTCAACTATCAAATTCAAATTTCGTGCATGTGTACACAAATTTGTGTTATTAAAGTGTAAGACACCTAGCACAATGGGGTATGAGGTAAATATAGAGATCCAAAGATCACGATCCTTTATTCCGTCGATAGGACACATGATGTAATCTCAAGTGCTCTTAGAAATTGCACTTATGTTCTGTAACTACCTATATAAGGGTGTTAAACAATTGAATTTTCACTTTTCACATTTCTCTTTTTGAAAACTCTCTTGAGCTTCTTTCTCGAGACTTTTACATCCTTTCAAATTCATTTCCCTTCCTTACATCAACCTTCATCATCAAACCAATTGAAGGTATAGCTGAGGCTTCTTCTTTTCAAACAATTTTGAACCTCATCCAAGGGGCTATCCTCCCTATGCTCCCCCCTCCTCAAGTTGCAGCAATAGACAAGTTAGGTCTTTACAATCAACTCTTAATGCATGTAGTGCAAGTTGAAGAGGTGGATAGTGTGGTGCTAAAGTCATTTGAAGAGGAGGACAGTAAGGTAGTGATGTGCTCAAGACCAAATTACAAGTTCACAACGCAATTGAAGATTCAATTGAACAATAAACACTCAAAATGGCTTAAACCTTAATTTTGACGTTAAACAGGAAAAAAGAAGAACAATTGTTGATTTGTAATATAAATCAAGGATGACACAACAAGGAACCAATTTCTAATCAATTGAGGCGTAAACCCTAAATTGAAAATGGAACCCTAATTTGCGTGAACAAGAGATAGAAAAGAAGAGCTAATTCCTTACCAGATATTACGCACTAGTTGGAATTAGGTTTAATTTTGATGTTGTTGATATTACGCACAACAAAAATCAAAATCCACTCGCCACAATTCTAGGAGAATTGATAAGAGTAGGAGCATGAAAGGAAGGCTTTCCATGGCAATTTCAATATGAAAATTATGTTTCAAAAGTCCCTTACAAAACCTATAAAACAAGTATTTATACCCTACTACAATTATGGAAAAATAACCTAAATAAAATAATACTCATGGCCGGTCACTTCAAGCTCCAATCACGTCACAAGAAGGAAACGCAAGACCGATTCTCCTTTGGTTTAATTCGGTTCATTATGGACCGTGATCCCTTCACAAACTAATTGCTATTGTGCTTGGTCGTCTTCTTGTAAAACCAACAAAATATACTTGCTAAAATGTAAAAACAATTTTTACAAAATAAATAAGGACAATATGTGAATGTCTAGATTCCATTTGTTCAAGTAGGTTTCCCAATGCTAGATCTAAAGGTTTGATTCCCATCAGGTAGTGCATAGAGAATTAGCATTACATATTTATTTAGATGATAGAGAAGATCGCAAGCTAATTAAACTAGCTTACGATGAAGCTCCACCTCTAAGTCAAGTCATAATGGGATTAAAAGCGTCATGTGCAAAGTTAATGTAGATGCGGTAGAATTACTTTATGCACCCCTTCCTAAAGACTAGATCATCTAGCCTGCATATAAGAGATGAGTGCATTGTCTTGATGGAAGGCAAATGTTTCTATGTCTACTAAAGATTCTTCGAGTTTCGGCTGTGGTTGCTTTTTAGCAACTTCTAAATAGAATTCTTTAACCATCACTGCGTTAACTTTTATCAACTCATTTCAAACGTATATACACTACTGGTGGCACTCGAAAGCCTATGCGAATCTTATAACATTAGACCAACGCCTAGATTCTAAATCGTCACAATGGTGGTTTTATCTATTAAGTCACCTAAGGTGAAGTTAATGGATAGCTTAGCGTCTTCAATGCATGATTGGAAGGAAACATTTATGGTAATCGAAACTTTTGAAGTGCTGTAATTCTAGGTTTGTTAGGTGAACCTAATAAGAAAGAAGCAAATTAAATTGATGCTTAACAATCATCACTAATCTAAGATATTTCTACAAGCCCTTGAAGAGAACATGAGACAATTTTGATGCCCCAAGCTTTATGGGGGCATTCCTAGGGATTGGCATAGAGACGCACAAAAGGTTAAGATTTGAGGAATGGTAGCAAGTAGATGCCTTAGACGATCAAAGCGGAGCTAAGGAGTAAGATGGGGTTGGCTTGAGAGGAGTGCTTATTTGCTATGACCCAAAGGCATGGTGCCCTTATACGGTTTTCCCTTAGTAAGTCTTGCTATTTTCAACTAACTTTATCTCCTCTGTATTGCAAATATGCCTCTAATTTGATGAGTACATATGTCAAATCTCATATCTTGTCAAGTAGGGCAAGGCAAGAAGGAAACATAGGGAGTAAAGAAAGCAAGGTAAGGGGTGCCTTCTCAAAAGAAGCCCTCAATTGGGGGAATCAGCATTCGAGTCTTAGAGCTCCTACCATAACTTATCCCCTTTACTACCATAGCTAGGAAAGGGGAAAAAAAAAACCATTGAAGCTAAGTAGGGAGTCATGGTGATCAAGAGGTCTTGGGTAAACAAGGTGAACAAGTGATCTTGATTCCTAGTGAAACTAAGGTAAAACCTATTGCCTCAATTGTGTAGGTAGTGTTTGACTGTGGAGAGGAAACAAAAAAGGAGGCATGACACCCCTTAAGTAGTAGAGGAGCGGAGGAGGAGCAATAACTTGCAAAGGATGCTCGAGTTGACTGCCTACATGGTTCCATTGCCTTTAATGGCTCAAGGGCCCTAGGTTAGGTTAAGTCATGTCAATCTATTTGAGGGCATCCTCAACCTAGAAGAAAGAGGGGAAGCAAAGAGGGTCACCGTTGGAATGTTAGCCTACAAGCAATGAAATCATTTTTCCACCCAAATTGTTAAAGTAAAGTCTCCATGATTGGCAATTCTTTTCTTTTCCTTTTTCTTTTTTTTTTTTTATGTTAGTTTTTCTTTTCTAAATGATCAAGGTTACACACAGGGTCCTCCAAGCCTATGTTGAAGGTGCTTGGCAAGTATAAGATCGAATTACCAATTATGACTCTTGTTTCAAGCAAGATGTAGACTTAATTAGGCTCATGCATGCAAATTTGATTATATCTTGAGAAAGCATCCATGAAACTAAGTAAAGTGTGGCCAAAGGTTGAGTTGGCTAATTGATTAATTTGAGGATGGGGAAAGTAGTCATTTGGCTAAGCCTTGTTTAGGTCGGTGTAGTTAATGTACATATGTCACTTCCCATTGGACTTTTTGACTAGCATACAGTTGGCTAGCTATGTAAGACAAGGTTTTTCTTGTATAAATCCGGCTTTTAGCAAATTTTGTACCTCTTCCTTAATAGCAGCTTAGCGTTTAGGTGTAAAGTTCCTTTTCATTTGCTAGGTAACCTTTGTAGTGAGGTCAATGTTTAATCAATGGGCCATCACCTCAAGTGGAATTCCAAGCATGTTGGATGGTGGCCATGCAAAAACATTTATGTTGGCTTGGAGGAAGGCATTCAATTACTTACATAGCTTGAGTGAAACCATTGTCCTTATCTTTGTAATCTATTCAAGCGAGGTGCCAATCTAAATTTCCTTCATTTCTTTTGTCGATTCTTCTCTTAATCCTAGTTTTCCCTCAAGTTTAGAGTCTATTATGAGAATCTCCCATTGGGAGAGGACTTAGAGCTACAAACTCCAAGATGCTTGTTGATTGCCATTACAAATATTGACTCCTATAGCAATAATAAATTTAGCCTTCAAGTGTTTCATAGAAGCTATCATTCTTAATGTGCTTTGCGGTGATCATTCTAAAATGACATTATAAGGGGACTAGTGGTTGATAATGAGGAAATCAATTGGGATCTATGTCTTGTGTAGACCATCTCTAAGCTCTTGAGGAGAGTTATGATTCCTTCTAGCTTCATAGGCTAGTTATTGAAGCCGAACAACTCATTGTCGTATAGCTTTAGCTTTTCCTAAACCTAGTCTTTCATTTAGTTGTATGCCTTTTTATATATTATGTTTGCAAAATTACTATTACGGATTAGTATTTTATGAATGTCAAAATCAACAATGCCAACTTTAATTACAAGAGCATTATAATGGAAAACACATAAGCATAAACAATTTTTGTAATAGTAAATCACCACGAATAATAGTATAAATAAAGCCAATTAATAATAAAATAAGTTATGAATATTGATGACACTTGTGGAATTCTGTAATTCATGAGTTGTAAACATAAATTACTATTCAATATTTTAGGTAACACAATTCATTGAAAATACTTATTTTATGCCTAAAATTAAACTGAACATTACAATAGCAACTTTATATAGAATATGGAGAAATAAAAAATCTATCTCCTAAGTGAACATGCGGTTAATGTGTTACTATTAATATTGCAAAATATAATTATACTTTTAAAACATGTCTACCCTGATAGAAATTCTTATTGGACTATTTTCTTGAGAGTTGTGATCTTCTTTCAAACGGCTTTTGTTCTACATTATTAATATTATAACTCACTTTAAGTATAGTTTTGTATATGTAAATATTTTTTAAGATCTGTTTAAGTTATTCATATTTTGTCTATATCTAATATCTATTTAATCTATATTTATTTTATGTCTACTTTGTATTTAATATGTATAATTATCTATATAGTCTTCTTTTCATCTATTTTAAAACAAACATCCATATTCAAATAAATGCAAAACGGATGTTAAACAAACAAAGGAAACAGATCGATCAAACAAGCTCTTAATTTCTTAAGAAATGGACTAAAAACTACATGATTTTTGGGCTCATAATTTTTTTAACTTTAAAACGTAAGTTTTTTAAAACTTAAAAAAAAAAAAAAAAAGAGGAGTTTAAGCCGTGTCCAAAACCTGTGAACCGACAAGAGAGCAGCAAAATTATGACCGGTGAAAGTATAATTGATATATAACTTTCTTTCCTTTTTTTTTGGCCAAATTGAGATACTGATTTTAAAACAATAAATTTCTATTTGGAAATTCAATAAAGGAACTTGTCAAATTAGGTTTGTTATATTATGATGATAACACATATTGTTATGAATTGATTACATGGATAACCATTACAAAAACCTTTTCACTGATAAACTTAATAACGTTCGGATTAGTATATGTAACTTTTTTTCTCATAGATATTTAGATCTTACCGATAACATTTATCAAATCCTTTATTACTTACATCGAATGTTTATTATTTAAACTGTTAGATATTTAATTATGATTGATTAAAACGCCATTAAAACAGTCTAATCGAAACATGTGTGAAGCTTGAAATTCCATCCATTTGAAAGTCCAATTTAATTCGATGGATGCTTATGAAAGTCCAATGCATACAGGGAACTAGCAAGGAGATTAACAAATTCAAATAAAATAGTTATATGAGAAGGAACTCGGTAACAAGCTATAGAATCTCATATGACATACAGACACTTTGTTGATAATTATAATCATCTACACTACTAATAATAGAAGAATAGTTATTTCTATATTTTAAGGATATAATGATTTTTATTTTTTTACATTCCCTTAAAAGTTTTTAGAGGAAAATAACTACATTAGGAAGAGGTAACTTAGAACGCAAACAATCCATCTTTTTTCTATCCAATTTGGATGCCACATATATGCGTAACCTTTTTGAATTGTAATTTCATGCTTCTTTGGTGTCCAAATCAACCCTTTAGATAATGTTTGCTTTATAATATGATACAAGACAATGAAAACAATAGGACACGGTATATTTTGTGGGCTACATTTAATAAGCTAAGTACAACGTTTTTGTTTTGTTCTGTTTTTTTTTTTTTTTTGTTTTATTCAAGTTCTCCACTAAAATAACAAATCCATTTGTGTTGGTAATAGATTTTTTCATATCATGGTGTCATTGTCGTAGTGATTATACCACAACCCCAGCATTATCATCATCATCATTAATTTTATGCTACCACCATGGTATTATTATGGCGGTAATGGCAATGTATTGCTCCATTGATAATGGCTAGGGGTAAGTAGCTATCTTATGTAGGATACCTATCTATATTCTACTCGATTGGATAAGTATTGACTACTCGATTGAATAGGTATTAAGTAAGTATTAAAGATAACAAAGTAGGTTTCAGATATAGATTTTTTGGAACCTACTCTTATGAGGTATAGGGTATAAATATGGGGTTTTTCTATCATGTACTCGCCTTAATATCTATACTCTAAGATATATAGAGTATAGTTTTCAAGGGATTCTATATTTATCCTATAAAATATTATTAAATAATATTAATAAATGAGTTTCAGATGACAATATTATAATTTTTTAGTAATAAATATTTTAGTTTAAAGGAAAAAAAAGAGCCTAAGTCCATAAGTTGATAAGCCTATATGGTTAAACCCAGTTCTGCCCCTCTTTCTTTTACTTATTATTCCTTATTTTCGTCTCTAATTTTAGGTTTTTTATTCTTTCTCATTTATTAAGTAGTAAGATTATATAATTTGAAATAATTAAAGTAAAAAAGTTATCTTTTTTAGAAAAAAAAAATTACATATTTTGGTACACGTTCCATATCAATTTTTTAATATCACATACACTTATAATATATAGGAGAAAAGATAAATTTACAGATTTTACAAAATATATAGTGACTTCAAGGTACTACAAGGTAGGTTATGATTCCAAAAACTAAGACCTAACACCTTTTCTAAAAACTAAGAACCAATATCTTATTAAGATATGGTTAAGGCCTCATATCTTACCTACCCTATACCTAATCAGCCTCAATAATGGCAACAGTTATGGTGAGATCAATAGTTATTGAACATCTAATTACCTAATCACATATAATGAAACTAACAATTTTCATAATATTGATAATAATATAATATTGTAGAGTTATAAAAAAATCAAAGAATATTTATATATATACTGTGGGAGTATGGGTCCAAATGCGAGGGTTACATACATGCTACATGAGAATACGCTACATGTGGCCTAATGAGAGAAGTAATATGTATGAGGATAATTAGGAATGAATGGGATGGAGAGGAAGAGTAAGTAGTCTCAAGTAGGCTCAAGCGCTTTGGTGATATGTGAAAGTTCTTTAATTTATTATGGTTTTGACTTTTTGAGAGAAAAAATTGATAGAGTAATGATATTTCTTCCAAAAAGTTTCTCCCTTTCAAACAAGAGAGTTGTGGGTACTTATAAAGTTTTAATCATGCTTCTCATTCGTTTAATGGTAATGGCTATCAACGGTTGTGAATATATGGACCCTCATATGGGCTTATAATGGGGTTTAGGCCAATTGAAAACCTTTCGTGCATGAATCTTATTGGAAAAGGTTGGATCGAATTGACTGATCTAATGGGACTTACTTTTAGTTCACCATGTCAAATCTTTTCTAATCATCCCAATTATGAGCTTGACTTTCTAGGCCTTGTCACCTTAACGCAAATAATTAAATCTATTTAATTATTAAGTTTAAAGCCCATAAATCAACTTTAGCCCTCTATATATACATTTTTCTCTTTTTGCTCTACTTGTAATTTCATATTTAGTTATGTTTTATATATATTTTTGTTGATAATAAAACCTACATAAGCTTTGTATATTGATTTAATTTATTTACAAATTGATAGGTATTTTTCAATATTAATATATATGCTATGATGAAAATTTAAGAAAATTATTCTTTTAACTTTTTACAAAGTGCATCAAGCATTCTTAATCATTTCATAAGAAAATTCTCAATTTCCTTTCTATTAATTATAAAAAATGTTGTAGGTGTGTTCATTTACAAAATCTTTTTATATGTATAAGATGCACATGAATAATTTTAATATTAACTTAAAAATGCTAACTTCGAGCCACTAGTCTTGTGATTTTGCATCCATCCTAATAGCAGTGTAAGTGATAATGAAATTATGGAAATAGTGTTGTTGTTGATAGTATAATTATGGTAGTAAAATTAGTTTATGAGGTTCTTTAGACAAAAATAATGATGGTAAAGATAGCATAGTGATGGTGATGTGAGCAATAATAGTGATGACACAGTAATAATATGTTGATAATAGTGGTGATTTTGAGCTAGTGTCATATTAGTGATACTAATGATAATGGTGACAGTAATTAGGTTGAGGTGGTGATAGTGAGATGTGGTAGTGGTAATAATAACAATGGTAGTGAGGTGGTAATAGAAAATAGAGTTAGTAATTTCTGATATGATATGATAATAAAAATACAAATAGCATGATTAAAACTACAATAACATTGAAAAAAGACAAAAATAACATAGCATAAAAATATGATTGTGACATAAAAAAAATGATTATGTTGTAAACAAATTATATGTTGTATTTCTTCAATTTCATATGCTTTTAGCACTAAGATGAATTTGACTTGAAATAAAATACAAACATGACTCGTAAACACAAATTGTCACCCAAACTAAGAAGAATTACTAGTTTGGATTGTGGTTAGGAGACTTGTTTTGTTTTTGTATTCTTGAAAATTTTTGTATGATGGACAATAATTTCAAAAATTTTCCATTATGACGAAGCACTCATTCAAAATATTTTATTTTGTAAATCAAATGAAATGCCCCAAGAAAAAAACATTTTATAAGGACTTAAAACAAAATAAAAGTTTAATTATTTGAAATAAATTTATGAAGTGACACATAAAAAGATAATAAAAGTAATAATAAAGTAAATAAAATAAAATGTTTCTAATAAATAAAAGATATTAAAAAATAGTAACTTTCCGTAAAAATAGAAGATAACATGGAAAAGGCATATTTATCCCTTTACATAAATAATTGTTCTTCCTATTTATGAATAATAGAGTTATAAATTGAATAAATAATTAAAAACTTACGACAGTACGAGAGTTAAGTTTTGTAAAAGTTATAACAACCAATGAATTAAGATTTTGTAGAGAATATTGAAATTGATAAATTAGGACGAATGTAATAGATTAATGGTCTATGATACTTGTAGAGGGAATTTGTAAGTCATGAAAAAAAAAAAAACTTACAACAGTTAAGGATAACAAATTATGAAGACCAAACTTTAGGGAATTGATAAATAAAAGAAATCTTATAAATTATAATATTAGGGCTTTTATGAAAAGGGGTGCATTACAATTAGAAAAAAAAAACCTAAAAAGTATAAAAGATAAATCATAAGTTTTAATTATAAAAGGAATTCCTTTTAAATCTAAGGATTAGGACCTTGTAGCAAAATACAATCTTAAAAAGATAGTAGATAAGGCGAACTATAAAATCAATATTTGAAATAAATGTAAGAAAATTAAAAGAGACCTACCTAGGAGAGAAAAAGAGCCCACCCACCACATAAGGCAATCAATTACCTCGTTACCTCGCTCGATCGACCTAATGACTTTAGGTCGACCTCCTTTCCTCTAGTCCATTGTATTGACTCTGATATTTGTAGAAGATCCTTACATGATTAATAAAACTCAAATAAGTTATCAAAATTAATAATAAATTAAAAATAAATTTAAGATTAGATTATTTAATTTATTGTTATAGGATAATAAGAAGATAAAGAATCAAATAATGGTTTTTCAAGAAAAACAAAGGTGGATGCTATTTCGCTTGTATATAATGTGTGCTTGTGTAGGCTAGTTGCAAATGGACTAACAAATATTGAGTTATTAAAAATGTGTGTGCTTTTCTAGTGGCCATTTAGACCAATAGGTGGCAACCATAGATGAGGGAATGGTGGTCCTAAACTCCTCAAATAATGTGGTTAGATTAAGTGTAATTGTCTCTACATATGATTGATTGGATATTCGATATGAGAGAACCACAGCTAATACAAACTTTGAGTAGAAATAAAGTTATAACACAGATAATGTGTGGAGTGGAATATTAATTAGAATGTTATTAATGGATTGTACTCTTGATGCTTTGATACTGGTGATGAGACTATTAAAGTTTCATGGTAAGTGAAACAAAGACATTCATTACAAATTATCTGTTGCAATGTAGTATTATTTGTTGCAAGTGGTTAGTTGCAATTTCGCTATGTTTGAAAAGTGGAACCTAAGTTGTTTTAAACCTTGAGTGTTGGGGCTATGCTATGTAATTGTCTATTTATATTAATAAATATAGTTTTGTTGCATTTATCTAGCATAGATTGTATGTGTTTGATTGGTTTGGTGTTCGTGTATGCATGTGGGAAAAAAATTATAATATTTACCGAGCTTTTTACTGATCTTGAATAAAGAAATTGTTTTTTAGATAATTATATATGCAGTTGAAAACCCAATGAGTATATAAAAGAAACTTTATGTGTTCCTATCTAAGTAGAAATATCTAATGTACTAACTATACCCTTTGAGTTTAGAGCGGACAACAAACATATGTTAGGTATTATCCCATTTATAATCTTTATTGGTTCACCTTAGAGACTATACCAGTGTGAAAAAAAATTCGATAAGGAAAAGCCCTAAAACCCCCCACACTCTCTTTTTTGATAACCCCTTTTTATATTTTTGCTTTACAATCGGTACCTATCAACATCTGGACTAAAAGTGCACACCATTCATGATTGGCTTAAAACCAACCACGACTGAGTAACTACCTGCTACAATTGAATTTTAGGGTTTGAATGACGAATATGATTGAGAAGAGATCTAACTAAAACTAGAACTTTGTTTTCTTTTCTTTCTTTTTTTTGTTCCTTTTTAATTTTTTTTTTTTTTTTTACCTTTGATGCATCCGGCCTAGCTGTTATATTATCTTAAGTCTGAGTGCATATTTGACTTAGAAGATATATTATATTCTTATTATAGTTTTGCAAAGGTTATAGGCGTAAAGTCCTTTTAAGTTGGAAACTTCATTAAATTAAACAATCAAAACTAATAAAAACTTATGAACTTGCATTAATATCACATATTAATATTGGTCCATCACATTGTTAATGGGATTTTATATGGTTTTTAAACTTAGCTTTTACTATGCAATTTGTCCACGACATTTTTTGCTATATTTTAATTTTTATGACCATGATTAACCAAGAGTTTATGGTAATTGAAGTTTATTATTGATAGATAAAGGTAGAATACAATAGTTGTGGCTTGTAGTCAATGAAATGGATGATTTTGAAAGGATGTCAGTTGAAAACAAGGATGTGGTAATCATTTTTAGAATGAAAAGTTTTTTTTTTTATTATTATCTTTATTGATGTTTCACCTTAATCTATCACCATCGGCCACTAGGGTGAATATGATTTGGTTCAATATGGTTTGTCCCTTAAGCTAAAACCAACCATATATCATTTTTTTTCCCTTAAACTGAACATAACCATATGGTTCATAATTTTTTCAAACCTAAAAAAAGGTTTGGTTTGATTTAGTATATGGTTTGAATTATTATCACACATGTTATTAATTTTTTACTTTTTTTATATAAGTCAATAAGTTATAAAAAATTATACTTGACATAAAGAGATGTAATTCAGTATTATTTTTCTAATATTACTCACTATGTTCAATATCCATTAATACATCTAAAGAGATTCAATACCTCTTTAAATAATTATGATTTTTATATTAGTCAATAAAAAATAAGAAATAAAAAATGTAATGAATTATTTGATAAAAACCAAATAAGAGAAGGAATTGAATAAGTGATATGAAATATCTTTTTTAGCCATACATTTTTAAGACTTTCACCACCATTTTTTCCCCTCTAACTATTCAGTTTAGTTTAGTTTGTAACTTTTTTTGAACTTTAAAGAAAATGCCTTGATTCGATTCATAATTTTTTGAATCTAAAAAAAAAGGTTTGAACTTAAATTATAGTTCAATTTAGTCCAATTCACAATTTAATCTGTTTTTTATCCAACCCTATTGATCACTATTATCATTGCCTACAATTAAAGCTATTATCAATCTTAAAACGAGAGTATTACAAATATTGAAATTGTTTTGAAGACCTTCTTTGTGAAAGAAGTGCATGCTTAATTCAATTAAAACCATTATTAGTTTTGACGTGCTCAATTGGATCTTAATACCAGTCAAAGAAAACAAACACAATTGATTCCAATTTTCAACTAAATGGCATGAACCTTAGGTTGAAGATGGAACCTTAATTGCATGAAATAAGAACAAATGAACCAACCAATTACACAATAGTAATAATTGGAAGCAACTCAAGAAATATTGATATGACTTATAATAATTCCTTTAGCCAACTCGCCACAATTTCACAATGAAATTAATAAGAGTAGAGGATGCGTGAGGAGGAGCTCTCCACGACACAAAATTCATATATGTAATGTTCAAAAAGTTCCCTACAAACCCTACTTTACAAGTATTTATATTTATTCTAAATAAGAAAAATTTAACAAAGGAGAATACAAGTAAAAAACAACATATGTGGCCGGTTTCCTTCAATTCCGTGGAGCAATGTAGGATAGGTTTTTCTTTGATTTATGTAGATCCATGAATAACCCACAAACTGAGCATTAGTGAATTTACTCACCGTCCTGTAAAAACCCACAAATGTATTTGCTGAAATACACAACAATTATACAATAAAAAAGAAGATACTAAACAAATATTTTTGGGGTCTAATTGTTCAAAGAGAACCCTCATCGCCAAATTTTGTAATCCTTTAGCTCTTGCCCTAGTGATGGATCTTGTAGGTATATGATTCTTATCAAGTTTAAATAGATCAATTAATAAAATTATATAAATCAATGTAAATTTGGATGAGCATTACATTGTAAGATCTAATTATAGCATGATCTAACCATCAAAAGTTGTACGTGTTAGTATATTTTGAAAAGATTTGAAACTTAATTAACTTATTTCAAACATTTGGAAACCAATTGTGTTAATAGTTATAATCTATAGGAGTGTTAAAGGGTTAGAATACACAGAAGGCCTTCACACATATTATAGCTATATATTTCTAAATTTTGAATAGAGATCTA